>CM074743.1:30673308-31122175 GCA_037367245.1 Phrynocephalus guinanensis | reverse complement strand
TTTGTCTGACTCAAAAGCAGCAGCAAATGCAGGGGTCCAAAGATGACTTGTGACTCATCTATTTGATCACTCTCAGTCCTTCTCCACTATCGGGTGACCTAATCAGCAATCAACCAGAGATGGACTCCATGCAAACCTCCCTCTACTTACCATTTCCTTTATTCTCTCCTATTTTCTATTGCTTTTGTCAATGCAGGTTGGCCTCTTAAGCTGGCTGCTTAGAACAATGCTTAGTATTTTTGCATTTTTCCAAGCCGAGAATCAGATTTTCTTGATATCCTCCCACCCACCCACCTCGAGCAAATCTGGTGCTATTCTGAGGGTGCTATCATGTTATCTGATGTGTTCCATTTGCAAGACTGCAGACCCTTCCTCCCTGTCGCCTCTCAAGACAACAGGCTACCAGGCTCACCTGTTCAAATGGCCAAACGGAGTCCACCTTAGGCTTGATTTTGCCTTGGTTATAGAGGGCCACTAAGTTGTCCACCACACCTTTAAGGAGCTCCACTTCCTCATCCAGGTAGCCCAGATGGTAGCCACAGACAGCCTTGTTGAGATGAATCAGCTGCAAGGCATTGATACTGAACTGGTTCCACCAGGTTTTTGCCATGGCCATCAGGTTCTTCCTCTGTCCTGTTAGTAAGTTGGCTACACCTGGCAAGTTAAAGCACATACAGGTTATGTCTGTGAAAATTCTTGGTCATCCAGATGAGGTTATCTGGAAGATGAGTCAGGTCAACTGGACTTCTTTTCTTGTGAAATTGAAATGTTTCACTACTCATCCAAGTAGCTTCATCATCTGTCTGACAAAGCTACTTGGATGAGTAGTTAAATGTTTTGATCTCACAAGAAAAGAAGTCCAGTTGCCATGACTCAACTTCCAGATACATACAGGCTAGTATACATCTGCAGGGGGTTTTATGTAGGGATTCCACTACTGTCCTCAGTGGGAAGATTACACTTTTATTTCTATATAATTCTATTCCTCCTTGACACAGCAATCTACACAAACTCTAATTTTGTAAAATAAAATAAAAAAACCAAGATGCAGTAGGGCAGATGCAGGTGAAAGCCTGCCTCAAAAGCTAAAACACTCACATCCAGAAACTACATCCACTGTTCTCTCACTTGGGCTGACTGCAATTGTCCCCTGGCAAGTTAAAGACAAGGCACCACGCTGGCTGTTTTGAAGTCATCATTCTGGAAGTAAGGGCGTTTATACACGACCCCTAAGCTCTGCTGCAAATGGCTCCCAGCTCCGGAGCTTAAAAATGTTTCCCCACCAGCTCCGGAGCTAACAGAAAATTAAGTGCGACCACGCCCACTTTAGTGCATCCCAGCGCACTTTTCTTGTACCTGCTCCGGGACAGTGAAAAATTTTGATGCGGAGAGTGCCGGCTCTCCTCGCTTCTTTTTGTTGGGTTTTTTTTTTTGCCTCCCGCCCCTTTAAGAGGAACCAGGAAGTAACCGGCGCTTGGAGCAACTTCCACCAGCACTGGAGGTAAGGCTTTATTCTTTTGTCCCTTTTTAAGGCTGTTTTTTCCTCCCTCCCCTCACGCAGACAGAAGCAAGGAAGTGCGGAGTGGTGGGGAGGAAGGAAGAGCGACAAACCCTCAAGATCTCTGGTCCGAATTTAAGGGACCAGCGGATCTTAGGGGTCGTGTAAAAAGGCCCTAAGTTGTTCCTTCTATATATACTCGAGTATAAGTCGAGGCCCCTAATTTAACCCCCCAAAACTGGGGAAATGTATTGACTCGAGTATAAGTCTAGGGTGGGAAATGCAGCAGGACATGGCAGCTCCTCCTTTGTGAGCTGGGGGAGTGCTGGGTGATGTTTAAAATAACTTTTAGCCACTGATGCTTGGGTCAGTGGCTAAAAGTCATTTTAAACACTGTGTGCCGCTCCCATGTGATGCAGAGAGGGGTCATGAGAAGCGGCATGCAATGTTTAAAATGACTTTTAGCCACAGATGACTTGCCTCAGTGGCTAAAAGTATTGACCCGAATATAAGCCGAGGGCCCTTTTTTTCAGCCCAAAATTAGGGCTGAAAAACTAGGCTTATATTTGAGTATATACAGTACTTCTAAACATAAGTTTAATATTTCTTTGTTCCTGGCCATTGGAAGGAGAGAATGCTGGGATCATGGGTGGTTTAGACCTCTTACCCACCTGTAGGATTCCTGTTTACCTTCCTGGATTCTTTCATTGTTATTACAGATGGTGTAATATGATGGCTTGGTTAAGTGTCCTGGATTTCAAGCAGGAGTAAAACTTTTGGCCTTCCAGATGTTTTGGATTATAACTCCCCATATGCTCTATTATTGGCCATCCTGGCTTAGACGTCTGGAACTCAAAAACATCTGGAGAGCCAAATCAATCTGTGATTTAGCAGCTAGCATAAGAATCATCTGCATGATCAGCATAACTGTGTTTGGGGGGGAAAATCACTCAAGATTTCTGAGAATACTTCCCATAGCAAGCCTTTCCCATACCACCTCCAGGTCAGTACTTGTTACTTGTGGTTTTAAAAAAAAAATCCTGGGCTGGCTACAATATAAAAACACTCAAGGCCTTTTGCAGTTGGAAGTACACATGTTCAGAAAAATAATGAAACAATACTATAATGTGCAATAACATTTTGTAGGGTAAAAGTAACAGAAAAGCAATCTACAAACCGCAGAAGAAATATTTAAGCCAAGCCCTAGATAAGCTTTGCTGGGAAAGTATTTTTGAAACAGGAGATCACATGAGCAAATATCCTTTCTTCATTGCTTCCCAGAAGTTGGAGAAGTTCTTCTTTGGGACTACATCTTCCATGCTGACTGGCGGATTCTGGGTCTTGTGGTTCAAAAAAGGGAGGAAACATTTCCAGGTTCTATGTGACCCCCTCCTCTGTTCAGATGGCAGAAGCACCCTGGGCCAGAGTCACTGGAGATGATTTCAGGTCAGTTGATGTGGAAGCAGATGTTTCTGCTGGAGAAGGGTCCCAAGCCATACACAAGCCTAGGTTCAACAGGTAGTTCCCAACTAAAGTAGACCCACTGTATCACTAAGATTTCCATGTGCTGACTTACCATTCAGCAACTGATTCAATAGGTTTACTCTAGTTGGGGATGGGGGAAGTGACTGGGTTTATGCCAAGGACTTTAAATTGTCCCTGTGAATTGCCTCATTTGTGTATCGAAAGATGACTTGGAACTGCACATTTTCCACCTCTGCTTCCAGTGTGTCTCTATAAGGGCTTGGTCTACAGCAGTGGTTCTCAACCTGTGGGTCCCAAGATGTTCTTGGACTGCAACTCCCAGAAACCCCTTCCAGCACAGTGAGTGGTGGAGGCTTCTGGGAGTTGCAGTCTAGGAACATCTTGGACCCACAGGTTGAGAACCACTGGTCTACAGGCACAGACAGAATGATAGCGAGGGAAAGGGGGAGGGAATAATTCAGTGGCTTTGGAGAGTGACTCCCACATGCTGACACACAACTTCTTGTCCTGCTGCAACATGTTCAGCTGGTTGACATCAAGGGGAATGAATATGCTTCAACAGTTTTGAAAAGTGCATAGACACAGAAGAACTTTGATTCACATGAGAAATGGATGGTGACCACTACTTTTGGGGGGTGGGCGTGCGGGTGGTCATTTGCATTTAAAGGTAATGGAAAAAATTTTTTTGCATTGAAATCATCCATCTGTAGCACTTGCAAACAAGCAACTGGCTTTAAGTCTAACCTGAGATCATAGCCTGAATCTACAGGACATTCTGGTCATTTCCAGTGGCACACACATTTAATTGCTGTTCCTTAGCCAAACAGATCCTTGGGTTCATTAGGAATCACCCTAATTTGGGATTAATTTTTTAAAAATAGCTCAGACACATGGGGAAGGAAGCCTACCAGTCCTAGACAAGTAGGGGGAGCTGGCCATATTGATCCCTCTCAGGTGATTCTCCAAATCCCACTTCAACGGACAAGGAAACTTTTTGACAGGAATTCATCATCTGGCAAATTTGGCAGAAGCAACAGCTAGCTACGGTGGTGGGGGAGGGGGACAGTTTAGATTTAACACAGGAAGTCAGATCTTCCCTATCTTTCTGCCTATCTTCTTACTGTAGTTTCAGAGGAGCCTTCTCCCAGCCTGCCCCTCTTTAAGTGTGGTGGGCTACAATTCCTGTTACTCACGGTCAACATAGCAACTGCCAGGGGTGGATGAGAATTGTGGCCACAACCACTTGAGGGCACCAGGTTGGGAAATCCTAGGGCGTTTATACACGACCCCTAAACTCCGGGGCAAATGGCTCCCAGCTCCGGAGCTTAAAAATGTTTCCCCACCAGCTCCGGAGTTTACAGGAAATTAAGTGCGGCCACGCCCACTTTAGCGCGTCCCAGCGCACTTTTCAAGTACCTGCTCTTCCGCGGTGAAAATTGCTTGATGCAGTGTAAGGATAGTGAGTGCGGGGCTCTCCTCGCTTCTGTTTGTTGTTTTTTTGGCTCCCGCCCCTTTAAGAGCTACTTTACAGTAGCTCTTACAGAGACAGGAATGTTGCCGGCAAGAACGGAGGCAGAACGGAGGTGAGCCACTATCTTTTCTTTCTTTTTTTCCCCCTCCCCTCACGCAGCCAGGGTGGGGACACAGGAAGAGCGACAAGCCCCTAAGATCTCTGGTCTGAATTTAAGTGGCCAGCGGATCTTAGGGGTCGTGTAAAAAGGCCCCTAATTCAGAGGTTAAGCTCCAATGTTCCAAGTACACTCCAACACTGAGCTCTGTGTTTAGCCCAACAATCTGCCCATGCATGAACATTCCTTCCTTTCTTCCTTCCTTCCTTCCTTCCTTCCTCCCTCCCTCCCTCTTCAGCTTTAGGTTTAAGAGATTTCTGGGGCAGGGTCCTGATGGGTCCTAACAGCCAGGATATTCTAGGTGGCATGTTCTTTCTTACTCACCATAGGTGACTAGTTTTCCCATTGGTTTCAGGAGGTTAAAGCCTTTTGTTGTATCTGAACCCCCCAAGGGGTCTAAGACAATATCTACACCTAGAAAAAGGGAAAAACTGCTATTACAAATACTTATTAAGCATATCCAATAGAAAAGAGATGAAATAAGCTCTAGATCTGGAACTTCATTTTAGACACTTTTAAACTTTACTCCTCAATGACATTTTAAAAACTTCAATATTAGTTATTCATTATCACAAAAAAGTATAAATTTGTCCTCTTTACCAAAATTGACTTCATTCACTCTTTATTTATATCCTCTTTTCTCCCAGTAAAGAGACTCAAGGCAGTTTAAATGCAGTCCTAAATTGTAATTCCACTACAAGAAGTGTTGTTTCCTGTTTCTTTTCCTGTTCCAAAAGGAACTGTGCATTAAGATCAAATTTTAGTCATCCTTACAGCAGACCTATTTAGTCTTGCCTAATTTAAAGTCATATTGCTTTTTATGTATCTGCTCCAGTGTGAGTAAATCTGGATCCAACCCCATTGTGTTGTGCTCAAGGTTGATCCAAGAATCCAAGAAACAATAATGGAATTATGTTTACTTAATTCTGCAGTCCTAGGCATAGCCTGAAACCTGCATGAAACTAGCTAAGCTAGTTTCCATGTTTTGTAACCTCTTACCCAAATATGAGAGCTGGATATTTCAAAAACTTAACAGCAATTTTGTGCATATCCACTGGGTTGCACCAAAAGTCTCATCTCACTGTGATTTTTGAGTCAGCATGGCTAATGGAAGTGCTGGTTGAGGACAATGGGAACCATTTCCCAACATACCTGGAAGACAAGCCATTTTCTCTAATTATTGTGTTGTTGTTTTTAAAAAAATAAGAGATAGTTGCTTGATTTAAGTCTGTACAATAAATCAAGATCCTTTCAAATGACTGAAATCCTTACCAACTAAAAAACAATAAACCCTTTTGTTAGTCAATAGATGCATATTAGTGCCATGTGCTTAAGAACGCTCCGTCTCCCTTCCTCCCAGATACCTAGTGCAGTTTTATGCCACAAGCAGCAACCTAGACAAGAAGCATAAGAATTCTGACATTCAACCTGCCGCCCAGCTCCCTCCACTATTACTGACCTTTAGGGGAGATTTTCCGGACTTCTGCCACATAATCAGCTGCCCGGTAATCAATAGGGTGGGTGACCCCATTCTCCTTCAGGGCTTCATGCTTGGAGGCAGAGGCTGTGCCAAAAATGGTGACATTTTCCACTGTTTTGCAGAGCTGGACAGCAGCCGTTCCTACTCCACCTGGACAGAGGGAGGCGTCGGGGAAGGGAAGGGAATGAGTGTGAAAATGGCTAGAGAAGACATGAAGACGAGGGGAGGCAGGAAGGAAGGCCCACAGCCCTGTGCTCCCATCCCATTGCCAAGGGGGTGGAAATACTCTCTTTGCTCCAAAGAAAGCTCACATTTAAGTCTAGTAGACAATCGTTGCTGTATTGACCCAAATAACTGGAGATGCGAGGCAGACTGATGAGCCCAACAATACATGAGTGTTTCACAGAGGCTCACTAAGTTTTTCAAAGCTCCTAAGCCTAAACTTAGAAGTGATCACCCACTCAGGCAAAGTGGCAAGACAAGCAAACCTATGCTCCTGTAGCAGACTGGGGGAACAGCCAGAGGAGGAGGAGGAGACGTGCACCCAAATGCTAAGTGGGTCATTAGTCAGGGGAATGGAACATGCTGTATCTGTGGTGCTGTATGTAGGAACCAGCACGAACCTTCGAACAGAGTTTCGTGCCCATCTGTAATCAAGAGTAGGCAATGACAGCACCCCAGAAATTGTTGGACAGCCACTCACATCACCTCTCAGGAGTGGCAAAGCTGGGAAGGGTGGATAGAAAGCTGTAGGCTAAAAACCTCTGGAGGGCCACAGTTTTATTCATAAAATAAACTCACTAAAATCATGTGTCTGAAAAAAAAACCAGACTAATTGCACAAAAGCCACACTGAAATAAATGTGTTAGCCTTAGAGGTTGTCAGGATACTTTTGTTTTTGTTTTGTTGTGGCTAAAACAGACTAACACATAAACTGTGAAAACATGAACTGGAAAATACTTCGAGGGCAACTGTAACCCACCACACTGCTGTGTGGAATGAAGAGCTTAAACTGCTGGATAGGTCAGTGGTTTTATTTGCCGTAAGGTGGGAGTTTGATTCCCCCATTTTGCCATCTTCACAGGGGCTGGACTTGATAACCTGTAACATCTCTGTCACGGCTGCCCAGCATCCAGCAAAATTGAGTCCAACACTTTCTGAGACAGTTTGTTCCACTGCCAAGCAGTCTTTGTCATCAAGAAGCTTCATTTATCAAGTAGCTAAAATGACCTTCCCTGCAGTTCTAGTCCTGCCCTCTGGCAAAGTGTTTCATCCACTGCATGACAACTTGCCAGAAATCTAATGGATGCCACCATTATCTCCACTCAGGGCGCTTTTACACGACCTCTAAAATCCGCTGGCAACTTAAATTTGGACCAGAGATCTTGGGGTTTTGTCCTGCTTCCTGTGTTCCCATCCTTCCGCACTCCATTGCTCCTGTCTGCGGTGAGGGGAGGGAGAAAAAAAAGGGGGGGAATGCAGGCTCACCTCCGTCTGCAGCCCCGTAGGGATTCTGTCTGTTAAAGGGGCGGTGGGGACAACAAAACAAACAGAAGGCGAGGAGAGCCCGGCATCCACAGTTTTACAATCCACATTGGAAGATTTTTTTACCTCCGGAGACCAGGTACTTGTAAAATGCGCTGGGGCGCGCTTAGGTGGGCGTGGTCATACTTAATTTTTTTTTAAAGTCAGCAGCTGGTGGAAAAACAATTTTAAGCTCCACATCTGGAAGCCCTTTGCCTCGGATTTTAGGGGTCGTGTAAAAGCAGCCTCAGTGTAGGAAGCAGCTCTCAGAGTGTCAAGCTGCTCTGGCCCACTCAGATTCAGCAACCCTGAAGGAGAAGTGCTTGTTTACCTGCTGCCATGTGGACGAGGACGCTCTGGTTGGCTCGCAGGTTGCCAAAGTCGAAGAGGACCATGTAGGCTGTGACATAATTGACCAGGAATGCAGCGGCTTCCTCAAAGCTCATCCCTTCTGGCATAGGAAACGTCTGGTTGGCTGGGACGGTCACAATTTCCTGCCAGAGACCTGACCTCGCCATCACCATCACCTTGTCGCCTACCTGGGTCAAGAAGAAAGAAGGCTTTGAGTGCTGAGAGACCCATACTCAGGCCCAGCGGCATCACAAGCTAGTCCCTACAGCGAATAATAAGGACCTTCCCACCAGGCAACAGGGGGCCATCCCTTTGGATTGTAATCCATACCGTTGCTGCACATTGTCAGGTAGCTCTAATAGAAGCTATTTTAGTTCCATGTATGTTGTCCATTTCTATGGCACTTCCAAATACACCTTCCAAAGTCTCTCTCTCTCTCTCTCTCTCTCTCTCTCTCTGTCTGTGTGTGTGTGTGTGTGTGTGTGTGTGTGTGTAAAACAATACTTCTTAATGTTTCAATGCCTTCTAGTGTTTAGGCAGCACAAGCTAAGTCTAGAATAGGGAGCCTTTCAGATGTTTAAAACTACAGTTCCCACAGTCCCTGACCCCTGGCTGTGGCAGCTGGAGTTGATGGGAAAGGAAATCCAAAACACCCAGAGATCTAAAAATTTCCTACTCATAATTTAAAAAAAAAACCAGTATAAAGCTGCAACTCAAGTTGAACCGAGACTACCTAACTTTTTCATTCAGAGAATACAAAGAGATTGTTTCATTTCGGTGTTTCATTTGAAGAATGTAAGACATGAAGATACGAGCTCACAACAAAAGGCTATTGATACTCTTATAAGCTTTCACATATTTCAGCCAGATCAAGGACTATTAAAAGAGCTATGATAAAAACGGCAAGTTGCAAAGGCATTCTTTAAAAATCTGAATTAAAGGAAGAAATAGTCCTAGTTGCCCCAACTTATGAAGACCCTCGTGAGGAAAGTTATGCACAAGACACAATCAAGGAGCAGTCTGCATCCATTCTCCCCCCTGTCTGTCTTGGTTAATATGAGACAAATGGCAACGTGAAATGTTTGAATCAGGGAAGGGGGGAGCTTGGCTTAGGAGGAAACAGGCAGGAAGTTGGTCCACATCCATTGTTGTCCTTTGCTCAAAGCACTGCTTTTGGGGATGGGGGTGTGAATAGCTCTGTCCTCTTCAGCTGTGTCTACTTAAAGGGAAATGTGCTGCTTGTGAAAGAAAACCTGACATCAAGGCAGCCTACCCACTGAAGGGCCAGTAGTTCCATCATGTATTTAGAGGCATACCATTAAAAATCTCTCTTCCATCACTAGGATCATAATCTTGTTGGCTGCAGAGGATTGGAGGCAGAGATTTTTTGGAGGATTATGCAGATGAGAGGATGCTGGATTGGATCACATAAACCACAAGGAACCTGTGTCTCTGCCACTAGCCCTAGCCAGCAATGCCAATGGCAGAGGATGATGTGTGTTGTATTCCAACAATAGTTGGAAGGGTGCAAGGCACACCCACACACACACACACACGGTCTTTGGTCTGGCTGGGCATCTGGTCCAAGCCAACTAAGTTGCTTTTCTGCAAGGAGCCTGTGAAAAGCACTGGCATATTTGATGCCACAACTACCATGGAAGAGACCTATTGGAGAAGATACCATGAAGGTGAAAGTGAGGATTTTTGTAAAAGCAAAAGATGTTTCAGGGCTCAAGACAATCTGAATATTTCATTTCGATCCTAAACCTTGCTAAAAATGCTGTGGACCCTGTGGTAAAGGAACAAAGAAAAGCAGAAGAATGGGAGCCCATCTCAAGATTCCTTATCAGTGCAGCTCATGTTTTTGTTTCTTTGACTGTAAGTGTAGGAGCAAAATGTCACAAGCACATAGGCATAAGCAGGAAATCACTCAACAGAGGATTGCCTCACCACCCTCATCCAACAGACTTCAGAAATGACTTGAGTCACATTTGTCTTCTGAAGAAAGGCTGACATGTGACAGACACAGTCAGCTTGGCCCCAGTACTTTTCTGCACTCCATTTTCCCCAGGTAGGGGAAATAGTTTAAATAAATGGGTGGATGAAAGAATGTGGGGAGCTGTACTTCCCAAAAGTACCATATTTTTCTGTCTATAAGACACCCCCGTAGGTAAGATGACTCCCACTTTCCCAGGTAAAAAATACAGTTTAACAACCATGTGGTTCTCTCCTTGGTTTAACTTCCACCTAAGATGGCTCTTAATTTTTAGTCTAACAAATTTAGACAAAAATATAGTCTTATACACAGAAAAATACTGTAATCTTTGCAGGTTCCGACAAGCACAGTGGCGCAGGACAACCACATCTGCACATCAAGTCTAGGTCTATATCCTGGTATATCCCTCCAAGGTCCCTTCCAACCCTAACACAATTCTATGATTCTATAACTCTATCTCACAGAACCCTCTGCCATCAGCTTCACAATTTATGAGATTCACAAGGACTGCTGAGCAGATTAACTCATTCAAAAGCATAATGCATTAACCTGATGGCCTCAGCATGAGCACATTTCATCTAATAATTGGCGGGGCGGTTTCCTGGAGGAACACCCTATTATAGTGGGGGAAGCGAGTGGAAACTTTACAAAGCTGGGGTTTTTTGGCACGCAGCTCCCAAAATCTCTTAGCCAGCATGGCCAGTGCTTTGCCTGGGAAGATACTGGGATCCATAATCCAAAAAAGACATAACCTCTCAAAGTCAAGAGTGGGTGAGCTATGAAAATAGTATCCTTCCTCTGACACCGCTTCCAGATTTCCGCTTGCCTGCCACACATCTCTCCTGCTGAACAAAAACACAAATGTTTCCTTTGCAGAGGGGAAATCCTGTGTTTATCTGGCTCAGGCATCAGGAAGGAACGTATCATTGTGGCTTGGTATCCTTCACCTTCTGTATGAACCTTCTCCCTCCCCATGGCCCAGCAGTATACTGGGATCTGTGTGGAAGGCAAAAAAGGAATGTTCCTGCTTCTTTGTCCAAATAAGCACAAGAAACAAAATGAGTTTGTACAGCTACAGGGCTCACTCAATAGATAGTGTATATGTAATTATGTGGTAGAGGCATAGAGGATGACTCCATCAGTTTTACTCTCTGCTCTGCCATTGTCATCTGCTTCTGCGGCTTTATAAAATCATAAGAGTTGGAAGAGACCCCAAGGGCCATCCAGTCCAACCCTCTGCCATGCAGGAACCCCCATCAAAGTACTCCCAACAGATGGCCACCCAGCCTCTGCTTAGAAACCTCTAAAGAACGAATCTCTGCCACCCTCCAAGGCAGCTTATTCCGCTGCCGAACAGCTCTAACCATCAGGAAGTTCTTCCTAATGTTCAAATTGAATCTATTTTCCTGTTGTACCCAGGTACAACGGCTGTAAAGAAAGCAACAGTTCAAAGAAATTCTGTGAATATGGATGACCAAATTGGATTAACAAAGACTATGTCAGTTTCAAGAGATCATATAGCATTCTCAAAAAATGTGCATTATTTGGAAATGTTTCTACATTTTACATGGATGGCCAAATTGGATTAACACAGACAATGTCAGTTTCAAGAGATCATATAGCATTCTCAAAAATGTGTTTTATTTGGAAATGTTTCTACATTGTATTGTTGTTTTATTTCATATGCTAAGGTGCAGTTTACTTTGTTTATGCATTAATCCAGCTTTAAGGGGTAAAAATGTAGCTGCTCATCAAATCCTAAAACCTAATGATGGGCAAAAATTCGTACCACTTTATCTCTGAAGCAGGATGAAAACAATTAGAATACAGCGCCTAAGCACATGGCCTAATTTGTCATTCACAGAATTTTACACCAGGAAACAGAGGGAGAAGGAAGGAAACTCTGTTATGCTCATTTCTGGTCATTTCATCTTTACAGTTTCCACTTTACATATGGTATGCATAAATCAGCAAATGCTAATCCAGAAAGCTAAGCAACCCATGTCATTTTAGCAGCAGTGTGTGTGTGTGTATTGCGTTGTTAAAGTCGTGACCAACAAACTCTTTGTGACCCCATGTCCATTAAGTTTTCTTGGCAGGAACACAATAATTAGCATTACATCAACATTGCTGTTGGGTGACTCATATCTAAAGAATTTTTAACAGGCTTTTTTGAGATAATTCCTGAGCGTTTTGTGTCTACCATCCACTTCCCCGCTATTCCCACTCTGCTACTGACAAAAGCCTACACTCTATGTATAAAGGGGTTACCCTCATAAATAGATGTCTGACCTAAACCTGTTGTGGAATCTAGTCCTTGTCTGCTGAAATGTGGCAGCTGGTTTAGAGCAGCAGTTCCCAACCCTGGATCCCCTGATGTTCTTGACCTGAAACTCCCAGAAGTCTTTGCCAAATGCTCAAATATTAAAAATGCCTCTTGTACCCATTTTCTTGATTGGACCAAATGTGCTTGGGCATCCGGAGTTTCTTTTTAACACTAGAAGACACAAAGTGCTCTTTTCTGCTGGGGGGAAAATACATTTTCTAAGAAAGCAATTGGGGAAAGGGATTACAGGAGCGAGTGATTCAGGGATGGCATTGCGGAACACAAAATGTTGAGCTTGAGGAAGGGACAATGTCCAGTACAACACTGAAAACACGGCAGCTAATGACCCTGTATTCAGGGATAGTGCAATCTCTCTCCCTGCCCAAAACAGGAAGCAAAATATAGCCCTCCCCCCAACACACACACACTGCAATGGGGTGTTCCTCTTCTATTCCCTCATTGCAATGAATCAGTGGCTCCCAACCTTGATTCCACAGACACTCTTAGACTACAACTCCCAGCTAGTGGTGAAGGTTTCTGGGAGGCTTAATTCAAGATCTGGGAACCCAAGGTTGGAAACCACTTCTCTAAGCAGTCATTATGCTCTTATAAGGCAATCAGATGGAGTACCATCATCAGTAGCCACAGCCCCTTTTGCCTACTTATTGCCTGGCTACTTCAGGAAGCTGGCCACCTTTTTCAATAAAGTCTGGCACCAACGGGGCTCTTGCAATCAAGATGCTGTGGCAGCCAATAGGAATGCATTTTAAATCACCCCTCACTGGCTCTGACACTCTGTGCAAGAAGGAAGATTCACCCATTAGAAGTTTCCAGAAAGCATAGTTGTTCAGTCATAACAGCAACAACAGCACTGGAGGGTAGAACTAAACCTAGTGTACTTACAATTACTTCTATTTTCTAAAACAATCAAACAAATAAAGACAACTTCAAACCAAAGAGTGGCTTGCTATTCTCCACTTTGTATAAGGATACAGTTACATGTTGTAATAGTGCAGTTTTTGCGTCAGGTTTAGCACACTAGAATTCAATTTAAAAATGTCCACTTAAACAATACACAGTTAAGTGCACTTTTTTTCAAAAAGAAAGTAGGCTATTTTAAACAGCTACGTGGGGGAAGGGTTTGTTTATTTTAACTCAATTACAAATACAATATTTTGAATCCTTTTGACATCTGTGAATGCCTGTGTTAAGAGTCAAGAGTGCCTGTAGGGTTGGTCAAATGTTAGCTGCCAGGATCACGTGTTCTGCTCTTCATGCAACTGTTTGGGCAAGGATTCCTGTAGAGCTGCCTTTGAGGGGGCAGCTGCTGGAAGCGGCGGAAAAGGCAAGTCCACGCTCCTGCTGCTACTGGATAATTGTACAAAGAACAGGAGAAAAGCAGCATGTGCTGGCTGGTATACTGGGGTGGTGGTGGAGCTGATTGGGGGATGTTCAGCAGCAGTGGTGCCATGTGCAACAACCTAGCACAAAGTGATTCATGCCCATCTCTAGAAAAGGCTTAGAGAGGTACAGATGTGCCCTTTACTTCTTTCCCGAGAATGGGAGGCTTGGCATCTCCACTCTGCAATTTTTAACTGATGCCTCAAACTTGAAGACATCAAAGTGCTACCACTAATCAAAACAACAGCAAAACAATTTGGAAATAAGCTAGGGTGTCCTCATCTGAAGTTATGATTTCCAAGCAGGTTTTGAGCTCTAAAATTAGATAAATAAGTTATTTCATTTAAAATGATTTAAAAAACCATACAAGAACATGTGGATTTATCGAACAGTATGGCTGAAATACAGGATAAGTTAGTCTTTGTTGAGTGAATCAATGATCTCATTTCAAAACTCGAACAACGATATGTCTCATCTATAAAGAATTTCTAACAAGCCAAGCCCCCATCCTCCATACAATCATTAGAGAGGAGGCCAATAGAAAAACTGTGTTGGGAAAAGTGCAGTTATCCAGATATTGCTACAGTGAATCCCCCATCAACTCTACTCAGGACAAGCAATGGGAAGCAATGCTTGGTGTTCTTAGTCTATTAGCATATCCAAGACTGCACTTTGCCCCTGAATGGGATCAATTTACTGACAACCAGAAAAGGTCACTTCTGCTCTTCAGCATCACAAAAACTGTTGGGGGACACCCCAATATATTTCATTATTAAGAACAAAAAAAGTATTCCATTCTCAAAAAGCAACTGAATTGTTGAAACATTTTTTACCCAAACTCTTTTTTGCCTCTCCTCACTTCAAAACAAGCCTTTTTTGCAGAAATCCAGGAACATTATTTACAAGTCTTCATGGAACAATATCATAAAATATTTATCATGTAGATCTGATTCTGAATACATGCAACAACCAAACATGACTCTGGAATACTCAAATATCTCCTCTGTATGGATGAGGATTAATAATTGTGTATTATCAATTCTGACTTATGGTGACCTTTTCCTGGATTTTCTAGGTAGAGAGTACTCAGAAGTGGATTACCATTTCCTCCCTCTAGGGGCACTCAGAGACTGTGCAGCTTGCCCAAAGCAACACAGGCTGGCTCTTCTGAGAAGTTTAATGGGGATCAAAGTTGAAACAACACCTCTCAACTTCTGAAGCAAAGATGGGTATGAATCTTAGTTTGGGGGTTTGTGTTGTTTCACTGGAGTGACACCACAGGCGCTGCTTGTTCCCTTTGCCGCTCCCTTGGCCATTCCCCCACACACCAGCTGGCCCATGCTGCTCTTTCCCTCCTCTTCATATAATCCTCCAGCTCTATAAGGAGTGCCTGCTCCTCTCCTCCAGCAGCCATCCACTCAGATGAGGAGGCAGGACAGGGATTCCGACAGTGCCACCTATCAATGGGCAGCTGCTGGAGGTGGTGGCAGAGGAGAGAGGTGGACAACACTGCCAGAACTGGACCATTGCTCTAAGAAGAGACAATATGTCCCCACGATTAGAGCTGGCCCGACCCACCCGCTCCTCAATGGCTCTCTCTCTCCGGGTAGCCACCCCCAGGGAGGCCCGCAGAGTAGTTAACTCGGAAACGGGCCTTCTCGGTGGCCGGTCCATCTCTTTGGAATAAGTTACCCGGTGAGATACGCCAGGCTCCCTTATTGGCTTCCTTCAGGAAAGCCCTTAAAACTTGGCTGTTCAGGGATGCCTTTGGCGACTGTTAATGTGGTACCAGTTTTTTTCTCTCTCCTTTTGACGGTTGTCTAGTTTTCGCCTCTTGGCCAGTACCATTTTATATTGTCTTATTGATGTTTGTTTTTAAGCTTTTTGTGTGAACCGCCCAGAGTTCCTTTGGGAAATGGGAGCGGTATATAAATAAATAAATAGATAGATAGATAGATAGATAGATAAAGAGCAGCAAGCACTAGCTGCTGAGTGTGGGACCGGCTGCAGGGGTGGAGGAAGGGAACACATGGCACCTCTGCTGCTACGCAGACAAACCAGCATGAACCTCTGAACTGGGTTCATCCCCCATCTCTACTACAAAAACAGTTGCCTACTTCACTGTGCTACTGAACTAATTTACAATAAACAGATGGCATGTAGAAGAATGGGCGATTCCTGTGTGTAATCTCTCAATGAGCAAACTCTGCTTGGATCTCTACTTTACTCCCAGAAACCCCCCCCCCCCCAGCCAGCATATTGTGGTCCAAGAAGCAAATGCACCACCTGTAATGATGGCAAGCACAGCTCTAGCAAGGATCCTGCACTGTTCTCTGACAGCTGTGTCAGAAACTAGGAAAACACAGAACATGTTTGATTAAAGACAAGCAGCCTTTTCTAAAATGACCTGAGTGTGTTATACAGAGATCATACCTATAATGTAGTAATTAGTAACTACATGCAATCAAATAGATTTTGACCTTTGGCAACCCTCTCACTGCATTCAAGGGATTAGATCTTCTGAAGTGGTTTATTAGTCACTTCTAGTGGTGCTGTGTGACTGTAAAGCTTGCCCAAGGCCGCACAAGTAGCTGCACGCCAACCCCACACCATGGATTTATCTTGGTTGGCTCCTGTTTCAGGAAGCACAGCCGATATCATACTCCTGGTCTCTGGGCAGGCACTCCAAACGACTGAGCTATATCAGTACAGTACTATCTTCACCCGCAATCGAAGCTACAAAAACAAAATCTGTATCTTTAAAATTAGGGTCTGAAGTATTATGCATGGTCGACATTTATTAAACATTATGCAACACTAAATACTTATTTCAACATCAGGAACTGATTAACCTATTTCCTTGCTATTTATCAGTCACGAGTGTTACCTTGCATATCTTAAAACAATAAGAAATGTTCCAATAGTTGCAGAGGAACATAAGAACAGCTTTGCTGGAACAGGCCACAGCCCATCCAGTCCAGTATTCTGTCTCACACAGTGGCTCACCATTTGCTTTAAAGGTTCCCAAGCAGATGTTTTCACTTGCTTATGATTCCCTGCAAATGACATTGAGAGATATCCTGCCTATCTCTCCAACACGTAGGTTATCATTAGGCATCCATAATGATAGCCATTGATACCCCTGTTCTCCATGAACTTGTTCAATCCTTTCTTAAAGCTGTCAAGGCTGACAGCTGTCACCACTTCTTCTGGCAGGGAATTCCATAGACCAGTGATCCTCTGGGTGAAAAAGTACTTTTTCTTCTTTGTTTGAGGTCTAGCACCCAAAGGTTTCATGGAGTGCCCCCTAGGTCTAGTGTTGTGCAATAGGGAACACAGTTTTTCCTTATCTGCTTTGTCCACACCATGTATGATTTTGTAAACTTCAATCAGGTCACCTCTTAGATGCCATCATTCAAGAGTGAAGAGGCCCAGCCGTTGCAGCCTCAAATGGTATAGAGAACTACTTACATATCCAAGCTGTTTGTAAGTACTTTTTGCCCACTAAGTCACAGAAAGAAAACCTTGGTCCAAATTAGTAATAAGACACCAAGAAGTAATTTAATGCATTTCTAGAAAACAGTTACAAAGCACTGGGAGCATTCTCCATCAACCTCCCCAGAAAAGGCAGCCATAGATTTATCATCATCATCGTCGTCGTCGTCGTCGTCGTCATCATCATCATCAGGCGAACACAGCTGCCAGGTGTTAAGCTGGAGTTGGCCTTCTTCAATGATCAAGCTCTTTCCAAGAGCCTAAGATGACTGGAGATATCTTCGTAGAATATATGCTGTTCCTAATAATGTCGCCATTTGTAGCTGACCGATGTTTATCTTGTCAATGCCAAGGGTTTTCAGATGTTGATCCAAGTCTTTTGGGATTGCACCCAAGGCGCCTATTATTATTGGTATTGTTCTTGCTTTTTTATTCCATAGCTTTTCGATTTCTATTTCTAAGTACCGATATTTGGTTATCTTTTCTAACTCTTTGCCACTGACTCTTGTGTCTCCTGGTATTGCCAAATTGATGTTTTGAACTTTGTTCTCTTGCTTCTATACTATCATGAAGCTGCCTAGATGCCCTAAGCACATCCAATCTCACCTGATTTCAGAAGCTAAGCAGGGTCGCCCCTGGTTAGTACTTGGATGGGAGACCAATAGGGAATACCAGGGGCTGTAGGCGCCTGGACTAGGAACTGGCAAACCACTCTAGTATTCCTCCCAAGAAAACTCCATGGACATGGGGTCACGAAGAGTCAGTCACAACTGTAATGACATAACACACAAACATACTATCATGGTGTCTGGAGTATTGTGGACAAGGTGTCTGTCACATTGGATTCTGAAATCCCAGAGCACCTTGATGACTTCATTTTCCGTTACATTTTCTAGCTGATGTTCCCACCAGTTCTTGCTTGATGGTAGATTGAAATTTTTACATATGTTCCAGTGCAGCATTGCTGCTCTTTTATTATGATGGGCTAAATAATCAGTCTGAGCAATTTATGGGGAACAGCTGATGATGTGATCTAGTTTCATCCTTTAATTTTCACCTTTATGGCATTTGTTCTTAAAGCTTTATCTTGAGCTGCCATGATTAGTCCTTCAGTTTCTTTCTTCAAGGTTGCTTTTCTTAGCCAAAACCATGTTTCTTCTTGGTTGAGCTTATCACTGGTGTCTCTCATAAACTGACCATGCAGTTCTTTACTATGCCAGTTCACTACTCGGCTTTGCATTTGTTGACTTTTTAAATTCTTGCTTAGTTTCTGGATAGTCCTTTATTATGCCTTCAGTAACTATTGACTTAAGCACAGCATTTTCACTACATTGGGGATACTGAAATATTCCTCATTTTTCTTCTTTGACAGTTTGATGAACCTACAAGAAGCCTCTGCCTCCTATTTTCCTTGGCAAGTAGAGCCTACTGATAACACTTTGTGGATGTAGTACATGGTTTAATGTCATCACTTTTCTTGTCTTTCAATCTAATATTTCTAATTCTGCCTGAGTCCAGTTTATAACACCTGTTGTGTATCGCAAGACTGCAATAGCCCATGTGTTTATACCTTGGATGACATTCTTTCCATTTAATTTTTATTTTAGTATCTTTCTAACCCTTCTGATGTATTCTTGGCTAACTTTATTCTTTACTTTATGCTTGATGTTATCTGCTTGTAGTACTCCAAGATACTTATATGATTCTTCTTTGTAAAAACATCTTCTTTGTACAATGTTTTTATAAAATTATTAGGCATAGCAATTCCTTCAGTCTTTACTATCTTTCCTCTGAAGATGCTTAGGGTTGCACACTTGTCTAATCCAAATTCCATTGCAATGTCATTGCTGAAAATTTGCACTGTATTGAGTATTGATTCTATTTCTTGTTGTGATTTCCCATACAGCTTCAAATCATCCATATATAGCAAATGGTTTATTTGGCTTGATGTTTTTGATATTTGATAGCCCATATTTGTTTTGTTCAATATTTTTGTGAGTGGAATTAGAGCAATTACAAATAGCAGGGGTGATAATGAATCACCTTGAAGCATTCCTCTCCTGATGTTGACATGACCAATTTGTTCACCATTGATGGTCAACTTGGTATTCCACCTTTTCATTGTTGCCTTGATAAAAATTCTTGGATACTTCGAATAATTCCTGCTAATTCCAAACTTTTTTAGTATCCATTCATGTGGCAAAGAGTTGAATACTTTCTTAGAGTCAATCCATGCAACATGCAAGTTGGTTCTGCGTCTCTTACAGTTTTCAATTACCATCTTGTCAATAAGTAGCTGATCTTTGGTGCCACAGCTATTACAACTGCTCTTTTGCTCAAAGGGGTACACAGTAAATTGTTTCATATCAAGTGACTCTGGATGGTATTGGCAATTATTCCTGTAAGGAGTTTGAACATTGCTGGCAAGCATGTGATTGGACAATAGTTGCTTGATATAGGCCCTTTCCTCGGATCTTTCATAATTACCGGTATGTTCTTCCTGTTGTTAACCATTGATCTGTTTCACCTTGCTGGATTGTTTGGTGAAATTGTTCAGCGAGTCTTGAATGCATACTGGTTAGATGTTTCAGCCAAAATCATTTCAGATGGAATTTTAAATATTTTCAACATGAAATTTCAATTTGAATTGAAGTTAGGAATCTGGACAATGAAAACGAAGAGCACAATCAAGAATACCATAAGGGGGAAAGAAAACTCAGGGTAATTACCAAAAGTCTTCAGGTCACCTCCCCATCCTATCTGAGATAAGAAAAATGAGCTACAAAAGAAAGGCAGAGCTTGGAGATGTTGCTGGGATCCATCAAACAGCACAGCCAATAATTCTGAGAGCTGTAGTCCCCCAAAGGTTAATTTATTCAAAGCTTTGCCAAGGAGAACTTTCCAGCAGTGATCTTCTGGAAGGAGAGCACTCTCCCTAGAGAGGATCCACCCAATATCTATTTGACTTCTCGGTACCACTTTCTTGGGCCATTTATCAGTTAATTCACATTCATAGTAACACTGAGAGTTGCAGTCCACAACAGCATTGTGTAAGCAACGTTACTCATAACTTCTGTAAGGTTAGGACTTTGGTTGAAATGATTTTGATCACTGATCTGATAATCATTTCTCTCTTCCCCCTGGCTCCCCAACCCTGGATACTGAACTACGGATGGGTGCCCTGCTGTTTTAAATGGCTTCACTTCCTTGAACTGTGAGGAGTGACCCAGCAAAGAGATACAGAAGTCACAAAACCAAATTGTAACCAGAAAACACAGTTGGTGTAACGGTGTACTCCACCTAAAGCTTGACCATGCCTAAAGGCTTTCTGACAATGGGGTTTTGAGGGGGGAAGTCTGCACCTACCCTCGAACTGCCAGAAAATGATCAGGAATAGAGCCAACTGCACAGCAGCATACACTAAAAACAAAATGTCAGAGTCTAGAACAAAACCCCAAGGAAGCCCCCTTTGCAAATGGGACATGGCTATATAAAATGACTTGCACAGCATTTATTGGGGTCTTGGTTCATTTTTCCATACTTTGACCATAGCTCTCCTTGAGTATATTAGGTACTAGAGATGGGCACGACCAGGAAAAATTACGTTTCGAGTTGTTGTGGGCCCGTTTCGGCTCGTTTCCGTTTGTCGCAAAATTTTTCAAAAAATTGTCGTTTCGTTTGTCATTTGTCATTAGTACTGGTTTAGGGGGGGTAGGGTAGCAGGCTCCTGGAGGCACCTCTCTGGGGTGGATGCCTCCTCTGTCCCCCTACAAAGGGAAAAGGAAGGGTACATGACCGTGTAGCCATTACGTACCAAGTGGCACTGGCAGAGGCACCTCTCTTTTGGGTGCCTCTAGCTCACCAAGAAGGACAGCATACTGGTGTACAGGTTTGGAGTTTTTTGGATCTTTGGACTGTGAGCGAGGTGAGAGAAGAATGCATCTGCTGGGCGCCCTCTGACTCACTAAGAAGGACAGTGTACTTGCGTGTAGTGCAATGCGAGTACAGATCTGGCTTAGGTTTGGGGTTAGGGCAAGGGCTAGGCTTAGGGTTATTACGGGTAAGGTTAGGGTGAGTTAGTGGGCTGCACCTCTGGGTGCCTCTGACTCTCTAAGAAGGACAGTGTACTGGCGTATGAGTTAGGTTTAGGTTTAGGGTTAGGGCTAGGGCTAGGGTTATAGTGGGCTTTTTATGCCCGACTGGCACATCCCAGAAGTCTCAGTCAAAACCTGGCCAAGTGGCCATGCGATTGGTGGAATGGCTCCAAAAATTTGCATGGTCCCATCCCATGGCCAGCCCATCATTGCGCAGGTGTAAAAAAATAAAAATAAAAATAAAAATAAAAATAAAATAAAATCAATGGAGACGTTTTATTGCTAGAAAAACCCACTGCTGCTACTGTAAAAATTCAAGCATTTAAAATAGCTAATTTTCGCATGTTTCTGTGGTGCTTTGGTGGGTTTTTGGACCACGATTTCAAAAAAAATATTGCGGTCGCCATTTTGGATCCCCCTGCACCGCATGGCAAATGGAGACGACGCGACTGATCCCCCCCAGCCTGGTACCAGGTTCAGCAGCCCAGGACAGGAGGGGGGGAGGCCGGGGACCCCCCCCCAGAAACCACCCCTCTGGTAGGTGCCCTCAGACAGGCATATTTTCGCCTGCTTTTTTGGCCGGAAATCGGGATTTTTTTATTTTTAAAACTTTTTTTCTGCGCGTGATCGCCGCGCGATGCCATGAACGACAACAACAAATCAGACCCAATTTATCGTTTATCGATTTGAGTTCGAGTTCTGACGGCTTAATTGTCGTTTCCGTTTCCGTTGCATAACGGAAACGAGGAACGAAAACGAGAATTTCGCCAAGTCGTGCCCATGTCTATTAGGTACTCATTTATTTTCTTAAGATTCATTGTTATTAGATTCAATTCAACACACCTGCGACACAAGGTAAAATACTATCCACTGAAGGCCAACCCAGGAGCAGGCAGGAAAGCAGTCCTGTCCTTAATCAAAAACTGAAACAGAGGCTCCCTTTTCAGGCAGAGGTTTTGCTAATTCCCTGCTCACTCAACTAACAGGTAAAGAGGCAGAAGTAATTGCATAACACCAGGGGATGTCGTTTGGAACCTGCTGCCTGTCTGTGTTTTCCCAGCACGATGCCCACTTATTGGTGTGGGGGGGATGCCAGCTGTTGTCTCTTGGAGAAAGGACAGTTGCCAGGGTCTCTCTAATGCTCCCAACTGTTCTGCAGAGGCTTTCACGAGGGATTCGAAGTGCGAACACAAACAAACACACACACACACACTACAGCAGACTGAGCTCTCTGCTTGACAGATGGCATGTTGGGTATTTCCAGACAAAGTTTTGACTGGAACTGCAAGGACTGGTCCAGCTGGGAATACCCATCATCTGTCCTCATCTCATAACAGCACCAGACAAGCATGCTAGTCTCATGAGCTTTCAGAAGGCGATGCAGGAAATGATGGCAGCTAAAAAAGTACTAGCCACATTTTGCATGGAAGTCAAGTCTGGACAATAGGTTGTATGACTACCACTGCTGACTTTAAGGATAGGGCTGACATAATTTTAAATAAACAGATAGTCATTCTTGTGGGTTTTCAGGAAAGGCCTGGAAACTGAAATTCCCCCCTCTTCAGATTTCTTTTTCTGAAAATTCAATTTTTAATTCACATTTTATTATTGAATGCTTTCAACATTTACTTCATACTGCTCCTTATGTCATAGGCAGCCCTGAGAAAAGTGTTCCTTTACAGGTGACCCAAAATATACTGTATATCTAAAGAAAAATGAATTGATGAATAAATAAAAATAAAATAATTACGGACATTGGAGATAATGAGCCCTAAAGTTCAAAAAAGGATATAAAAGGGGCTGCATTTCAACAACTGATTTAGAACAACCAGCTAAATATTGGGATACATGGCTGCTAGGTTTAATCAGCTAATTAATTAGGTTGTTAAAAGCTTAAGGTGACTTTTAAGGATCAAGTAGGAGCCAGAAAGAGAGGCAACTCCTTATACTTGCACTTATTAAAATGTTATGGAAATAACTCTGCAACCAAAATAAAGTCAGAATACAATCGTCACCTATGGTCATTTGTACCAAATCAACTTGGTTATAAAACTAGAGATTTTTGATAGCAAAACCACCACCCACCCACCCACCACACCAGGACTGGGAAACACGTGACTGTCCACTTCTTGTTAGACTGCAGCTCTCATCTGCCCTAGCCACCGTAGCCAGTGGAAAGGCATGGTGGGAAATGCAGTCCAACAGCATCTGGAAGGCGACACTTTCTCAACTTGAGCCTTCTTCAACATGATGTATCTGTCAGTGATCATCCCCAGCTAGCATGCATGGTATCTCTTATCTGGAGAGCATCGTGTTGGAGAAAACTGCTCTTGCTATTCTATTGTACTAAAAGAAGTCTGTCTTGCTTACTGGTTAATCTGTCACACCCTCTTCTTTCACATTCTCCCAAAACACTCCGGCATTTATAATTCTGCACTGCTGTGGAGACCCTTGCTTGATGTCTTACTAGCACAGTCGTGGAATGACAAAATACTGTATAAGGAATCCTGATTCACTGGACTCCTTTGGAGCCTTGCCAACTCAACAGGTCTAAATCTGCCTAAACATCCGTACTATGGAAGCCAATTTTGGTGTCTCTAGATGCCTTGAAGGGTATTTTATAGCCCAGACAATTAATGAATCAAGCATTGTTAAAATTTCATCAATTTGTAATCACTGGAGGATTCCATTTATGACAAATAAAAATCAACAAATTTTGATGGAATTGTCCAAATTCATCAGAAAACATGATTTATTTTTCAATTCATCCCCATATCTACTCCCAGTCTAGTTTTACTCTAGAGAAATCCCACACCAGCAGATGGTGGTTATTCTTTTTTTTTTTTTTTACAGGGAAGTCAGACATTCTAAAGTGAAATACTAATGAATGCAACGGAACTGGTGGCAGCAAATGGTGACTGAAACACTTCTCACATGAGGGGGGGCAGAGTTGCATCACTTCTCACAGCAGGTATATTCTCGTGCTTGCTCAATATATGTATTGAGCAAGCACAAGGACAAGCCATGTATGTCCATAAGAGGTCATGTGCAGAGCTTCTCTATGTAAGAGAAGATCTTGGAAGAATGCCCTTTGTGTGCCCAAATCCTTATGTATCCACGTGGGTAGGGCAGGGCAGACTCTACTATTGGGCACAACAGGGCAGGAGATCTAAAACCTGAAGCAAATTGTTATTTATCTTGTATATTGTTATTGACAGCCAACTACACACCTTGACACCATAGCAAGAGGAATACTCCTGTTGTTCTTCCATTTCATGCCATTTCAACTCCTTGGACCTGCCTTGGCTCTATAGGGGCCCTTCTCAAGCTTGCTGGGCTCACCTCTAGGAGCAATGATAATTGGGCAAAACGAGACAGCCATGCAAAGCCCTCACATATTATTTCCTATTATTTCAACGCCTTAGAAGGTTTACGATCTCTGTCTTTGGGATCCCTTTAGCTGAAGTAGAAATGCAGACTCTGTCTTCTCCCCTCAGGGCCCCAATCCAAGGCATAAGCTGGGCATCATCTTCTTTACTGTACTAAACCCATGTCACACTTAAAAGCACACACACACATATAAACATCCCATGCTTCATGACTTCATGACTGTATACCAATGGTGGTGAACCTTTGGCACTCCAGATGTTTTGGACCACAACTCCCAGAATTCCAAGCCTATATTGCCAATGGCCAATGGCAAAGGACTGTGGGAGTTGTGGTCCAAGACATCTGGAGTGCCAAAGGTTCACCACCATTGGCAGGCATTTCACAGTGACTGTGGACTCCTCCAAATAGGATCCAGTGTTTGTTTTCTTAAGGCACTGCTGTTTCACTCAGCGGCTTTCTATTTCCAGCTGCCTCCTTCCAACTCTGAACACTCTTCAGCTAGATCAGGCATGTCCAAAGTTCGGCCCTCCTGATGTTTTGGACCACAACTCCCAGAATTCCAAGCCTGTATTTTCCAATGGCAAAGGACTGTGGGAGTTGTGGTCCAAGACATCTGGAGTGCCAAAGGTTCACCACCACTGGATAGGCCAACATGGGGGTGCGGTGGGGGCTGAGGAAGCAAACTCTAAAAACACAGGTCTTGCTCAAGCAAACCATGTATTCCTTGTGTCTTACTCCCAGACATGTACAGGAGTAGAATGTTGTTACATTGCAGATGGAATCTACAAAATGTATGGGCGGCGGGGGGAGACTAAACTCATGGAAGGACACCATGAAAAACAGCCTGTGTGAAGATCAGGAAAGAAAGGATGTTCCAGAGGATTATCAGGAATATGCAGCCAGTCTCATCCTGTCTGTGCCCAGAGCCACAAATTGTTACTTTCTCCCTAATCTCATACCCACACAGTGCAATGCCAATGGGATTTCCCACCCACCCCTTTTTGGAGAAATGAAATACCACTTGATGTGACTGATCCCTCTCCAGTGACTTCTAACAGGGGCATTTTTGGGGGGGGGGGTAGGAAAGCATCTCCTTCAGGGGCACCTTCCGCCCCAATCGCACCCCCCTTTCCTGTCTCCAGTGAGAGAAAGAGATGGCAGAGTCTTCAGGTCGTTCCAGGGTGCTTCCAAGGGGGTCCCCGGACACCTCGGAAAGATGACAAGGAGTGACCCACCCACCCAGGCTCCAGTCCCATGCTGGAATCAAAAAAAGCATGAAGTCAATGTTTTTTTAAACCGAACAAAACACCCCACCCTTTCAGCGATGAGAAAATCCTAGCATGCAGGAATGCTTGGTAAGCTGCCAAGGCCAGTGCAAATGCTGAGACCCAGGCTTGCCACCGCCCAATTTCTCCTTTTCCTCAATGGGTGGATCCCAGAGCTCTGGGTCTCCTCTTCCTCCGCCCCCCCCAAAGAGCAGCAATGGGGCAGTTCCTTCCTGCCACCCCTCTTCCTCAACGCCCACCCCCCCCCCCAAGCTGAACTGCGCCTGTTGGGGAGGCTCCCTGGATCTAACCTCGCCCCCACCCCCACCCCGCCATTGTCTTGGCAAGGGGGGGGAAAAGGCTGAGCCCCCCACCACCACACCCATGCCAGCTCCAATGACTGGGTGGGAAAGGGGTCGCGCCCCTCTGCTCTCCCGACGGTCCCTCCTATTCCCCCCCCCTAATTCCAACCCTTTTTCTAACAGGGGGGGGGCCTCCCGGCTTGACTCCATTCCTTTCTACTCGCAACTCGATTTCAGACGTGAGCCCCACCGTGCGCCCCACAGCTCCTTTCCTCGACCCCCACCCCCCACCCCCACGTTGTATACCGGCCCCCTCGTCCCTCATACCCAACCACCCACCCCTCTTCTTCTTCTCAACAACCTCCCCACCCCCCACCCCAATACCTTGCATTTGGGGTTTGGGGGGGGGGAAGGATGTATCCCTGCCCCCCCCCGCATTTCCTCCCTCGGCCACGCCCACCCACCTCCATCTTCCCACCGCCCAGGCGCCGTAGCCCCACTGCTTCCCCACTGCAGTGCCAGCCCCACCCCCCCACCCCACCCCACCCCACCCCACCCCACCCCACTCCGCTCCCCCGCCCCGAGAGCGCCCCCCCACCCCCTTTGGCCCACCTTTAAGCCGGTGACGCCCTCGCCCAGCGCCAGGACGGTGCCGGCCGCTTCCATGCCGGGGCTGACGGGCGGCGGGGGCAGCCTCTCGTAGAGCCCCTGGCGGGCCAGCAGGTCGGCGAAGTTGAGTCCGCAGGCGCGGACGTGCACGCTGACCTGGCCCGGGGCCGGGCTGGGCTCGGCTTGAGGCAGCTGCCGGGTCTGCAGCTTGACTTTGTCGTAGCCCCCGAAGCCGGTCAGCACCAGCGCCCGGTACTGGCGGCCGTCCCCACCGGCGGCGGCAGCCTCTTTCTCCGACGGGGCCCCGCCGCCAGCAGCCTTGCCCTCCTCCCCGGGATGGGTGGCGGCGGCCGCGGCGCCCGCGTCTTGCTGCGCTGCTGCTGTTGCTCCGCCGGTGGAGCAGCGGCGCCGGTGGTGGTGGTGGTGTTGGGGGCGCTGGCATCGCCCCCGGCCGCCTCTTCCCCGGACATGGGCGCCTCGTGGGTGCTGGCCGTGCCGCTCGGCGGAGTCCCCGGTTGCAGCTCCGGCGCGAGCTGGAAGAGGAGAAGGAGGAGGAGGAGGAGGAGAAGGCGGCGGCGGCGGCGGCGGCGGCGGCGGCGGGCCAGATGCGTCAAAACAGCTGGCGAGGCAGCGGGGCTAAAGGCGTGAGGGAGGCCGCCTGCAAGAGCCGGTGCCGGATTCGGGCGCGGCTCGGAAGGGACCACTCCCCGCCCCTCCCCACTTCCCCACCGCCTCCTCGGTCGTCCAAGAAAACCCGGAATGAGGAGCGGGAACCCAAGCGAACCGGGCCTTCTTCCTTCTCGCTGCCAGCCCAGTCCGCCGCCCACTCGCGCCTCGGTCGTGCCAGGAAACGAGGCGGAGACGGGAAGGCGTTTGTCTCAACGCCCGAGGGGAGGAGCTCCTTCCTACGCGGGTTCTGCTCTTCCCCGCAGGTCCCGGAGAGAGGGTGTAGTTCCGAGTATAAAGAGCGCTTGCTTTCGCAGGCTGAACAAGAAATGTTCCTTTTTCCCCCCCCTTCAGAATCAGCACCACGTACCTGGTCGGAAGATTATGCCTTTTTATTATTATTTGAAGTACTAAGCACCCTTTGTTGTGCCTTGGAAGACAGACCTCCTTATTATCATAGTACAGTGGTACCTTGTATAAAGGAATTAATTCGTTCCAAATGAAATTAGGTTAAGCAAATTTTCCTTTATACAAATTTCCCATAGGAATACATTGAAAACAGAGTAATCCCTAATCGCGACCATTTTTTATGTGGTATGGATTTGCCCCATAGGCGATTCTGTTAAGCAAATTTCCCCTATCTCTGGAATTTTTTTATGTTGTACAGATTTTATGTTATACAAACTGTTTGTTCTATGAGGGTCCACTGTATTGAGATTTTATTTGCCACCCTGTCTGTAAGGCAATTCTTGCCCTTCTCTCCCTGGGAGCATAAATGTATATGCTGTTTTAATAAACCCAGCAGCAGAAATGTTGCCTTATAGTGCTGCGTTTATATGCATATATCTTGTAGGAACTGGCAAACCACTCCAATATTCCTGCCAAGAAAACTCAATGGACATGGGGTCACGAAGAGTCGGTCACGACTAATGACGCAACAACACATCACTAGACAGCTCTTCTGCCCCCCCCCCCCAGAAAAATCCTTGCTGACCCTCCTGACCATCACATCCTAATCCCATCTTCTCGCACCTCTCTATAAACAAAAGGTATGCAAACTTTTTGTGCCCCATGGCTGCTACTAGTGTGGCTATGTGTTAGACTCCAAACGCAAAACCACATGGACATGTAGGCGTGGTTGAGGGGAAGAGTCCACTCTGAGGTCACCAACAAAACGAGGCTTGAGCCCAGGGGTGGGCAACTTGGCAGCCTCTGTGGTCTCCACAGCCTACCAAAAAGGCCCCCACCTAAATGAGGGGGTGGGGGGGGAGAGAATGAAACCAAACATGACTGTTTTGTTTATATGAGAGAGTGCTCTTGCAACCTCTTTAAAGAACCAGCTGCTGTCTCTAAAGATGTCTGATTGAACAGCCCAACTATTTTTTTCCCCTGGGGAAACTGATGATGGGGGTTCCTGCATGGCAGGGGGTTGGACTAGATGACCTTTGAGGTCTTTTCCAACTCTATGATTCTATATAATTCTTGAAAACCAGGTTGAGAGGCAAGCGTTGTGATCACCACTGTTTAATGTGCTCCCCTGATGGATGGGGAGTGGAGCTGGTTACCGAAAATAAAAGACCCCCTCAAGTGTTTCTTCCTGGGATGAAGAAAGATGAACCATAAACCTTAGGTGAAGAATAAAATGCCTTCTTTTCTGGTGACATCTCAAA
The DNA here is from genome assembly GCA_037367245.1 of Phrynocephalus guinanensis. Taxonomy (NCBI): domain Eukaryota; kingdom Metazoa; phylum Chordata; class Lepidosauria; order Squamata; family Agamidae; genus Phrynocephalus; species Phrynocephalus guinanensis. The sequence goes on along the minus strand of CM074743.1, from coordinate 31,092,995 downwards.
TCAGGTGCCTGAGGGGTGCGCCTTATTCTGTGTGACAGTAAAGCTGGAGAAACAGGTCATTTCCTGGATTTTAGGAATGTCAGTTTCAGCAAGCTAGAAGGAGAAACATGAGAGTCGAACCCTATGATGTAGAAATTTTGAAAGAGAACTCGAGAGAAATGGGAGATTGGGCAAAATGAAATGCGGGGGGGGGGGGGGGGGAGGCATAATAACATTTTTCCCATGAAAAGGAAGACATAGGTGACATTTCAAAAGAGCTAAAATGGCTGCACAAGAAGCCATCCAGCAAGCGGAGGGTTAAAGGGGAGCTGGAAAGAAGGTGATATAACAAATCACCGATGCAAATAAAAGCAGAAACAACAAAAAACCAGTCTATAATTTGAATGGTGAATGGTGCCATTCTGAAGCCTAAATTGCACTGCTGCTTTCAAGGCATGGTGAAAACAGCAAGGGGTTTAGGGGGCTTTATTAGAAGCAAGATGTCATTTGTGAGCAAGCAGTTTAAAAAAAGGGATCTGGTCAATACTGTGTTCGTTGGTGGATCCATATCGGGCTGGATGGTGGTACTCGCTGCTCACTTGCTAACAAGCTCTGTACCAGCCTGGGAGGGATGAACAATTAATTCAGGTACAGTTAGTCAGAGCCACATGGATAGGATGCAAGGGGGAACAAGATTTGACAGGCGTCCATGGGGAAAGAATGTAGGTGTCTTAGCTGATCACAAGCTGAACATGAGTCAGTAAGGCGATGTAGCTGCTTTAAAAAGTGAATTCTGTCTCTGGCTGGTGAACAGAAGCGTAGTGTCAGAACACAATAATTGCTTCATTCTATTATGTGCTGGTTAGGTTTGCATCTGTTCACCACATTGTAAGAAGGAGATTGACAAACGGGGATACAGGCACAGGAAGGGCGCTTTTACACGACCACTAAGATCCGCTGGTCCCTTAAATTCGGACCAGAGATCTTAGGGGTTTGTCGCTCTTCCTGCGTCCCCACCCCTCCGCACTTCCTGGCTGCTGGCTGCGTGAGGGGAGGGAGAAAAAAAGGGACAAAAGAATAAAGGCTTACCTCCCGGTGCCGGAGCCCCGTCACTTCCTGGTTCCTTCTCTTAAAGGGGCGGAAGGCAAAAAACAACAACAAAAAGAAGCGAGGAGAGCCCGGCACATCCGCATCAAGATTTTTCACCCTACAAGAGCAGGTACAAGAAAGGTGCACTGGGACGTGCTAAAGTGGGCGTGGTCGCACTTAATTTTCAGTAAACTCTGGAGCTGGTGGGTAAACAATTTTAAGCTCCGGAGCTGGGAGCCATTTGCAGCGGAGTTTAGGGATCGTGTAAAAAGGCCCGAAGATAACCAGAATGGTGAAGAATCTGGAAACCAAGTCCCGCAAGGGACATTTGAAAGATTCAGGTACATTTAATTTGGAAAAGGGAAGGCCAAGGGGAGACTTGGTTGCCCAGCTGTCTTTGGATATTTGAAGGGTTGTGAAATAGGAAATAGATTTATTTATTTATTTTATTTTTATTTATTTTTACAACTTATATGCCGCCCACTACCCAAAGATCATACAGTGGTGAGTAGAGCCACGAATTCAGCATGCTATAAGGAGAAACTTCCTAACAGTATAAGCTTGTTGATGGTGGAGCAATCTCTGGGAGTAGTTGATTCTCTTTAACTGGAAGTACAGTACTTTGGCCCTAAGCACATCCAGTCTCGCCTGATTTCGGAAGCTAAGCAGGGCTGGCCCTGGTTAGAACTTGGATGGGAGACCACCAGGGAATACCAGGTGCTGTAGGCGCCTGGAGTAGGAACTGGCAAACCACTCCAGTATTCCTGCCAAGAAAACTCCATGGACATGGAGTCATGAAGAGTCGGTCACGACTGTAAACACACACACACACACACACACACACACACACACACACACACACACACACACACACACACACACACACACACTTTGGCATCTGAAGGGCCACCTCTCAGGAATGTTACAGGTGCAGCATGCATTTTAGAGCCTTCATGGATGGTGGGGGCAGGCTAGATGACCCCCTAATAGAGATGGGCACGACTTAGCGGTATTCCCGTTTCCGTTTCTGTTACTCGTTTCCGTTACTCTACGGGAATTACTCCGCCAGACTTCGAGCTCGAACCGACGAACGAACAATTTTGGTCTGATTTGTCGTGCTCGTTCCTTGCATCGCGCGATGCCACGCGGCACAGAAAAAAAGTTTTTAAAAGTTAAAAAAACCCGGTTCCCGGCCGAAAAGCAGGCGGAAAAATGCCTGCCGTGCCTCAGGGCACCTACCAGAGGGGTTGTTTCTGGAGGTCCCCAGCCTCCCCCCCCATCCCCCATCCTGGGCTGCTCTGGTGGGACTCGCTGCAGGCTCGCAGCCAGCCAGCAAAAAGCCCAGTCTCGCCGGCCGCCGGCCGCCACAATTAAAGCGCAAGCAAGCGGCACGGACGGCACAGGAAAAAAACTTTTAAACTCTCCCCCCACCCATTTCCCGGGCCAAAAAGCAGGCGTAAAAATGCCTGCTTGACTAAGGGCGCAGGGCACCTACCGGAGGGGTGGTTTCTGGAGGGGGGGTCCTGCCTCCCCCCCGTCCTGGGCAGCCAGACTCGAGTCGCCATGCCATGAGGTGCGGGCGGGGGATCCAAAATGGGGCGGCGAACGCAATATTGTTTTTGAAATCGTGGTCCAAAAACACACAAGCACAACAGAAACACGCGAAAATTTATAAACTGCCAGATTTTTCACAGTAGCAGTGGGTTTTTTCTTGCAACAAAATGTCTTTCCTCTCCTCCTCTGTCCTCCATTGATTTTATTTATTTATTTTTACACCTGCGCAATGATGGGCTGGCCGAGTGGCCAGCCATGTGGGAGTGGACAACCATGCAAATTTTTGGAGCCATCCCACCAATCGCATGGCCACTTGGCCATGGAGACTTCTGGGATGTGCCAAAAAGCCCCCTAAAACCTGCCCTAGCCCCCTAACCCTAACCCTAACCCTTGACTCCGTACCCATACGTCACAGACTGTCTTCTTAGTGGGTCAGAGAGGCACCCAGAGGTGCAACCCACTAGCCCACCGTAACCTTACCCGTCACTAGCCTAGCCCTAGCCCTAACCCTAACCCGCCTTAACCCTAAGCCAGATGTACTTGCATTGCACTACACGCAAGTACAATTCCCTTCTGTGTGAGACATGGTAGTGCGAGAGCCTTAGTTAGGCATATCACCTATGGCTCTAGGTTCAGTGCCATCCACTAATCTTCACAGTCACTGTCTGCACAACTGGTATGCAATATCCATATGGCTATTGCATACCATTTTGCAGCAGCAGCAGGTGAGGAGGGGAGACCCCCATGTTGAGGGGTCTCTTGGAGCCTGCTTCCCCTTCCTAGTGGGTGAGGATAGGAGGCACCCACGGGTGCCTCCAGGAGCCCACTTTCCCTTTATAGCGGCCCAGAGGAGGCACCCACCCCACAGAGGTGCCTCCAGGAGCCCGCTCCCCCCCCCAAAAAACCAGTACTAACGAAAATGAAAAAAACGAACCGACTAATTTTTGCGAATTTTCGCAAAAAACGGAAACGACCCGAAACGGAACCGGCCCGACTAACGACAACTCGAAAAAAATTTTTTTCAAGTCGTGCCCATCTCTACCCCCTAACATTGCTTCCCAATCTTGATTCTCTGGCTTGTATATTCTGAAAGCTGTAGTTCAGAAAAGGTAACATTTCCCATCACTGTTCATAAAGCATCCCGTAACGTATCTCTCTAGTTTTCAAATTACAAATCTTAGACATCCTTGTTCCATAGTACCTGCATGCACACATTTTCTCTGTGCTCCAAAGAAGGAAGGCTGCTATTGTATTTTGAATATCAATCAGCTCCAGAGCTGTTCTTCATTGGCCCTAGAAAATCTCATAAGGCCTCTTACCAAATCTGAATATCCTGTAGATATCAAGGGAAAAACATGTGGACAAATGGCCTCAGGTCTCCTGGGAGAGTGAGGTAGAAGGGGAAAATTTGGTTTCTGTTTGTGAAGAGGCTTTAAAGCATGAAAGTGCCAGGAGAGGCCCTTAGGAGTATATTTGTATTCTCCAGAACTGGCAAGGAAGATATTGAGTATGTGAATGTATTAAAAATTGTCCGATTTTGGCTCCCAAAAGCCTTAGAGCACAGGTTTTCTGCCCCATGGACATCAGGCAGTCTCCAAAGACTCCTTTCTGACCTACAAGAAACATATAAAAGGTTTAATTTGGTTTAATTTTTTAAGTGACCACTTCCAGTCCTGGTGTGGCCTGGGGGGGCAGGGACCTTGAATTCCACCTGCCCCCAAAGCTGTGAGACCTTTTCCATCTCTGCTTTAAAGCCTGACTACTCCCAGGCATTCCTAGTTGACAACCAGACCTCACCAGTTTGGCCATGGATATGTTTTTATCTCTGTGACACTTTCTTCCTCACAAATTTCACCTCCTATAACCTCCCTGACAAGAACCACCTTCCTGGTCTCAGGTTTTGGGTTTAAGATCTCATTGGATGAAATTCCCTTGACCTGGCAACCGTAGAGAACACGGAACAGCATCCTTACACCATCACTCCACCCCACAGAAAGCACACACTGTTTTTTTTTTTACCTCAGACTGTTCTTCTAAAACAGAGGAATGGCAGAGGAAGAGAGAGGTTTGTTTGCAAACGTGATGTGCTATAGCCATGTGGAGCTTGCAGAATTTATTTGTTCATTTACTAAATACCTCCCCCAGGCTGCAGATGGAGACATATGTGATGATAAGCCACCGGGCTTGCAAAATGTGGGGCAGATCCACAAGGAATTATTAGCTGGATCAGTTCAGCTCCCCAGAAATTGCTGTTTGCAGGGCTGTGCTCCAGGGTTGGCCACCTGGCATTTCGGTGCCCGAAAGCTTGTTTCGTTCCCAAGGGAACCATCACATGATTAATCCTCATGGCTGACAAAAGCTGTGTGTTTCCCTGGGTCATTGTACACAAGAGGCAAAACAGATACCTTAATGCATCATTTGTAAGTAACACTGGCGGTTTCTCATATTCACAAAGAGGCAAAACAGAATTTCAAAGGAACTAGTTATTTGGGTATTTCCAACATCAAAGGCATAACTAAGTGATCATGATAGCATCAGATAATTAGCGAAAGCATCACACTTCTTGCAATGTAACTATAACAGGATTTCATTACAATTAGCAAGCAGAGCTGTAGCATGAAATCTTGGCACCTAGGACAGGCAGCACCATCATCTGTCACTCAGGGCCTTCACATTCTAATCACCCTGAAATTTCCTTATTCTTATATTGTATCCCTCTCTTTTTCTGCACCGAGATTGGCCAGCTTACCCTAACTAAATAGAATGCAGGAAGACTCTGTTGACAAGTGATAGAATAATAACACGTTGGGAGATGAGCAGGTTATGAACTCCATTGTGGATGTCATCATTATGCAGTTTTGCAGTAGTGTTGCTAGATTATGTGAGAACAGAGCTGGCATCTGGGTCTCGTTTCTATGGGCCTTTTTACACGACCCCTAAGATCCGCTGGCCACTTAAATTCGGACCAGAGATCTTAGGGGTTCCTCGCTCTTCCTCTGTCCCCACCCCCCTCCGCACTTCCTGGTTGCTGGCTGCCTGAGGGAGGGAGAAAAAAGAAAGAAGTTTTGTTCCCGGGCAGCATACAGATCTCTTAAAGGGGCGGGGCGCAAAAAAAGAACAAACAGAAGCCAGGAGAGCCCCGCACTCACTATCCTTACACCGGATCAAATATTTGTCACATCCAAAAAGCAGGTACAAGAAAAGTGCAGTTTGGTCGCGCTAAGTGGGCGGGATCGCACTTAATTGTCTGCAAAGTCCGGAGCTGGTGGGTAAACATTTTTAAGGTCCGGACCTTGCAGCCATTTGCGGCGGAGCTTAGGGGTCGTGTATAAACGCCCTATATTGACATCCTGATTACAAGGTCTGATGTTGCTGTTTTAGACTGGAGGGCTGTTTCTAAGCAAGTACATGCCCATCACCCAAGGCATATAAAATATTTTAATTGTCTGGAATAAACTGAAATCTGTTAGTGAGAGAGACGGGCATGAAGTATGGTGCCATCACTTTGTATGAAGCTGTCAGCACAGCACCTCAGGTGATGCACTTTGGCTCCCCCCAGCCTCCGGGTTCGCTGGCCCACCTGTTGGTCTTCAAACAACCCTGGGGTCCTCCTCCAGGCAGGACCTCAGCCAACCCATTCCCACCTCCTCCAGCAGCCAACCATGTATTCGCTGTGCAGGGAGAATCCCCGTCCGGTCTCCTTGTCAAGAGTGGTCAGTGCCACGTTGACAGCCTTATACCAGGCATGTCCAAGCTTCAGCCCTCCTGATGTTTTGGACCACAACTCCCAGAATTCTAAGCTTAGATTGCCAAATGACAAAGGATTGTGGGAGCTGCGGTCCAAAACATCTAGAGGGCCGAAGTTTGGACATGCCTGCATTATACAAAGCCCTTTATGCCCATCTGTGGCGACCTATTTCAGTAGTTTGAGACGTGTTGTATAGGTGGCCAGCAGTTTTCTGTCTCATTTTGTCTTCCAGATCTGTCCCTGCGTGAGTCGGACGGCTTTTCCCACCACATTCTTCATTGTTGTGGCTGTTCAAGAAGAGCTGGTGTTAATCCCTAACTTATTAGTTTCTGTCTAACAAGTCTGAAGAGATATATTTGGTTGTTATTACAGGGCTTGGTTATGAACAATGGATTTAGTGATGTGTGCTGGGTGGAAGCTGGAAATATCTCAAATATGTACAGTGGTCCATAGGTTTTTGAAATGAGAGGCAGCCTCTAAATTCATCTGTAATTCTGTGGTAGTGTCCTGTTGTGCTAACTAGTGTAGACAGAGGTAGATGATGGGTAGAATGAAAGTCATTGAAAGGCTAGTGGAGCTTTGCAAGTGGCGTGCGGCCAAATTGCAAAGATATAGTGTGTCCCTCCTATTACTGGAGCATCAAGGTGAAAGGGGAAAAATTATTGCCTGAACCTTTCTCTCTGGAGATGTGTTACTATTACTATGTAGCCTGTGAGTATTAGGAAGTACTGGTCAAAATAAATAACTTTTCTTTCTTTCCTTTTTCTGTTTGCCTTTTTGCTTTCCTTTCTCCTGACTTGTTTTCATGCAAAACCTTGGAGGGGGAAGTATGAGGCCTTGTCTCTCTTATGTAACAATCTTAAAGGACCACACTCGTGTCCCTGGGAACTTCTGCTATTATTTTTTCTCTATTCCAGAAACAAGTCACCTCCTAAATTTCTGCATGCTATCAGAATAGTGTCGGGACCATGTTAAGAGGGGTACAAAGATAACAACTGTTTGTGAATGACTACCACTCTTAAATTCCATTCGGCAGCTTTCTTTAAAAATGTTACACACTGGGCAAAACAAGACCTTATAGACAACCAGTTATAAGAAAAATAAAATCCTTGGCTAATGAAAACCTTTGAGTGTCATAGAAGGTGCTTCATCTCTTGGAGTTCACAAAATAGCTTGTCCAGGACATAAACACAAGTTTGCTTATCTATTTTTTTATGTTGAATTTTGCAAACCCTGAAAACTTCTCAGTCGCTTAGCACCAATATCAGTATGCTTTCACCTCTAATTGGCAGCTGTATACAGTATCTTTTTTTCGGTCCTAATGTTACATACTGTTGTACTTCATGAATTCCTGGCCTTTGGCTGCACTTTTGTTAATTGTTTTATTCTGTAGCTTTGCATCTGCTAACCCTGCATAACATTTCATGCATTCAACACATGGACTCTGGCCCACAACATTTAGGCAAGACGAAACCTAACCTGCTGATTTTGCTGCAGTAAACAAAGTCAGCAATGCCTCATGCAATCTAGCTGTGTTGTTGGCAACCCTTGTGTTACTCTGGAGAGATAAAAGGCCAGGACTGCAGGGGGCAAAGTTGGTTCCAGGCACTGATTGTAGACTTGGCAACAGACCCACTGAGCAGGAAATACCTAGTGTTAAGTCATCTTCCTTCCTTCCCTCCCTCCCTCCCTCCTTCACACACACACACACACACACACACGTGTTGGGGGGAGGGAGAGTTGTTTCCACATAATTTGTCCTTCATCCTGATCTGTTGCAGTTTCTATGAAGATTTTTTGTTTCATTTTTTGCACTACATAACTGTTGTTTCAACTACGGTATTGTCTATTTTGCTGGTACTCAGCAAGACACTCTCTGCAAACAATTTAGGCATCCTTTGGAAAAAAAACTACGCTGCACAGTTCCTTCGGTTCTTGAATACTGTGATGGAAGGTTTTTTTTTTTAAAAAAACCAAAGATCTATGCTGTTTGTAACATATTCCACCAGTTCCTTGTATAAACAGATGATCTTGTAAATGCATCCTCTTTATCAGGAATTCCCAAACATGGTGCACTCCAGATGTGTCATTTATGGCACTTGTCATCCCCAACCAGCAGGGTTAATAAGGAGGTCTGAGGTATATGTATATCTCTGAAAACCAAGGGTAACATTTCACTCATCTGATGAAGGAAGTAGAGTGTAGACATCTGTTTCTCCACCAGTTGTGATGTACAGATGCTGTCTTGGTGGGAGGCACAGTTTTCAGTGTGGTGTGCCCTTCCTATTAATCTTACCTTCCTAGGACGATTCACCTGGGACATTCTGCTATGATAGCAAGGACTTTAGTGTTTCTCACATTATGCCTGCCCACCAACATACCATAAAATCGTAAATGATAAGGACAGCAACAGAGTTCTTATACCCATATGTGTTTCTCACTGTCTAAGATCACATTTATTTGCGCTGTTCCTGCCCCACCAACATGCTGGCTGCGTGACCGGGAGAAAAAAAGGAAGAAATCCGTTCTGCCGTCCCGGCACTGTTCAATCTCTTAAAGGGGCGGGGCAAAAAAAGAACAAACAGAAGCAAGGAGAGCCGGGCAGTCACTCTCAGGAATTTTCATCCAGACCACCTGAAAAGTGAATAGGTTCTTTAATTATCTCAGCTGTGGGGAGTAAGCTGGGAGCTATTTGCGGCGGAGTTTAGGGGTTGTGTACAAAGGGCCTAAAGTGCTCTCTTTGGTTGATGTCATGATGGCAGGGTTGTGGGTTTCTTTTAGATAGTCAGTCAGTCAGGACTTAACAGGTAACAACCAGAGAAGCGCTGTGTCCACGCTATCAGTGAAAAGCATGTACCCGGATCCTTTTGTTATTTTTCTCGAATCTTTGTGTTGCACATGATGCTTCTTCATTTGGAGGTGGAAAGGGGGTTTAGAGTATGATATATGTGCAGTGAAAAGACATTAAAGCTGCACGGACTCTCTGATGTTTCAATGTGATTTAAATTTCTTTGCTTTTTGCAGGATTACAGTTTGAGACTATGCTTGTTCACATCAGCCTTGTGAATGTCAGAACACCACATACGTTCTATTGGATGTGATCCTGCCTGACCATAGAATGAGTTCTGGACAACTGGGATGCATTGGGCCAAATCCAGTTGTGCAGTTCTGCCAAAAACAACAGGTTATAGCTATGGAGATTTCGCAACTTATGACAATTTTTGCTTCTAAAATTGACACCTTTTGCACGCCCATGTAACAGGATTTTGGCTACTGTTTTTATAATTTTTAATGCATATGTATCTTCATGGAGATTTACATAATTGCCTTTCAACTGCTCCAGTATTTGGTGAATTCCAGTTCTGCTTCTTAGTGCTGCCTAAATGCCCTAAGCAAATCCAATCTCGCCTGATTTTGGAAACTAAGCAGGGTCAGCCCTGGATAGTACTTGGATGGGAGACCACCAGGGAATACCAGGTGCTGTAGGCGCCTGGAGTAGGAACGGGCAAACCACTCCAGTATTCCTACCAAGAAAACTCCATGGACATGGAGTCACAAAGAGTCAATCACAACTACAATGACACAACACACACACAGTTCTGCTTCTTATGTAGAGGAAAGAATCGAGCCAAGTAGTCTTACTGGATCTGGAGCAAATCCCAGCCTCTGGGATGCCTGCCAATGGAGGGCCTCTGGGCTTCCATCACAGGGGCGTTTCCTCTGCTTCGGACATGAAGGGGATTGTTTATCTGTGAGGCTGTGAGAGGGGGATTCCAGGCCCAACGATACAGCAGAAAAGCTGTGTTTCGTGACCAAAGACCTGCATTGGTGCAGCCTGTTTAGGATGAACAGAAATCAGTGATTTGCTATTGGGGGAGTTCCCCCATTGCTAAGGAAGCAGTCTCATAAACCGGAGAGTCAAGTCTGGCGCAGTGGATAAAGGGTTGGGTGTCTTGGGTTCAAATCCCTGCTCAGCCCTAGAAACTCAGTGAGAGGAGTGCCTGTGAAGATTCTCAATCATCCAGGTGAGTTTATCTGGAAGTTGAGTCATGGCTACTGGACTTCTTTTTCTTGAGAGACAGAAACGTTTCGCTGCTCATCCAAACAGCTTAGTGAGTCTGAATACAGGAAGTGCAAGTCCCTAGCATTAACTGATGAAGCATCTTTGGGCCTTTTCACACGACCCCTAAGATCCGCTGGCTGCTGGCTGCATGAGGGGAGGGAGAAAAAAAGGAAGAAAAGAATGCCGCTCACCTCCGTTCTGCCATCCTGGTACTGCATTCAGCTCTCTTAAACGGGTGGGGGGCAAAAAAAGAACAAAAAAGCAAGGAGAACCCGGCAGTCACTACTGTTATATCCGCATCAGGAATATTCACCTCCGGAGAGCAGGTACCTGAAAAGTGCGCTGGGACGCGCTTAGGTGGGCGTGGTCGCACTTAATTATCTGTAAACTCCGGAGCTGGTGGGGAAACAATTTTAAGCTCCGGAGCTGGGAGCCATTTGCCGCGGAGTTTAGGGGTCGTGTACAAATACCCTTTGAAATACAGTGGACCCTCATATAACAAGCAGTTTGTTTAACAGAAAATCTGCATAAAGGAAAAAAATTCCAGAGATAGTGAAAAATCACTTAATATAACCGCCTATGGGGTGAATCCGTACAACAGAAAAATGGTTGTGATTAGTGCATTTGTACAAAGGAAAATTTGCTTAACAGAATTTCATTTGGAACAAATTAATTCCTTTATACAAGGTACCACTGTAGCTTACATACCTTGCTATATTATAAGTGGGATTCTGTGGGATGGCCATGGATAGTAAGACATCAGAGACACAGGGAAATATCAGTTGCTGCTTGTAAACTGTGCCTGAAAGTCCTCAGCTCAGAACACGCGGAAGCTACTGGAAGTACCTCAATGCGGTGACAAAAATACACTCTGCACATGGGCATTAGAATTTGAGTTGTCAGATCAGCTGCTTCACATTTCCGGAGTTCTTGGGGCCAATACCTGAGACCAAAGAGCCAGTCCCTGTGAGATCACTAGGGTGGGTCCTTCTGCTGTCACAGAGGAGGGATAGGCAAAGGTTGGAAGGCAAACAGAACAGCTTCTGGGCCAGTTGATTGTGCAAACAGGTATAATGAGATCATGAGTAAATAGGTCCAGTGGGTAAATGAACCCACTGGGGCATGCAACACACATGATATAAGTTTTTTTTTCTGCTTGGTTTTTGCAGAAGGTTCACAACAACTCACAAAGATGTTTTCCCCTCAAGGGCCTGCAGCACACTCCAAGGATGCACTGAAAATTAAAAATAACCAAAGGGGATAGGATGTCCACTGTTTGGTCCATGGACCACCCCTAATCCCATGGAAGATCTCACTTATACTCTGCTCCCCATCTTGCTCTCAATGCCACCATGTGCCCAACTGCATGTGCCTGCCACTTTTCTGCCTTTGCCCCTGGCTTTTTGGTGGGCAAGCACAGGATATTTACAAATCCCTGACTGATGAGTCTGGCACCATTTGGGAGATGAACATTCAGGCTGGAGAGCCACATGACATACAAAAATCAGAGTGTCTCCTCTTCCAGAACCACTTACCCTGAGGTTTCCTTTTCCACCTGGAGTTCCATAAAAGAACAGAAATTCTAAAACCAAGCAGAGGTGTTCTATATCCCGGGATCTACCCAGTGGACTGGAAACAGAGTTTGGAATTGAATTCTACTTTTAAATCTTCAGTGTTTCTTCCCACCTCACCCCAGATTAATTTAGGATAGAGGTAAATAAATGTCAAGGAGGTTTACTCAGGAGTATACATGAGGATTCATCTAAACTTTCATGAAAGTCACCACAGCCCCTAGCAACTTGAGGTAGCATGGGACATGGGCTGTGTTTTAGTTGTGATCTTAAACCATAGGGCCTTGTGTCAAACAACTGTATGTCCAACATCTAGAGCAGTGGTTCTCAACCTGTGGGTCCCCAGATGTTCCTGGACTGCAACTCCCAGAAGCCTCCAGCACTTGCTGTGCTGGAAGGGGTTTCTGGGAGTTGCAGTCCAGGAATAACTGGGCACCCACAGGTTGCAAACCACTGACCTAGAGCTTCGACTCAATTGTTTTTGGACTACAGCTCCCAGAAACGCAGGGCTACTAGCCATGTTGACTGGAATGGTGCTGGGAGTTGTAGTCCAGAATGAGACACATTCCAAGCTCTAACCAGAATATGTCCTCAGGACTTTTGCAGGGTGAGGAGAGGGAAAAGAGTGAAGCTCAGTGGTTGAACACATGGTTGGGGGCATGGAAGATGGCAAGCCCATTCAGAATGGCATGCAGGAACAACTGTGTTCAAGCCCTGGGATCTCCAGTTGAAAAAGAATCAGGTGGTAGATCCTGAGATCCCAAAGAACTCCTGCCAATCAGGATGGAAAATACTTGAGTAGTCGGGCAAATGATCTCATCTAGTATAAAAGAACTTTGTGTGTGTCAAGCCAGTTTTCTGGAGATACAAATGGCAAATGGTCCTTGGTGGAGGTCATTTGAGAGTCAGATCACACGTGAAAGCCCATGCTTATTTCCTCTGCCTCCACAGCTATCCCTCTGGGCCACACAAATCTTTCAGTGCTTGGGGTGTGAAACAACAGACAAGCAAACATCGCCATCCTATCTCCAAGCTGATCGAGCACAAAACAAAAGCAAGCTAATTTGCCAAATGCAGCACACTTCATTTAGAATAAACAGCCTTTTCCTCTTTAGGTTCCATTGCTTTCAGCAGCTGAACTAAACATCACATCTAGTAAGGCCATAGGACACAGTTGTTGAGATGTAAGAAGATTCTTTTTTGGAACAGCGGCTCCTAGAAACTCCCTGCCAGCATGGCCAGGCTGGCAGGGGGATTCTGGGAGGTATAGTAAAAAAATTAAAAAATCTACCAAGTATCTGAAGTTCTGAATGCATACCAATTCCTTAAGGAAATGAGTCAGCTGGCACTGTTAAGAATCGAGCACTTAGCAGCTGAATCCAAACGATAAAATGGTGACTTCTTCAATTCATGTTCAGAAACCTAGCACTGACAATGAAGCAGTGGTGGAAGAGCATTCAGGAAGATTTACAAGTCTCGGGGAATTTATGTGCCATTTGTGGTTCTGTTCTTTGAGAAAGAGGACTATGGGTGTTTAGAGGCTCAGGAGCTTAAAAATGTTTCCCCACTTTAACAGAGCATTTGCAACTCTCCCCTGTTTATTATTTGAGGTGTAGTTGCCTCCTTTTGTTTGCTCCCGCCCCTAGCGACAGGAGTGGAATGTTGCAACTATCAAAACTAAACAATCTTTTCATAATGCATTATAAAGGGAAGTACAATTTAAGAAAGGGGTAGTGTAAAAGCGCCCTAGCAGGCAACAGGAGCATTTGAAATTATCAGAGCACATCATTTCATTTTAAACCATAAATTTAAAGGGAGTATTTCCTAGCAGGCAGTTGATTTTTATTTTACCCCCGCCATTCTCCTTAGAAAAGGACCAAAGGCAGCTTACAGTAATGAGGGATAATATACAGGCCTGTACAATTAAAACATTGTCATGTATTTGAGAACAAGGAATTGAGGGATATCTTACAGCATTAATAGACAACATGACATTAAAGCAACATGGTTATAAGTCATAAACACAAAGTCTATGTGAACCCATACATTCATGGTTGGTTGTCCAACATTCCCTGAGAGTCCATGGCCAAAACCTGAGACTAGGAGGTGCTTCTTTTTTTGATACATAGGGAAGGACTCCTGTGATGTCAGAGATGCAGGGCCAGCAAAGGGGGGGGGAGAAGAAGCCAGCAACACAACAGATACTAAAAGCAACAAGCAAAGCGCACTGCTTATATACTGTCCCATAGTGCTTAAGGCACTCTCAGGGTGATTTGCAAGTAATAATGCAGGCTATACATTGCTCCTCCGCCCGCAAGCTGGGTACACATTTTACCAACCTTGAAAGGATGGGAGGCTGAGCGAACCTTGAACCTGCTACCTGGAATTGAGCCCCAGGTTGTGAGCACAATTATGGCTGCAGTACAGCAGTTTAACCACTATGCCACAAGGCTCTTGACCAATGTGCATGCCAACACCATTGTGCTTAACTAGTGAGCCCTGGTGCCAGCTGGCGGTGGGTAGAGAGGGGTACTCAGGCTTTCAAGACACCATACACAAAAATCAAACTTTCTGCTCCCGTGCGGGGCACCTTGAGATCTGACTTCCTGCCTGAAGATCTGGAGAAGCATAGCAAGGCCTGGAGACTTCAACCAGTACCGTGAGACTTGGCAAACCTGTGTTAGTCTGAATTGGGAAACATCCCCACCTAATCTAAACCCCAGCATGGCAACATCAGAGCCAAAGGTGAGGTTGACATTCTCTGCAGGGTGCGGCTTGCCTTCGTTACTTCAGTAATGAAGGTCTATTTGTTATGCACGCACTTGTTTCCCAGGATACATGGTCGCTGCTTGCCGTGCTGTGACATGAGCTGATCTGGGGAAAGAAAACAGCTCCCTGGACCTTCCTGTGTTTGGGCAGGTGATTTTTGTATTTATCTAGAACCTGCAAGATCTACGTGCTCTATTTATATAAGGGCTCAGAATCACCTGCCAGTCACTGGTGTCTTAATTGCTTTTTCAATTATGCATTCAATAGGGAAAAGAACTGATGGCATATGTCAGTTCCCTCTCACTCAGATTAAATCACACCACCCACATTTCCACAGATATTTCATTAATGGAAAAGTAAGGGTTGCATCAGCTTCTTTCCACTCTTCAGCACAATGCCACCATCTATTCTAAATTTGTGCACACACACACACACACACACACACACACACACACACACACACACACACACACACACACACACACACACACACACAATCCAGATTAAGAACATCATGATATGATTTCATGCAGATTAGCAAATCCCCAGTGTAAAATCCAAATCAATTCTCCCAATCCAAATGGAACTGCTTTAACCCTAACACAGAAAAACATATTGCAGGCTTAATTCAATTAATTTATACAGTAAAGCCTGCCCCAATTCAGAAGAATGATATGGGTTTCTGATTATGGTATATAAAACCAGTAGTAAATGGGCTGGAAGGTGCCAGGGGGTTCAAAAGGTTACTTTGACATTATCATTTGCATGGAGTTATGGATATGGTGTGTGAAAGAGAGATGTAATAATGTCCCCACATTGGTTTTGCCTTGCCTCTGCAGCTGAAACAGTGAAGCAGGAAGCCTGAAATGCCACTGGAGCACAGCGATTCTGAGGACCATTGTATATCCAGAACAGTTGACAAGCAGGTCTTTCGAGGCACAACACCTATGCGTGACTGCTGGCAATGCCAGAGGACTATGCACTTTTGGCTTCCACTTGGTACGATTAGTGGCTACGGGTATACATGCAGATATTCTTAAAGAGAACAATGTTCTGCAAGTCCGTGGGTGTCCATTTGTCTTTAGGTTCCAAAGGTCATCTTAGCAGTTATTTTTAGTACTTGGACATCCTATATGTCTAGAAATATAACTAGTACCTTGACTTACAAATGCTTCGACAACTGAAAAATTCGACTTATAAATATAAATTTGTGGGTACAGGAAAAATTCAACTTACGAAAAAAGCCTGTTTTACTCCAGTTGTGAAAGGGAAAAGGAAAGGAAATAATTCCTTTTCAAAATTATGCCTGCTTGTTTGCAATAGCAATACTGCCATCTTGTGGCCACCTGACTCCAGTGGTGCAATTAGGAAGAAGAAGGAGCCATTTTGAACAGGAAAGCTGAGAACCCCAGCTTCTTTTTTTAATGGATATTTGGCACCGTTTTTGGTGAGTTTTTTTTTTATCTTGGGGGAGGATTTCTCAAGCAGTTGAAAGGTAGGGAGCTGAGCTTCTATCATTTATGTGTTGGTTAATGTGTTTTTTTTCATGGGGGAGGGGGTTATTTCCCACTTGAAACAGATTAATCTGTTTCTAATGCATTTCTATGGGAAACTCTACTTTGACATATGAAAATTCCGACTTAAGAAAATGCATTGGGAACGGATTCATTTTGTAACTATATGTCCAATAGAGATATATGTCCGTACCACCATAGATATAGGAGAAGCCCTGTAGGCCTGCTTATGCTTCCCATGGAAGTCCAAGGTGCCATGACCTCCCGGCAGAGATGTGTGGCATCAGAATCATCTAATGGGGATGGAGGTGGAGCAAGAGATATGCTCCTCCATAAACCATCTAGGCCTTTTGGCTGCCACCTGTCCAAGTCAAGGCACCTGCTCGGGCCACCAAGTGTGCCTGCTGGCCCAGGAAATGGCTTGCCAGTGGGTGAGGCAAGAATGGGTCTAAGAATAGTTCCATGGGAAGGGGGATCAGGGACAGACTATGGTGGGAGGGGCCTCTGGCTCAGGGTGCAGGGACTCAGCCCCCAAGCCTCTTTCTAGCCCTTTTCTACAACTCTTCCTCAATCTGGCTGTGACTCCCATGCTGGGAGACTGGCTCCTTGGCCCAGAAATGGGGCCAGTTCACCCATCGCTCTACTATGGTGCTTCCTTGGCAAGATGGGGAAGCCCAGCTTATTTTTCTAGGCTGGGCCAAGAATTTGCTGCTGTCAAAAGGAGTAAAGCAGCCAACCACCATGATCCAAACAATGAGCTAAATGCCCTAAGAATTAACACATAGAATAACATCAGGACCTTGTGTGATGAATGGAGTGAGTTGCATGGCTTTACTGCCAACAAATCACCCCATTTAGGGCCTTTTCACATGACCCCTAAAATCCGCGGAAAATGGCTCCCAGATCCAGAGCTTAAAATTGTTTCCCCACCAGCTCCGGAGTTTACAAAAAATTAAGTGCGGCCACGCCCACCTAAGCGCGTCCCAGCGCACTTTTCAAGTACCTGCTCTCCGGGGGTGAAAAATTCCTGATGCGGATGTAACGTAGTGAGTGCCAGGCTCTCCTCGCTTCTGTTTGTTGTTGTTTTGCCCCCCGCCCCTTTAAGAGATACTTAAGAGACTGGAATGTGCCGGCAGAAGAGCGAGACGGCAGAACGGAGGTGAGCCGGCATTCTTTTCTTTCTTTTTTTCTCCCTCCCCTCACGCAGACAGCAGCCAGGAGTGCGGAGGGGGTGGGAACACAGGAACAACGACAAACCCCCAAGATCTCTGGTCCGAATTTAAGTGGCCAGCGGATCTTAGGGGTCGTGTGAAAAGGCTCTAAGACTCTTGTGCCTTTGACAATTGCTTGAGGGACAGCAGAGCAGCATGAATATTCTCTCATGGCTATACAGTGGTGCCTTGTATAAAGGAATTAATTCATTCCATATGAAATTATGTTAAGCAAATTTTCCTTTATACAAATTTCCCATAGGAATGCATTGAAAACAGAGTAATCCCTAATCGCCGACCATTTTTATGTTGTACAGATTCGCCCCATAGGCGATTCTGTTAAGCAAATTTCCCCTATCTCTGGAATTTTTTATGTTGTACAGATTTTATGTTATACAAACCATTTGTTTTACGAGGGTCCACTGTATCTCCATGTCACATACACTATATACAGTACAGTATAATGTTAGCTCTTTTAATATAGAGACCGGATGACAAGGAGAAATATGAATTAATTGTATGGGATAGAAATGAATTTGAGGAGTTGAAAAATAAACTAAAAATGGGGGGTGGGACAAGGTATGTGTGCTTTACTTTTAAAAACTTCAACAGTATTTTTACTTTTATAACTTGGTGTTTGTTTATACATGATATGTTATTTATTGAAGTTTAGTCCTTTACTGATTGTGGCCCTCATGTGGCCACAAGTGGTAATTATTTTATCCCAGCCTCTGGAATTGGCTGCCCTCCTCAGGCTTCCAGAGAAGACAAGAGAAACATTTCCAGGCAGATGAATGTTGACCGGGGTGTAGCCAGCGGTCTAACAAGTGGACAAATGCTGCTGGTCTGTACACCTGCACATCTGCTGGTATGCAGAGCAGTTAGGCAGTATGGTGGCTATGATGAAATTGGATATTTGGGGGGGAAATATGTGGAATGGAGAACATCAGTGTCACCCATGGTTCACCTTCTGGGCTGAGGCAAACAGCAAGAGAGCATATCAAGGAGAATTCCATGCCTTGGCCTTCCTCATCTACAATTTCAAAAGAGAAACAGACTCTTCCAGGGAAGCAGATGCTGTCAAACTCTGTCAAAGTGTTTTTTTGCTGTTGTGTTTCCTCTCATTTCAAAGCTTTATGTTTCCTCTCCTTTCCCTCAGATGTAGATCGGGGATTGCAAAGAAGTGCCTCTCAGTACCTCATAGCATGTTAATTAGGATCTCGGGAGGAGAGCCGCTCAACTAATTTGTTGAAGAAGATGCCAGTTGTCTTAACAGCAGACCAAACGGATAGCCAGGAATCAAAGGGGATTAAGTGTTACTATCGCGTGCCATCTCAATTGCCTGTTAGTCTGCAAGAAGTCCACAGAGACAGTTCCTTTGAGAATCAAGCTCTGTCCAAGCAGGGGAATTTGGAGTGCTTTGGTTTGTTCTTTAAAGGTCCTTATCTTGGGAGCAATCTAGTTTGTCTCTCACTTGAAGGATTGTCCCGTAGATTTCATCAGCAAGAATCTTCTATACTCACAGACGATTACTTCACATCCCTCTCATCGCAGTTCGCGGTCCCACTTGGGACTGGTATGAAAAAATGTTACTGCACGTCCATTGCATGACAACAGGAGTTCGTCCCGACCACCACCCCTGAACTGGGATTTAAGCGTGATGAGCCATACCTCTCCCTGACCTCGGGAATCTCTTGACTCGGTTCTTGTTTCGAGACGAGAGCCTGTGAAGTAAGGCTCGTCACACGACGTGCACATTCTCTATCTAGTGGCAGGAGTGCAAAGTTGCATTCTCCAGTACAATCCCAATGGCGTAAACAATGCATCGCAGAGAGGGAAGAAGGCATAAAACCTCAAACTTTGCTGCTTAACACATGAAAGCCAAAGTTACAGAGAATCGAAATATTGAAAAACGGAAGGTCGGACCAAAAAAAAGGGGGGAAACGAAGGCAGGAAAGTACAGATGTTGTCACAAAACAAGGACGTGAGGTAACAGTCATCACAATACCATCAATCACGCCTGTGGGTAAACGGAAACAGGGACAGAACCGGGACAAGACCACGTGACCGCAAACAACATCACAAAACGAACATAATCTCGGAACGAGGAAGAACGTGAAGTAACCATCACAGTAAGCATAGAGAAGGCTCTTGCAAATGAAATCTATTCATGGGTTGCTGCAAAGAGGCAGATGGTCTTTCCCATCTTAAGTGTGAATTGTCTGTGGGAACTGTCTTGAGCTTTCACTGTATTTTGGCTCCCTTCTATACAGAAACCCATTCTGAGTGGGATTTTCACTTTTTTTACTGTTTTCTTTCTTTTCTTTTTCTTTGAATAAAATGCGTATCACCTTGGGTCTTGTGGCACAGTGGTTAAACTGAAGTACAGTACTGCATTTTACCAGCTGCTGAAAGCTGGAAGGCTGAGTGAACCTTGAGCTGGCGAACTGAATCAATTGGGATTTAGCTCTGATTACGAACAGAGGCTTGACTGCATACTGCAGTTGAACCATTATGTCAAAGGGCATGAGAGAGAGAGAGAGAAATTCCTGCAGCCCTAGAAACCAACAACAATGGGAGCTGCTCTACCTAAATTTAATCTTCATCATCTTCCTGGTCTATCCATACATTGATTTCTTAGACAATAAGCAGTAAATTTTATTTCCTGCCTTTCTGCTGCCTTACTACCAGTTTCCAGAGTTGTGATTCCTGTTCAGGAGCTCAGCAGTAAGTCTGTGCACTCTGTCAGTAAAAAGAATAATCTTAAGGATTTGTTAGCATTTACATGAGACTACTGGGCTAACACATCCAGTGCTCTGAGCTACTGTTCTATAAGTATGTGGTGACACACAGATCAATCCCAATTTCCATTTGTAAGCCTCAGACAGACTTTAGATGTATATAAATCAAACTTCAGCCTATATATATATGAGCCTTCACAACAATTATCACTGGCCTTTGACGCCTCATTCCTGGATCCACTGGCTTTGCTGGCTGAGAGGTTCTAGAACTTTGAATGCATTTTTCAAAAGTAATTTCTCCAAGGTCTGTCTATCATTTCCATCCTCTGGCCATTCTGGCAGGCAAATTCTGAGAAGTGTCAGTAAAATAAAGTAACTTCTCCAAGTTTGCTTAAATCTAGCCAGACTTATATATGATAATGGACCAGTCCATGCCCCAGAGTGAAGTGTTAGGACTCCAGCATACTCAGAAACCATTTACAGTACTTTGTTGTTACCTCAGCAACATGGCGGGGGAGGGAAGGAGGTTTATTCCACTGTGAATGAAGTACACTTTGCACATGATTTGCAGGCGCCTTTCCACAAAAGGTACACATATATCAAACATGGCCATAATAAGTTGCACCAAGTTTCCTCACCTTTTTCAGGCTCCCAGTGTTTCAGCCTCCATGTATCAAAGGCGCCACACTGGAAAGCTGTCACCCTGATAAAAAGCCCCTTTTTCATGGCATGGCGAAGCAGCAGCAGCAGCAGCAGCAGCAGCAGCAGTGTCCTGGCATTGAGAAGCTGCGCACATATCAGTCACTGCGCAGGCAAGAAGCTTTTAAGTATTTCTGTGCACTGCGTGGGACATCACTGTCTGAATTTGTAATGCCCCAATTGTCCCCAGCAGCCTCTTCCTTGGCATGCCAAACAAGAAACTCCGGGCAACTGAGACAAAAGACTGCATTTGGATTTAATTTAGGCTGGCAGAAAGCTCTTGTAGCAAGTGCAAGATGTGACACCTCTAACAGAAACTGTCAAGGGTGGGGGGTGGGGTGGAAGGTGTGTGTTTCTTCGTCTTGAAGTCAAGCCCCTTTGAATTATGAACCAAGATGCTGCTTATCAAAGGCACTTGGCAGGAAGTATTTATTTTTTTATTTATTTAGAGTATTTTTAACCTGCCTTTCCCCTTGGAAGAGTAGCCAAGGTGGCTTGAAGAGTAGCCAAGGTGGCTTACAGTAATGAGGGACAATATGCAATCCAGTACAATTAAGACAAATTCAAGTGTGAGCATGGAATGGAGGGACATCTTAAAGCATTAAAAGACAGCATTAAAGCTACAAGAGAATGCGAGCAGTTAAAGAGAGAGTAAACATTCCATGTAAAAGTTATAAGTGATGGAAACTAACATTGAAAACATAGTGTCAGTGCAATCACACAAGGTTATAAGTGGTTATAAACAAAAAGTCTATGTGATCATGTATGGTATGGTAGAGTCATATGAAAGACACATAATAGGTAGTCCATCATTCAGGGAAAGCTTGCCTGAAGAGAAAGACAGCTTGCCTGTTTCCGGAAAGACATCAGAGATGGGGCAGTCCTGGCCTCTAATGGGAGGGAGTTGTAGAGTCTGGGCACAGCAGCCGGGAAAGCCCTTTCATGGGTTCCCATGAGACAAGAGGGTGGTGGGATGGAGAGAAGGGCCTCTCCTGATTACATTAGCATCCGAGTTGGTTCATACTGTGAGATTCGATCTTTGAGGAACTTTTTAAAGTAGCTTAAAACACACAGACACACACACACACACACACACACACACACACTTCCGAAGCAGCTTCTCTCAACATACTCTCAACATGTTCTCAACATGCTTAAAGGATGCCTGCCTTCTGAGGTACACAGTAAGATTTTGCCATTTTAAGGAATAAGCACCGTACTCTTCTCCTTTGACTCAGTATCCTGTCTATAAAACTTAAAATTTTCTGAGACTTAATTTAAAGGCTATGGCTTATGGTAATGCCATTAAACTATTGCTGGATTTTATATTAGCACACAGCAGTTCTGTAATAATAAACTGCATAATAGAACAGTGCCTAGCTTATATGTCATCCCTGAATCTCCTCCTCTGGTCCAGTTGTGATTTTTTGGGGGGCTCCCAGTTTTAATATAAGTCCAGTTAGATGTGGCTGGAATCACACCTTGTGTAAGGTTTGCATAATTTCATAAGTGCAGCTAATTCACAAGGTGCTAGATGCATCTCAGTCACGCAATCAGGCATGTGACCATAATGGAGACACATCCCAGCATCTCATTATTAAGCAGCAGTTAGAAGTGGCATATTGCTATATTGTGTATTGCAATCATAAGTGGCATATTGCGCAGATCTTACACAAACACCAATAGAATTCTTATCATTATGACTGCGCTTGGCCTTATGGCTAAGATTTTGCAACAAGCCACAAGTTTGAGTTTGGCTTGTTTACAAACAAGCTGTTAGGATTAGCCACAATTTTGTCTGGTTTGGGACAATGTGAGGTGCTGCAGCAAGTCAGAAACAGTTTTATTCATAAGGCAAGGTGATATGGTTTCCTGAGGTGGGCAAAAATTTTATGCACACTTTGTTAGAGTGGCATCCAACCCTGTGTCACTTGGGCTGGGACTGCCCCAAAGGGCATGTCAGTCACAGTAAGACCATTCCTAGAGAAGCCAAAAAGGAAGCTTGCAGCCCACTGAAACTCTTCTCTCTTTGCAACAACAAGGGCATGGGGGGTGTCCTTCTATCTCCAAAGTGACCAATGAAGTAAAGGTGGTCAGCCATTTTGTAGACTGAAACCAGCCGTAGGAAGACCTTTTGGGATCTTGATACAGCTGGCTGCAAAATTTCCACTGCACTTTAGCAGGTACACATAATGGCCAAAATCCTCTTGCACCGCAACAACTTCATAAGTCAAAATTGTAAAAGTGGTAGGAGGAAAAATCACAGCAGAGAGAAAGTAATATCCACAGTGCACTTCAGCAGGAATGTTACACAACAGTCGTAACACAGACCACACAACCACAATATGAAGTGCACAACCACATCATCCATTGTGCAGCCATGCTCCAAAATTGCATAACATCAATGTGTACCATGTGATCAATTGTGCAATACTGACTGCCCAATGTAAGGCCCGGCACAGTTCCACAGGCCAAACTTTCCATGAATGGGATTTCAGCCAATGTGTCCTACAATCTGTCCAAACCATTTGGTTTTCTTTCTGTTGCCTTCAATGTGTCCGAGCTAACTATGTAACCAGAGCTTGGAAACATAGCTTTTAAACAAGTCAGCAATGCAAAGGTCTTCAAATCTGCATGCTTTTAACGAGAGGTAGAGAGACACAAGGGCCAACTATAGTTTGCATGTAGCAGATAATTAGAGGAAGGAATCCTTACAGTTCTGAGTGTGTCTAATTGCCAGAGGAGAAACTTTTTGTACCCCACCCCACACCAGTTTGCAGGTTGGCTTGTTTTCTAGGTACCAATGCAGACTGTGGCTAGACCCACATTTACAATAACCTGTAGCAAAAGCATTTACTGTGGGTTTTCGGCAAGCAAATAAGAGGTTGGTTATGACACGCACTGAAGGCACAGCATTTCCCCCTCTTTTTAAAAATACATTGTAGAGAAGTGTGAACATTGCTGCCATGAGCACCTTGGAGGCTGGGCATTATGCCATATGATGGGAATGCCAAGCCTCACTCCTTCATATACACCCTTTTAATTTTAAAAAAGATACTGTACATCCTGTATGTGGATTTGTTTAATTACAAGTTTTTTAAAGTAGAAATTACACATCTGCAGATGCAAATAGAAGCCCAAAGGAAAACAAAAACATGGCAGATCCTATGGTGGTCAAGGGAGAGAGAGAGAAAGTGGTGAACAGGCCAGATGGGGAAGAAATTGAAGGAGATGTATCCTGAGTTCCTTGGAGGTTTTGCAGGGCATCTCCTGAAGAACAAGGGATCGTTCTGTCTTATCTTGAATAACCGCCCCTATGAAATTAAATTCAAAGTTAAAAACAGCCCTGAATAAAGGGGATGGCAAACAGTGAAGGTGAGGAAGGGATGGGCAGATGACCAGCAGAGGGGGGGGGGGGGTCCTGTACCATTCAAAGTCCAAAGCAGAGAAGAACAGACTGGGTGCCATTTTGAACTTGATTATGGCTTGATGGCTTGTGACACAACAAGAGTCACTGTGGATTTGATCTGTTTTTTTTCCCCTGCATAGTGTACTTGTGACCTTTGTCTAATTTCTGAAATACATGGAACTGCTGGAACTGCGTCTCTGAATCATTAGTAACATTTCAGTTAGAACAATGTGTTGTCAGTGATATATAATTTGGACTGCACTCCTTGTGTTCAGACTCAAGTGTGCACATAAGATCTGGGGACTCATGGGGTTTGAACAGCCAGGCCATTTTTTTAAGTGCCCCACCCACATTTGTAATAGATCTCACCACTGATTTATATATAGCTGTATATAATAAAAATTATTTAATCCCATATCATTGTTCACCTTTTTGTTCTTGCCACAACCTTTGCAAAGGCTTTTAAGTTTGGTTTCCGCCAATTAGAAAATTAGAAAGTATTTATTCATGAAAGATGAACCTGCTTTGAAAAATAAGGAACTGGATCCATCAGTTCATCCATTAATGAATGTCTTGATGTTGCTGCCAAAACATTTTAATCAACACGCTATCAACCTAGTGCTGTTCCTCTCCTTTGTGCTCTCTCTCTCTCCTTTTTGTTCCATCCTTGACAAAGTTAAGATTTTCCATTATGGTAAATCCTTGGCTTTCTCTTTCTTTTCCTGCCTGACTCAGTCTGCCAGATATTACCTCACAATTGGCTCTCCCATTCCTCTTTCAATGACAAAATGATTCAGCTCATTAAAATTGTGATCTGAGTGGGTTGGGGAGGTAGCGTCGCCATTAAACATGATGTGCACCACTTTGGGGAAGAGCATCAGAATTCAGAGGACGTGCTCATGAGGGGGAGTAAGTCTGTATATTGTCTTAAAGTAGGAAACTATCTGAAGCTTGCACAATGTATCTTGATTCTGCTGAAAGGTACATGCAGCAGGTGAGGGAACTCTAGCCTTGGAGGAAACAACCATGATTACTAGACCTCACAGATAATGTAGCTCCTTCCTAGAATCATTGTTTAAAAGGTCGAAAGATTTTTTTAAGGGGGAACCTATGTGTTCATGATTTTTAGTTTAATAAGATGTGTGTGTGTTGTGTCGTTACAGTTGTGACTGACTCTTTGTGACCCCATGTCCCTGGAGTTTTCTTGGCAGGAATACTGGAGTGGTTTGCCAGTTCCTACTCCAGGTGCCTACAACACCTAGTATTCCCTGGTGGTCCCCCATCCAAGTACTAACCAGGGCCGACCCTGCTTAGCTTCCGAAATCAGGTGAGATCAGATATGCTTAGGGCATCTAGTTATTTATTTATTTATGGACCAAATTGGTGGCAGGTCCCCCACGACAGTCTCCCGGCCTCTTTTCAGTCTGGTTATGGATGCAGTAACTTGTGATGTGCAGAATCCGGAGTCCTGGTTGCTCCTTTACGCTGATGACATCATGACTGCGTCAGAGAGTAAGGTAGAACTTGAGTGCCAAGCCCAAGTATGGAGTGACTGTCTGGCAATGTTTGGTCTGAGCTTGAATGTGAGGAAGATGGAGTATTTGACGACTGACCCGAATGAATGTGGTATGATTGGTATGATCCACCAACTTGCCAAGAACTAAGGAGTTCAAATATCTTGCTTTCACGATCACAGCCAATGGGAGTCTGAATTGCAAAGTCACATCAAGGAACAACAGTGCCTGGCAAAAATGGCATATGACATAAAGTGTCATGTGTAACAAAAAGAACAGTGACCATTTCATGTCAAAGTTTTTTGCACCATCGTACAACCTGTTGCAGTCTATGGTGCAGAATGCTGGCAGGTGACTCAAGATGTCAAACACCGCATTGGTGTCATGGAGACAAAGGGCCTTTTCACACGACCCCTAAGATCCGCTGGCCACTTAAATTTGGACCAGAGATCTTAGGGGGTTGTCGCTGTTCCTGCGTTCCCACCCCCTCCGCACTCCTGGCTGCTGACTGCGTGAGGGGAAGGAGAAAAAAAGGAAGAAAAGAATGCCGCTCACCTCCGTTCTGCCATCTCGCTTTGCTCCCGGCACTGCATTCAGATCTCTTAAAGGGGCGGGGGGCAAAAAAAGAACAAACAGAAGCAAGGAGAGCCCGGCAGTCACTACTGTTATATCCGCATCAGGAATTTTCACCCTCCGAGAGCAGGTACATGAAAAGTGTGCTGGGACATGCTTAGGTGGGCGTGGTCGCACTTAATTATCAGTAAACTCCGGAGCTGGTGGGGAAATAATTTTAAGCTCCGGAGCTGGGAGCCATTTGCCACGGAGTTTAGGGGTCGTGTGAAAAGGGCCAAAGATGCTGTGCTGGACCTCTGGCCTTGCACAAAAGGATCATGCCCAGATATGACACCTGATCAAAATATGGCAGGGTTCTGTTCTGTCTCCTATGTTGTTTAACATTGATATGAAACCCCTGGGGGAGATTATCAGGTCTTTTGGGGTTAAGTGCCACCAGCATGCCGATGATACCCAGCTCTACCTCTTGTGACCTCCAGATTCTAAGGGAGCTACTATCTCAACTTTGCATGAGTGTTTAGCTGCAGTAATGAACTGGATGAGGATGAACAAAATGAAACTAAACCCAGACAAGACAGAGGTGCTCCCGGTCAGTCGAAAGGGAGAACAAGGGATAGGGGGATGCTTTGGATGGGGTCAACAAAAAACAGGTACGCCACTTGGGGGTGCTCATGGACTCATCCTTAAGCTTGGATGCCCAGGTCACGGCTGTGGCCAGGAGCGCATTTGCACAATTAAGGCTAATATGCACGTTATGCCCATTTCTTGAGAAACCAGCTCTGGTCATGGTGATACATGCCCTAGCGACATCCCGGCTAGACTACGGTAATGCGTTCTATGTGAAGCTACCGATGAAAAGACTCAGGAAACTCTAAGGGGTGCAAAATGCAGCAGCCAGACTGCTGACTGGGGTGGGGTACAGAGATCACATTACACCCCTATGAAAGCAGCTCCACTGGCTGCCAGTCAGCTACCAAGCACAATTCAAGGTGCTGACCTTGACCGACAAAGCACTGTATGGCCTGGGTTCTAGCTAGCTCAAAGATCGAATCTCACAGTATGAACTGACTTGGGTGTTAAGGTCATCAGGAGAGGCCCTTCTCTCCATCCCACCACCCTCATAGATACGTCTTTGGGAACCCATGAAAGAGCCTTCTCAGCTGCTGCGCCCAGACTCTGGAACTCCCTCCCACTAGAGGCCAGGACTACCTCTTCTCTGTTGTCTTTCCGGAAACAGGTAAAGACCTTTCTCTTCAGGCAAGCTTTCCTTGAATGATAGTCTACCTATTATGTACCTTTTATATGAATCTACAGGATCACATAGACTTTGTGTTTATAACTATGTATAACCTTATGGGTTTACATTGACACTATGTTTTTCAATCATTCATAACTAACTGCTCGCATTCTCTTGTAGCTTTAATGTAATGTCTATTAATGCTGTAAGATGTCCCTCAATTCCCTGTTCTCAATACTTGAACATGTTTTAATTGTAACTAGACGGTATATTATCTGTCATTCTGTAAGCCTCCTTGGGTCCTTTTTCCAAGGAGAAAGGCAGGGTAAAAATACTCTAAAATAAATAATAGATAAATAAATAAATATGACATCATACCAATTGCCAACAAGATGAGTGGAACCCAACTTTACTGGCAATGGACATATCTTCCACAATGATGAGGAAACGCTGGGCAAAAAAGAGTCTCACCCTGGAGGTCAGTCGATCCTGACCAAGGGAACAACCAAAACAGCACTGGACAACCCCCTTTGACAACGGCATGAAGTTGCACCACTTTTACCCTAGACCAGTGGTGGCGCACCTTCAGCACTCCAGATGTTTTGGACCACAACTCCCAGAATTCCTAACCTGTATTGCCAATGACAAAGGACTGTGGGAGTTGTTGTCCAAAATATCTGGAGTGCCAAAGGTTCACCACCACTGCCTGAGACCAAGCCTGCAACCATGCAAAGTGGAAGACAAAAACCAGAATAGTGGACCCTGCCACCAAGTGGGACAGACCCTAAAAAAAAGAAGAAAGAATAATTATTTATGGCAAACCATTCAGACATCCAAATAATGGTTCCTTCTACTACTTTTCTTTTTTGCTTTTGACCCAGATTGTAGGTCAGACACGGCTCTGAAAAAGCATGTGTTTCAGACCCCACTGCTGAAATTTGCTATGCACATGCATGTAATGGGCATAACTCCGGCACAAGTTTGCATGTGAAGGAGAAAGCACTGAAAAGAAAGAGGGATAGAGAGAAGACAATAGAAAAGAGAGTGGGTGAAAGTCGTCAAATGCAATTGCACTGTCTTCCACTATGTGTCAGTTGAGGATTTGGCTTAGCATAATGGCTCCCAACCTCAGGTGTTATTGAATTGCAGCTCCCAGGAAGCCCAACCAGCACACCTGGTGAAAGGTTCTGGAAGTTGTAGTCTATGAAGTTGTCCAAGTTTGGAACTCCTGGCTTGAAGTAAATGCTCCAAGGAAGGAGCTATGTTAAACTCAGCTGTTTACTCTAAGACTGAGCTCTCAATGCATAGGAAATATGTTTTATCACTAATGGGTTTTATCTTATAGGGACTTAAAATAAAGGGTCAGCACTTGTTGGACACATTTTTATCCTGAACATAATAAATCTTCAAGAGGGCAAAAACCTTGTTTGAAACAAAAAGCAATGTGCTAACTCCAAAAAACCAAGGGGATTCAGCTACCTGGAACATATCCTGAATGTGACATCATACTAGGCCTCAACGTGCTATGTTTCCATTCCATGCAGGCTGTCTCTGTGCCATTGATGGTGGTCAGCGGTCTTTTATAATCAGGTAAACATGAGCCTCGGGGCTGGGAAGCAGTCTGAAACTTAATGCTGTGAAGGTAGCTCATCAGTGGATGAGGAAAATACTTATCAGAGGTCTGTATGGAACTGGCAAACCACTCCAGTATTCCTATTCAGTGAATGTAGAGTTATATATCTGTAGTTGGAGTTTGTAGCTACAGAGTGAAGATGTGTTGTGAAAGGTAATTGGGTAACAGCCAGGTCTTCTCTTGAAAATTTACTGCTTCAAATCTAGGTTTGCTCTTCCCAGTGTGAGACATGAAGGGACTATTAAGAATGCATGACACTTCCCTTGCTTTCTTTTAAAACCCTCAAGTGATAAAGACAGAAGCCTTTTACACACTCTCCAGTGTTTACATGTGAGATCTTGGAGATATTCAGCCAATAAGGAATCTTATATTCTTGACATGTGCCAAGTTGATGCCAGGAGACACTCTCAGTTTGGCTCCCTTCCCCAGCCCACTACATCTATCTATCTATCTATCTATCTATCTATCTATCTATCTATCTATCTATCTATCTATCTATCTATTTCCCACCTTTCTTTTAGAACTAGGGACTAAGGTGGCTCAAAACAAAATGAAAACTTTATGTAAATTAAGGAAATACAAACAAGAAGTTATAATATTAAAATATCAAAATATAATTGATATTAATCCACCTATGAATTAATAAGCAGTTTAAATATACATTAATAAAAATGCACCAGCAATAAAATTAAAAACACCTTTCTCAGCAGGCAGTGATACTTGAAATCCTGTGGGAATAAAACATTTGTTACAATAGTATGGCCAGCTTAGTTTTTTTTTCCTTGGAAGGGATCATCCACAGCCTGGAAATAGCCATCAGAAAAGCTCTCTCTCACATCCTCACCCAACATGTCTCATGTAATGTAATACAGATAAGGCCCTCTCTGGAAAATCTCAAAACCCAGAAAGACTCATTTGAGATAATATGGTCCTTCTTGTCTGTGAAGATTCTCAGTCATCCAGGTGAGATTATTTGGAAGTTGAGTGATGGCAACTGAACTTTTTTAAACAAGAGACTGGAATGTTTCGCTGCTTGGATGAGTAGCAAAACATTTCAATCTCTTAAGAAAAGAAGTCCAGTTGCCATGACTAGGGATGGGCATGAAACGGAAAAATCTGAGTTTTGTTTTGTTTCGTTCCCCCGTGTTTTGTTTTGTTTTGTTTTGTTAGAAATTATTTTTGTTTTGTTTTGTTAGAAATGCTTTTTCCAGGGGACACCCCGAACCCCAAATCTTTCCAAATTTGGAGGGCTTTAAGGGGATAGTTCAAGGAAGGTTCATAACAAATTTGGTGCCTCTAGCACCCAGGGGAGCCATTTTACAGAGAAATGGATGGGTTCATTTTAAACTAAAAAAACCGCCAGTTTGTTTCATTTCATTTCGTTAAGTTACATAACGAACCGATGAATCAGTATTTCATTTTTCATTTGGTGCCCACCCCCTAGCCAATGACTCAACTTCCAGATGGTCCTTCCTGTTTTCACAAGCCTAAGGGGCCATATACTGGACCTGTATAGAGACTCTTTACCTGAGCCCTGGTTTGGGTTGAGTCCTATGCCAAACACTGGAAAATGACCAATGTGCTCTGAAAACCCCCCATTATTGGTAAATTCTTTTATTCCTCAAGTCAAGCCTATAGAATTTGCAACCCAGCAAGTTAAACCTGGCCCATCATAGACTCAAAGGACTGAAGCCAATAATTCATCCTGCCTAGAGTGGAGTCACTGCATGCATGAGACTTGTTAAATCAAACTTATTTAAGTCCCATTGATTCAGCGGTTGTGCTCTAAGTGGAGTGGAACAATTATAACCTTCCACCCAATAATTCTCTGGATATTGCTCCCTTTCTGAAACTGCAGGACAGGTCAGGTATCAACCCCTGGAAGACCAAAGCATCAAACAGGAAGTGCTTGCTCATCTCAACTCATAACATGTTCTGCAGATTTTATTCCAACATCTCACCTCACACTGCCCCATTCTCAGTCTCTGTAGTACAGAGGCCTCTTTTTGGTACCACAGGAAAGCCTGCAGCACTGCCTTTGAGTGCACAGCTGCCAGATGAGGTGGAGAAGGGAGGCCTGCACTGCATGCAGGGAGGGTGCAGCACCCACAGAACACGTGTGTGGGCGTAGCATCAAACTGGGTTGAATCGCCAAACTGCGGTTCGTGCCCATATACAGTGCCTAAACACAGCAGAAATACTAGTGAAGGTACTCAAGACTGCTTCTCAGCAGAAGTATACTCTGAAAAGTATATGCTGAGAAGAAATATGTTTCATAGTTCAGGCTATGAAATATATTTCCAGGCATGTTACTGTCACATTGTATTGCAGTTCTGTCAGAAGCTTGGGGGATGGGGTGGGAGGAAGCCAACATAGTGAAGATCTCATCCTGGGTCACCTGACTGTTCTAATTATGGCCAATTTAATGTTGCCAAAGAAAAATCCCTTCACATCCTTGCAGCTCACTGTGGTTTGTGACATCAGAGATGAATTATTAGACTGCATTATAGCTATCCTGCCCTAGAATGAGCTGGACGTGTATTAAGGCAGTGCTCCCCAACCTTTTTGTCCCCGCGGACCGGGAAATTTTTGATAATTTTTCTGTGGCCCGAAGCTGGGGGGGGGGGGGAGAATGCGAAAGGGGGGTCCGGCGGGGAGGCAAAAGGGGGGGGGTGAAAGCAAAGGATGGGAGGGAAGGAGGAGGGGGAGGCACAAGAGCGGCGGCGGCAGCACTCACCGGCCTGGGGCGGCGGGCGTGCCACTCCCCCCCCCACACGGGCGGGGTGGGGGGGAACCCGGGGATCCTGGGCAGGCGGGCCCCCGCCTCCTCCTCCGGTGCCGGGGCCAGGAGCCGCGCGCGGGTCTCGCTGCTGGCGCCCCGCTTGCTCCTGCTGCCGCCGCCGCCGTGAGCCTCCTCCTCCGCCGGGGAAAGCAAGCGGGGCGCCAGCAGCGAGACCCACGCGCGGCTCCTGGTCCCGGCGCCCCGCGCGCGGCACCCGCCCGGACGCGCCCTCGCGGCACCGACGAGCCGCCGCCGCCTCCTCCTGCTCTGGTTCCTCCTCCTCCTCCTCCTCCTGCCGCCGCCGCCGGAGGAGCAGCAGCAGCCGCCACCCCGCAATCGCCCCGTCCCGCCGCCGCCGCCACCCCTCCGCAATTGCCCTCGCTGCTGCTGCTGCTGCTCCTTCGGCGGCGGCGGCGGGAGGAGGAGGAGGAACCGGAGCAGGAGCAGGAGGAGGCGGCGGCGGCTCGTCGGTGCCGCGAGGGCGCTTCCCGGCGCGGCCAGGCGGGTGCCGCGCACGGGGCGCCGAGGCCAGAAGGGGAGGGGAGGAGGGAGGCAAAGGCAAAGGCAAAGGCGGCGGCTCCTCCTGCGCCCCTCCAGCCTTCCTCCTCCACCGGCCACCCGCGGGAGAGAAGAGGAGGAGGAGGAGGAGGGCGGCGGAGGAAAAGGGGAGGAGCCTCCCCGGCCTCCCCAGGCGGCCCGGTGCCGACCGGTCCACGGACCGGCACCGGTCCGCGGACCGGGGGTTGGGGACCACCACACTAGCACACCAAGATGTCTTTCCTAATCTGTCACAGATAGCTCAGAGCCCACGGGTTGATAGATAAAGTTTGGATTTTTTGCCCCAATATGCATTACTTTATATTTTGCTATATTGAAATGTATTTGCCAATTTGCAGCCCATGCCCCCAGTTTGGAGAGATCCTTCTGTAGTTCTTCACAATCTTCTCTGGTTTTTACTACATGGAAAAGTTTTAGCACATATTGGGTGGGTGATGAGTGTTCAAATGTCCTCTGCTTTTGTAGGCTGACTTTTAAGCTCCCATGGTATACAAGTCAAGTCAGAATCACCCCAGGTGTGTCACCCTCTGAGCCCACTGGGAATGCGAAGAACAGAAGAGTCAGAAAAAGGAGGGGGTGATTTTGAAGGAGCAGCACGTCCAGTTCAAGAAGCCACTGCAAGCACAGAGGGCAATGCCAGCTTCACCTTCCTGTCCGTGGACATAATCCCTTCGCTGACTTGCTTTATTCCCTCTCTTCACTTTGAAATCTGGACTCTTCTAAGCATCTCCTCACAACTACCCAGTCCTCTTTCCAGGCAGTGCCCTAGGTGGCTGGCTACTTGCTCTCCATTTTTAACTGCTTGGGTAGGAAACAAAGCACCTCCACCTAGTGTTGATTGGTAGACTAACATCTCAAGGAGCTGCCTAGATGCCCTAAGCACATCGGATCTTGCCCTATTTCGGAAGCAAAGCAGAGTCAGCCCTAGCTAATACTTGCATGGGTGACCACCAGGGAATACCAGGTGCTGTAGCTTCCTGGAATAGGAACTGGCAAGCCACTCCAGTATTCCTACCAACAAAAACTCAATGGACATGGAGTCATGAAGGTTCGGTCATGACTGTAATGATGCAACAACAAAACATCTAAACCAAGATGCAGGCACATTTTCCATATGTCACCATACACCTGAGCCAGCCATGGGAACCTTGGCAATGAGTCCTTATTTGGAACTATTTCAGTAAAAGCATGAATTGTTGGGTACAGTTATTAGGTGGACAGTAGCCTGAATAGGTTCACAGGCGGACCACGATCTGAATAGGCTCCTTTGGTGGACAAAGGTCTAGAATGCCTAAAAGTCCCACTTATGCAATCTTTCCCAACACCCATTAAGTATTTGTCATGAGCTATGACATTTCTGTGGAGGTGTGAAGTGCTGATAGAATGGAACAGATCTAAAAAGAAGTGGAATACCTCACTCTCAGTCAAAGGACGAGCGGGGCCATAATTTGAACCCAGCAGCACCAAACGTGACCCAAATGGCAAGCTATATGCTGGACTAGTTCAGCTCTAACATACCAGAAATAGAAGCTAACTTTAAATCCGAAAACCCAAGAAGATTTACATCTTAAGAATAAACCTCAAGAACAATAATATGTTTTTATTAATATAGAGGTATGGTTAATGTATGGTTATACTGGTTATAAATATAAATAAATAAATAAATAAATAAATAAATAAATAAATACTATAGATTAAATATCTTCTAATTCAACACCATGCTTAGCTAAAACATGGATCAATTAATGACAATGTCTTGTTCTTGTTCCTGTCGCTAGATGGAAAAATCCTCTCGTTCTGTACAAAAGCCTCTGTCGGTTTCATCTGTTTGTCAAAGGATCTAGATCTCACTCTTCTTTCTTTCTCTAGCCTTTTCTCCTTCAAGCTTTGCTCCTTTCACCCCACTTGCATTTGGGGAGTTGGATACTGCCATTCCTCGTGTGGATAGACTTGCACTTCATCTTTGTCTTTTGTCCTTCCAGAATGGAAAACTCTTGCTATTCCACAATTTCGGCCCATCTAAGAAGCCTAGTTTTGTTTTGATTTTATGAAGGATGGAAGTTCTTTCTCTTCCATTCACACTGTCGAAGTCTTGGGTTTGACGGTGTTCCTTTCTGTACCCAGTGGTTTTGGTTTCTTTTGAGCTGAGGAGCTCTCCATCTCTGGTGGTTCTGCACCCATGGCTGAGCCCCAGCCTGACTGATGGCCTCTTGCCCTTAGACTGTTCTCTCAAAGTTTTCTCTGCTATCTGATGAATTGTTTTTTCTTTCTGCCTCTTTGCAATTGGAGGATGACAAGATTTCAGTGTTATTGTGGGTCCCTCTCCAAGAGCGTCTCCTTGTCCCCCTTGACCATTCACCAGGACCCCTGATTTCTGAATAGCAGCTGTAACATTCCTTTCCTTGAGAAAGTCCACATACTCCTGCTGCCAATGAAACTTGGATAGCCCTCCATTCTGCTTCCATCGTTCCAGCCTATCCTGTAGATTCAGTTTTCTTTCCAAAATGCTCCCAATGATGGCCATTCTTTCTTGTGCCTCCGCCTCCTCTACGTTAGGAGGTTGGTGTTTTTCTCCCTTGGGCTGTTTGGGTCTCCCTCCTTGTGTCTTGCAGACTGCTCCTCCTAAGGATGCCCCAGACCTTGTGGGTCCCTCTCCAAGAGCGTCTCCTTGTCCCCCTTGACCATTCACCAGGACCCCTGATTTCTGAATAGCAGCTGTAACATTCCTTTCCTTGAGAAAGTCCACATACTCCTGCTGCCAATGAAACTTGGATAGCCCTCCATTCTGCTTCCATCGTTCCAGCCTATCCTGTAGATTCAGTTTTCTTTCCAAAATGCTCCCAATGATGGCCATTCTTTCTTGTGCCTCCGCCTCCTCTACGTTAGGAGGTTGGTGTTTTTCTCCCTTGGGCTGTTTGGGTCTCCCTCCTTGTGTCTTGCAGACTGCTCCTCCTAAGGATGCCCCAGACCTTGTGGGTCCCTCTCCAAGAGCGTCTCCTTGTCCCCCTTGACCATTCACCAGGACCCCTGATTTCTGAATAGCAGCTGTAACATTCCTTTCCTTGAGAAAGTCCACATACTCCTGCTGCCAATGAAACTTGGATAGCCCTCCATTCTGCTTCCATCGTTCCAGCCTATCCTGTAGATTCAGTTTTCTTTCCAAAATGCTCCCAATGATGGCCATTCTTTCTTGTGCCTCCGCCTCCTCCATGCTAGGAGGTTGGTGTTTTTCTCCCTTGGGCCGTTTGGGTCTCCCTTTTTGTGTCCTTCGAACTTCTACTCCTCTGGGTACCCTTGACCTCTTTCTAAGGTCATGTTTCATTGAGGGATGTTGGTCACTCTCAGCAGCAACATATCCCAGGCTTTTGCAGGAGTTTATGCTCCACCCTAGTTGGCTTCCTTTTCTTCGTAGCTTGCTGCCCCCTTTCGTCTTCTGCAGCCTCCGTCTTTGGCTGTAATGCCTGGCTACAATGTCCTCATAGGAAGAATTAGATTCAACAACATGACATGACTGCAGAGAGGAATCCCAAACTTCCTCGTAAATGAAGGCATTGTACTGTTCTTCCATGTCTCCTTTCAAAGGCTGGAAGGAAACCTCACTGTTTTCCTGCTCTGTTTGTCCTTCTCCCAAGGAGGAGCGAGAACTTTGGGATTCGCTGTCCTTGGACAGGTGAGAAGAACCAACTTCCTGCCCTTCTTTTCCTGCACTGGAGATACTGGATGTACAGACTTCCTCATGCTGTGATGGAAGAGAAGAGAAACTGCACTCCATCCCTTCTCCTGAACCAGAGTGACCAAGCCCATTGCCCTTAGACAGAAGAGAACCAAAGCCTCCTTCCAATTCCTTTGAGGAACCAGAGTGAAGGGCTTCTTTGTCCCCAGATGGAGGAGAAGAGAAATCATTTGAGCCAGAGTTACAGAGTCTGTCCTCCTCTGATGGGAGAGAAGAAGTGCCTCCTTCATCCTGCTTTGTTGAACCCAAGCTAAGGGTTTCACTTTTCTTTGAGAAGAAAGAGGAAGAGCTCCCCTCTGGCTGTTTTGCCTCTATGGTGACTTCTTGATTCCTTTTTTGTGGTGCAATGGACTGCCGTGAGGATGCAGAGCTAGCTCTAGAGCTGGAAGTGTAGCAGGTACAAGGGCCCTTGAAGACTCGAGAAGACTCCATGGACTCCCAGCTGGTGTCGGAGTCTTCCAAGGCCCCGGGCTCCTTCTGCCTCCAGGATGGGTGGCTGCCAGCTGCCTGTGTCTGGGATGTGTGCTCCAGCTGCCAACGAATCCTCTTTTTCTTCTTCTGGAGTGAAATATTGGAAGAGCAGGGGTGTGTTTTTCTGCCCTTGGACCGCGGAGCACTCCTCGCACTTGCATATGTTTTCCTCTGGAATCCATTTGGAGTTTCAGTCCAGGGGCCGGAATTATATATGGACCTTCTTTGCCTCAGGGAAGATGGAGAAAGATAAGGAGTCCCATGTTCTACTCCATGAGGAGCCACAGACCTTTGTTTTTGCACGGTCTTCTTCAATATACGTTTCTTCTCCAGTGCATGCCCTTGGGATCCCTTTCTTCCATCCTTCCAGCTTTCCTCTGGAATTGATCGGGAATGCTGTACTTTTGCAAAAGGACAAAAGGAGGGTTCTTCCATAATTTGCCACGAAGCCATTTCCCTATCTTGGATGACATCAGGAAACAGCTCTGAAAAGTATACATGGGGCTCCTGTTCTGAACCTGAAATGGATTCAGTTTCTGTCTGCAGGCAAACATCTGACATTGCCTGGTCTATTTCATCTTCCATCTGGGACTGAGTTTCTGGCCTCAGGTGGGTTCTGTAGAGTTCAGCTGGGTCCAAATCTGTTTCTGAAAATGTTTGAGGAGGTTGAAATGCGTTCAAAGATTGCTGCACCCTTTTGGGAAGGTCCCACCTGCGTTGGGCAACCACGTGCCCCACATGGGCATCCAAGCGCTCTTCTACCTCAGGGCTGAGGAGGGACATACTTTCAGTCACCGTTTGTACTCCTGCTGTGCCCCGGAGGGGTTCCTTTCTGCTTTGGGTGTGCTTCTGCATCTCAGGAGGCAATAGGGCAAAAGCGAGCAGGGACTTTGTGGCAGTGGTGGGCAGTCTCCATCCATGCTCCATCTTCTTCTGCTGGATATGGAATTCCAGGTTGGACCTGGCTTCAATTGTGAGGAAAGGAAGATCCACTTCAACTGGCAAGAAAGAGCATGGTTTAATGGCTGTAATAGAACTTGCTCTCTGGTCCTCCAGTTGGAACATCTCTTCTGGCTCTCTTTCCCCTCGGCAGGTTTCATCCTCCTCCAGTGGGCCTTCACTGTCATCATCTTCACTCTGCCAAGGATCGAGGGAGACCTCTGTGGATTTCCATGGAGAAGGCAGCGGTGGCAGCTTTTGCTCCAACTCTGATCTGGAAGGAACCCTGGGAGGCAGAAACACTCCCAAGGACTGTAACATCCGTTTCGGAAGACCCCATCTGTGTTGGGCAGTTCTCCTCTTCAAGTGAGCTTCCAGATCATCTCTCGCCTTCATGTTGAGGAACGAGAGATGCCAGACTACAGTTTGCACTTCCCAAGGGCATTTTCTGACCTCACGTGCTCTGGGGCTTTGTATGCCCTTTCTTCCATCCACGAGATGTGGGGCAAAAGCATGCAGGGACTTCAACACAACCGAGGGAAGGCCCCACAGGTGGTGGATTTTTTTCTGCTGGACATGAGATTCTAGGTTGGCCATGGCCTCATCAGTGAGGAAGGCCAGTTGACCTCCAGAGGGTAAGAAGGCACTGCTCTGTGATTTGGCCTTTCCTTCCTTCCTCAGGGTTGGAAAATCGACTATGTCCTGGGAAAGCTGCCTGGGAGCTCGCAATCCTCTCAGTGACATCTTCACTCGCTTTGGAATCTCCCACCGATGCTTTGTGGCCATACTTCTCACGTGGGCTTCCAGGCGTTCTTTTGCCTCCGGCATCAGGGATGAAAGTTTCTGGGCGGTGGCTTGCACTCTTCCACTCTGCCCTGGATACATTTTGCCCATCCTTTTCCCTGTGTGTTTTTCTGCGTCAGGGGGCGACAGGGAAAAGGCACTGAGGCACTTCAGCACTGTGGAAGGCAGGCCCCAGGCGTGCTGGATTCTCTTATGTAGAATGTGGAATTCCAAAGTTTTCTGAGACTCCCAAGTGAGGAAAGGAACTGGGGCTACAGGAGACAGAAAGGCAGTCCTTTGGGGGGATGCCTGGGTGGTTGTCCCTCGGTTTCCCAGAGAAATGGTCTTCTGAGACATCTCTTTGCTTCTCTTCCAAGCTTGCGGTTGTTTCTCCAGTTCTTTCCCCTTAGAATACAGCTGAATTGCACACTTGTGGTGCTGTTGGTGGTAAAGTATGGGACGCTGTTCTTTGATTCTTCTTTGGCGCTCACTGTGTGTGGAACTCTCCTTCAGGTGAGAAGGAGCCAATGCCCTCAGAGAATCCTGAATGCGTTGGGGAAGGCCCCATCTGTGGTGGGCAGTTCTACTCCTCAAGTGAGCTTCCAGGTCATCTTTTGCCTTTATGTTGAGGAACGAGAGATGCCAGACTATGTTTCGCACTTCCCAAGGGCATTTTTTGATCACAGGTGCTCCGGGGCTTTGCATGTCCTTCCTTCCATCTGTGAGACGTGGAGCAAAAGCATGCAGGGACTTCAACACAACTGAGGGAAGGCCCCAGAGGTGGTGGATTTTTTTCTGCTGGACATGAGATTCTAGGTTGGCCGTGGCCTCATCAGTGAGGAAGGCCAGTTGACCTCCAG
The DNA here is from genome assembly GCA_037367245.1 of Phrynocephalus guinanensis. Taxonomy (NCBI): domain Eukaryota; kingdom Metazoa; phylum Chordata; class Lepidosauria; order Squamata; family Agamidae; genus Phrynocephalus; species Phrynocephalus guinanensis. Next base: position 31,053,565 of record CM074743.1, on the reverse strand, counting down.
AGGGTAAGAAGGCACTGCTCTGTGATTTGGCCTTTCTTTCCTTCCTCAGGGTTGGAAAATCGACTCTGTCCTGGGAAAGCTGCCTGGGAGCTCGCAATCCTCTCAGTGACATCTGCACTCGCTTTGGAATCTCCCACCGATGCTTTGTGGCCATACTTCTCACGTGGGCTTCCAGGCGTTCTTTTGCCTCCGGCACCAGGGATGAAAGTTTCTGGGCAGTGGCTTGCACTCTTCCACTCTGCCCTGGATACATTTTGCCCATCCTTTTCCCTGTGTGTTTTTCTGCATCAGGGGGCGACAGGGAAAAGGCACTGAGGGACTTCAGCACTGTGGAAGGCAGGCCCCAGGCGTGCTGGATTCTCTTATGTAGAATGTGGAATTCCAAAGTTTTCTGAGACTCCCAAGTGAGGAAAGGAACTGGGGCTACAGGAGACAGAAAGGCAGTCCTTTGGGGGGATGCCTGGGTGGTTGGCCCTTGGTTTCCCAGAGAAATGATCTTCTGAGATGTCTCTTTGCTTCTCTTCCAGGCTTTCGGTTGTTTCTCCAGTTCTTTCCCCTTAGAATGCAGCTGAACTGCATACTCGTGGTCCTGTTGGTAGTAAAGATTCGAACGCTGTTCTTTGATACGTCTATAGCGCTCTCTGGGTGTGGAACTGCCCTTCAGGCGAGAAGGGGCCAACGCCCTCAGAGAATCCTGAACACGTTGGGGAAGGCCCCATTTATGCTCTGCTGCCCGGCTCTTCACGTGGGATTCCAGGCAATCCCGTGCCTCTATACTTAGGAATTGCAACAGCTGCTGAGGGATGATCCCATCCAGCCAAGATGTTGGCAGCTGAACAGCACCATGTTGTTTCTTGTGACCTCCAATTCCATTGGCTCTGATACATGCTGTTGTTGTTGTAGCTTTTGTTGTCCAAGACTTAGGAGGCAGTGGGGCAAAAGCAATAAGGGACTTTTGCACGATCCGTGGCACTCCCCAGGCATGTTGGTGCCGTTTGCGCCCGATATGGCTTTCCAGGATGTCCCAGGTGTCTTTTGTCAGCTGCATTGTCCCCATTTCTGCCTGAGAAGACCTTGTCTTGGAAGGTCCTCTTCCGTTTGGGATGGCCTGATCTTGATGCCTTCCCACTAGAGTTGATTGTTCCTGTTGCCTTCCTGGTGTGAGGAGGACATGATGCCGGTTCACATCTCTCTCCACTGAGCCTCTCCTTTGTGAGACCCTTCTGGATGTATGTGGGAAATGTGCTACATTTCCCTGGACATGTCCTCCAGCTGACTGGTCACAAATACCTCGAGCATGAGACTCCAGAGCACTCCTTTTGGATGGCATGGGAGATCTTGTCTTGGGGAACCTTTTTGATGGTGTGGTGAAAGACTTCTTCTCCTGTGGAGTATCCAAATCCATTGTCTTCTGAGACCCAGTGAGATATTCTGCTTTCTTCACTTTGGGTCCATACACAAGGGTGCTCTCAACCATGGACTCCTCTTCTTCCACTTCCTCCTTTTTGGGAGGAGACGGGGAAAGACACTGTAGAGTCCTATGTAATTTCATGGGGAGCCCCCACTGGCCATGAATTATCATCTTCTTCAAGCTCCTTTCCAGGTTCTTTTGAAGATGATTAGGAACAAAGGAGAGATCTTCGGGACGGATTCTGACTTCCTGGATTCTTCCCTTTCTGAAGTGAGTACACATGGGCGATGGTTGTATCAAGCGCTTCAGGGACCTTTGGATGATTGAGGGTATGTTCCAAAAATGGTGAAGCCTCTTCCGCTGGATATGATGCTCCAACAGCTCTCTGGCTTCTTTTTGAAGGAAGGGTATCTTCTGGTGTTTGAACTGAATATTCTTCTGGTGCAACCGGATGGAGGAATACCTTTCATGAACCACTGCATATTTATTCGGAAGCCCCCACAGGAAGGCTAAATTCTTGTGCTTCATATTCAGCTCTATAACATCCTTAGTAGCTGGTGGCAGAAAGAACAAGGAGTCATTCCTGATTGATGGAGATTTCTGCCCCGTATGGATCACCTTGGGGAGAGGTTTCATTTCTCTGTAACTAACTTCGCTCTTGGAAAAAGTCAAAAGGCTAGGGAGAGCCAGGAGTTTGATCTGTTGGGACTTTCTGCAAAGGTGGCTGTTTAAGTCATCCTTCTTCTTTGGGGCAGCACAAAAGGTGTGCATTTCCCTTCCAGATGACTTTTTAGCTGCTTTGGTGCTGAACTGGGCCTGGGCGTCTTCAGCTGATCGAAGTTCCTTCCTCAAGGGATGAGAGGGAAGGAAATACTTCAAGGATTCCGCCACTCTCCCAGGCAAACCCCACTTCCTCTGCAGTTTGATCTTCTGAAGATGGAATTCGAGGTGGACCCTGGTGCTCTCAGGAAGGAAAAAGAGCTCTGGAGACAGAACCTGGATTTCGATCATTGTCTTGCCAAGACTGGGCCAGGTGGGTGCCTCTGACATGAAGCCTTGGACTGAACTCTGCACAAGAGCAGGGTATCCCCACCAGTGGTGTGTCCTTTTCTTCTGTATATGCCGTTCCAAACCCTCACGGGTCTGCTCACAGAGGAATGGGGTTCTTGCTTCTGAAAATTCACAAGCAGACCTTTGGGGAGGAGGGAAATGCCCCCTGGGCGCCATCCCACCAAGGGCCCCCACGTAGCGTGTGCCGAGTCCCCACAGGCAAGCCATGCGCTTGCGACACAGGGAAAACTCAACCTCATGCGTTTGCTGGGGGTTCAAGAAAAGAGAGGCAGTGCGAGGTTTCAGTGGCTGGACACCCAAAGCAATGAGCTTTGGGAGAGGTTGCCTGAAGGAGAAGGAGGCACGCTGGCTGGAGAGTCTGAAGATCCTTGGGAGAGCATCCAGATGCATCTCCAATCTCTTCTTGCTCAGGTGGAGCTGAATCCTCCCCAGACACTTGGCTTCGACCGTGGGGGACCTCTGAGTTCCAAGAAGGGGAGTCCCCTTTCCCTTTTGCAGAACTTTCACAGCTGGGGCCCTCCTTTGGCCAGCTTGGTTGGGGATCCTCTTCTCACCCAACAAGGTTGACTGCCTGGGCGTGCAGTCTGGACGGAGCATCTTCAGGGATTCAAGAACACGTCCAGGCAGTCCCCAGAGGCGGTGCAGTTTCATTTTTTGTAGGTGTAGCTCCAGGTGGCTATGGACTTCTTGGGGAAGGAAAAAGAGCTCCTGCACTTGGATGGCAAGAGAGACGTTTGCCTTTTTTGTGAATGGCAGGGAAGGTGGCTTGCCAACCAAGCTCTGGAGTGACCTTTGCACTATGATGGGCAGGGCCCACAAGTGGCCCACTTTCTTCTTCAGAATATGACGTTCCAAAGTTTCTCTGTCATCATTGGGCAGGAGTTTCACAGATGTATCAAAGTCGATAGAAATGCTTCCTCTCTGTTGGAAAGGCCTGGACAAAGGCTTGGAAGTCATCCCTTGAACGGCTTCCACGTAGCGGGTGCCCAGCTCCCAAAAGGAGGCCAGATGGTTCCGCCTGACAGTCATTTCAATCCTCTCAATGTCCTGCCTGTAGGCCAAGGGCAGGAACGACCTACGAGGCAGCAAAGGCCTCTGTCCCGGAAGGATCATCTTGGGGAGAGGTTCTCTCCCAAAGAAACCAGGGCAGCTCCAGGACGCTTTAATAGCCATGGGGAGAGCCTCCAAGAGGATTTCCAGGTGTTTCTTCTGTAGGTGGTGCTGCAGCAGGATCTGAGTCTTATGAGTCTGTGACCAAGGAATCCGTGGTGTGGCTCCAGCCCCTTTTCTTGGGGTCTTCTTAACTCTCTGCCTCTGGTGCAGAGCGCCCATGCTCCAGGTCTTCTCTGCTTTCCTATGACCAAGCCCATATTTTGGGAGGAGTCGCCTGTGAGCCTCAAGGACTCTCTTGGGCAGCTGCCATTGGTGATGGATCAGTCTCCGTTTCATGTTTCTCTCAAGCTCCCGCTGCGTGGCATGACTGAGGAAGCTGAGTGTGGCTGGAGAAATAGCCACCTCCATGTACCTTCTGCTCTGCAGGCAATGGAGAGGGGCGCTAGGCAGAAGGTGTTGGATGGATTTCTGAATGATGCCTGGGAGCCCCCAGGTGTGTTGTATGGCCTTTTTTTTCACATGCCATTCTAAAGACTCTCTCGATTTCTGTGAAAGAAATAGGGTCTCTTTCTCGGAGAAGGCAAACATGGCAGTCTTGATCCTGGGATGGTTTGGAGGAGCCGGTGTGGACATTTCAGGATGAAACTTGGCAAGGGACTTGTTCAAGATGGTAGGCATCCCCCATCGGCAAATCAGATTTTTGTGGGTAATATTGAGTTGGATGCGGGCCAGCGAGTCTTGGTTCACAAAAGGCAGGTGTCGAGGCCTTGGGTTTGGAGGTCTCAAGCCAGGTGGAAGTCCTTTGGGGAGCTCCCTCTTGGCTGCATGGGAAGAAATTTGGTAAGAGCATAGAACGACAGGAGGGACCGTCCCCAGGTGGATCTCCAGGGTTTTCTTGGCCAAATGCCTTTGAAGGTGCTGCCGCTTCTGGTCCCAGCTCGGTTCAGGGCAGTGCTTCCCGGAACGACTGGCTGATCTCTTGCAAGACCTTTGCCTCATTGTGGAAGGAGTCTTCTTATTTCCCCTCTTCTGAACTGAAGCAAAGGTCTCATTGTGGGACCTGTTGGGCAGAGGAGCAGCTGGAAGGCATGCTTGCAGGGACTCAAAGACACGTTTGGGAATGCCCCACTGTCTCTGTATGATCCTGCTCATGAGATGCCTTTCGAGGCTCTGCCTTGTTTCTTCGCTGATAAAAGATAAAGAACTGATGACAGTGACTCTCTGAACTTCCAATCCACTGTGAAACTTGGGACTTTGGCGACCTAGAACAGGTGGGGCTGGAACGAGGAACTCATTCAAAGAACGCTGTACCAGTCCAGGCAGATTCCACTGGTGCTGAAGCCTCTTCCGGAGAACATGGGACTCCAGACTCCTCCTGTCTTGGAGTGGTAGGAAGGAAGGTTCCACATGACCACAGTTTATACAGCTCGGCACCTGGAAACGGGGAATAGGCCGTGCTGGTGCACTGGAGCAAAACATGTGCACAGACTGCATGTAGATTGTAGGGAGATCCCATAGGAAGTGGAGGAGTTTGCACCTGATGTTCATCTCCACAACATCACCTCTCCCTAGAAGATTCAAACACAAGCCATTCCTGGGCTGGATCGAGAGATGACCACGTGGAATAAGCCTGGGCAGAGGCCAATTTCTCACCCCTCCACCACAAACCCGCTTCTTAGAAGAACACACCATTTCAGGAAATGATTCCAGTCTCACTTGCAAACATTTCTTGTTCAAGTGGAATTGCAACTTTCCCTGGGACTCTGGCGTGGTTTTGATGTCCAAAACCACAGTTGTGGTAGGAAGGCTTCTGGAAGATCTCTGAATCTTTGCAGCTTCCCCTGTGTCTTCAGACCTCGGTTGAGGGAACACTGGCAGAGATGGAAAAGGAGGCTTCAGGCCCCTAAGGGCCTCCTGAATCTGCTGGGGCCTTTTCCAACGCTTCTGCTGAATCAGTTTCTTCAGGTGATGCTCCAGTTTTTTCTTGGTGCCCACAGATAGAAAAAAGAGGGGCTCAGGCTTTGGCACCACATGAACTTCATGCTTGGACCTCTGGGAAGGAAAAGACGGTGCAGAGGGCATGAAGCCTCTGAGCGAGTTGAGGGCAGCTGAGGGCAAACCCATAAGATGCTGCACTCTTTTTGTTGCCAGATGTGCCTCTAACTTGGCAACCATGGGCTCATCAACGAAAGGAATGTTCCCTGCCGTGAATTCAGTGGGCTGTGTTGAAGCATTCTGAATTGTCTTTCTTGTCTTTTCCTTCTTCAGTGACATTATTTGCCGTTGCCTGTGAATGATGGCATCTTTTAAGGAATCCACAGTGTTGATAATTTCTAGGAGAACAAGAATGTTGTCTTCATTGTCGCTTTGATCCGATTCTGAAGAGGTGTCGCTGTTATCCTGGGATGTTTCTTCATTGCACTTGAAACTTTGATGGCCTCCGATAGATCTGAACTCCCTCGAGCTGGTCACTGAGAGATCAGATATGCTGCAGGAGGAGTCTGTCCACATCACGTGGGATGATCTGTGGGTCTTGATTGACGATCTTGATCTTCTTTTCTGATGGTGGGTGTGTCTTGACACTCGTAAGGATTTCATCTCCGCATCCTCTGCACCTAGAGATCTAGGAACAGAAGATGGTCCATGGGTTGAGATGGTCCATAATGGGAAACTCCGCAGGAGCTTCCACATCAAACAGATCACTGCACTCATAAGAATGAGAAGACAAGTGACCTGTGGGATGAATACTTCATCAGAAGCAAAAAGAGCAGTTGCCTGCATCTTCTCTCTCACTAATACACTCTTGGTAGAGCGCTGGGCACTCACCAAATGGCTGGTTGCAGTCACATGAGAGCAGATGCTAAGCAGTGTTCCGTACTGCATCACAAAGCAACATCACAAAGATGGGTTTGTGTTGTCGCTCAACCAGAACTCAATTATTACTACTAATGCTTAATAAAGAGACTAAAGGGACAAGAAAATTGATTTTTTTTAGTTTGGTGGAAGATAAAAGCTTTGTAGTAAAGGGGGGGGGGAGGATGAATAGACAATCGAATAATGTTAATGACAGAAACTCACCAAATAAGGTATGTTAGATTCCAAAACTGTTCTATATGTTTTCTCTTCTTTATCTATATTTAGTTTTGTTTTTAAATAAATATATATTTTAAAAAACAGAAATCAGTTATTACTGCTAGTGCTTGCTCACTTTTAAATAGTTGCAACAGGTGTGAGAAGACAAATGGTTGATCCTGTCGGAAGATCCCATGAAGGGAACCTGCATTAGGATTAATATCCACATATTTATATCTGACTCCTACAAATTTGGGGCAGGTCTCATTATTTCTGTTTTGTTGACTGTAATTAATCATGCTTTGCTTTGGATTCCTTTGGTTTTGGTTTTCTGGTCCTGCAGGAACTGAAAGTTAATTTCTGTTTCTAGTCAAGAGGTAGTGGGAGAAAAGGCCAACTTTCAGTGGCCACCCTCACCTGACTGCTCTATCAAAGAATATCTAATTCAATCTGCTTTCTTGAATGTAGTGAAAGAAAAGAAAAATACACTGGTTTTGCTTTATTCAAATGCCTGATACGAAATGCAGAAAGCCCAGTATGTGAATCCCTCTATGAGGGGGAAGGAAGGAAGCCAATAATAAAACCAAACAAAATGACATACATGTCAAGGAGGGATATTTGTGTGTTTTTACTGGACCCTCGATCAAGTAGCAAGCTACTACTCTGGGCAGCTACAAAGGAAGAAGCATAAAGGGAAAGATTAAAAAAATAGACCTCCAAAAACAAGAATCTGCCGTAAAGTGGCATGTCTTCTTAAGCTTCTGAGACTGGACTGCTTATTCAGTGACATCCTTTTCGTTGTGCTCTGTCTCTGTCATATATCTGCACGACACGGTAAAAGCAATTTCCTTCCATTTTCTGGCTTACAACTCCTGGGGTTTTTAGTCTAGTCCAGGGGTATAGACCTAGGTGTGCCGAAGCACATATTGGGTGGGTGACCTTTAAGCTCCAATGGTATACAAGTTAAATCAGAATCACCCCAGGTGACTTGTCTTCTGAGCCCACTGGGAATGTGAAGAACAGAAGTCAGAAGGAACAGCACAGAGGGCAATGCCAGCTTCACCTTCCTGTCCCTCGACATAATCCATTCATTGCCTTGCTTTCTTCCCTCTCTTCCTTTTGAAATCTTCTGGACTCTTCTGAGCATCTCCTCACAACAATCCAGTCCTGTTTCCAGTCCTGGCCTAGGTGGCAGGTTACTTGCTCTCCACTCTTTAACTGTGGGGGTAGGAAACAAAGCACCTCCACTTAGTGTTAATTGGTAAACTAACATCTAAAGGAGCTGCCTAGATGCCCTAAGCTAGGGTTGTCCAAACTTTTTTCAAGGAGGGCCAGATTTGGCGAGGTGAAAATGTGTGGGGGGCCGACCATTCAGCCACATTTGGCCCCCGAGCCAGACATTGGACACATCTCTATAACATGCAAAGTGGTAGGGAGGATGCTGCAGCAACAGAGCCAGGGGTAGGTAGGCTGGGAAGGTGGCTGGGTGGCGGTGGACGGAGGCAGGGAGGGCAAGCAAATCATCAAACTGCAAGTTGATGCCTCAATCTGGTATGGGGAGGGGCCAGCTGATGGGGAAGGATAACAGGCTGGGCCGGCAAGGAGAAGAGGCCGCAGGTCACTCAAAATTTGTAAACGGGCCGCATTTGGCCCCCGGGCCTGACTTTGGACGTGCCTGCCCTAAGCACATCCGATCTCGCCAGATTTTGGAAGCTTAGCAGAGTCAGGCCTGGCTAGTACTTGGATGGGCGACCACCAGGGAATACCAGGTGCTGTAGGCTCCTGGAGTAGTAACTGGCAAGCCACTCCAGTATTCCTGCCAAGAAAAACTCCATGGACGTGGAGTCACAAAGGGTCAATCATGATTGTAACGACGCAACAACAAAACATCTCAAACAAGACGCAGGCACATTTTTCCATATGCCACCTTTTGGTGATGCACATCAGAGCCAGCCATGGGAACCTTGGCAATGAGTCCTTATTTGGAGCAATTTCAGAAAAAGCACGTATTGTGGGGTATAGCTCAACTGCATGAACATACCAATGAGAAGCAGGATTGAATTAAAATACAAAGGTGGGGGGGAATGCCTGTGAAGATTCTCAGTCATCCAGGTGAGTTTATCTGGAAGTTGAACCATGGCAACTGGACTTCTTTTCTTGAGACTGAAACATTTCATCCAAATAGCTTCGTCAGTTTGATGAAAGTTAATGGCAAGTCCTCCATTTTATAGTTCACCTTGATATCACATCCCTCCTGTCTGTATAGGCTCATAAGTTGGACAAAGGCTTGAATAAGCTTGTTAGGTGGGCAGTAGCTATAATAGGTTCATAGGTGGACCATGATCTGAATAGGCTCATATGTTGGAGAAAGGCCTGAATAGGTTCATAGGAGGACCATGATCTGAATAGGCTCCTTAGGTGGATATAGGTCTAGGGTGCCTAAAAGTCCCACTTATGCAACCTTTCCCAACACCTATTAAGTATGAGTCGTTAGCTATGGCATTTCTGATGGAGGTGTGAAGTGCTTCTGATTTGGATAGATAGATAGATAGATAGATAGATAGATAGATAGATAGATAGATAGATAGATAGAATAAAGTAAATGAAGAGGGGATCTTCTCCATTTTCCAACCCACTAAATGAATCACAAAGTTATCACCTCATGTAGCACTACCCACAGCTCTGTCTAGGTGTGAACTAACTAAATGTGTGGCTACATAACTAGGAGCACTCCATATCGCAATCCCCTCACCACACAAAACCTATAGTTCTATCATGCAAAATAATAATAAAAAAGGAATGGAATAGCTCTAAAAAGGAGCAGAATGCCTCACTCTCAGTCAAAGGACAAGCGGGTGCCATAATTTGAACCCAGCAGCACCAAAAGTGACCCAAATTGCAAGTTATATGCTGGTTTAGTTGAGCTCTAACCTACCAGATATAGAAGCTAACTTTCATTTGTTGACCTCTAATATCCAAAAAGAATTACATCTTAAGCATAAATATCAGGCACAAGAATATGTTTTTATTAATATAGATGTAGGTTTAATGTATGATTATACTATAGATCAGGGGTCCTCAAAGTTTTCAAACAGCGGGCCGGTCCACCACTACCCAGACACCGCTGGGGGCCGGATCATAGTCCAAAAGCAGCTGCGGAGGCTGGCTTGCTCACAAAACAGGGGGTAGGTGGGGGGGTTGCAATTGGTCCCAGGGGCCGGATTCAGGACCTTAGGGGGCCGCATCCGGCCCTGGGGCCTTAGGTTGAGGACCCCCTGCTATAGATTAAGTATCTTCTAATTCCATCAGCATTGAAGTTGGATTGTTGAAATTTAGGGAGGTGCCCCAAAACAATGCTTAGCTCAACCATGGCTCAGTTAATGACAATGTCGGGTTCTTGTTCATCACGCTAGATGGAAAATCCTCTCGTTCTGTACAAAAACCTCTGATGGTTTCATCTGTTTGTCAAAGGATCTAGATCTCAGTCTTCTTTCTTTCCTTGGCCTTTCGTCCTTCAAGCCGTGTTCCTTACACCCCAATTACTTTTGGGGAGTTGGATGCTGCCGTTCCCCTAACATTTGCCTCATTGTGGAAGGAGTCTTCTTCTTATGTCCCCTCTTCTGAACTGAAGCAAAGGTCCCTTTGGGTGAGCTGTTGGGTGGAGGAGCAGCTGGAAGGCATGCTTGCTGGGGCTCCCAGACACGTTTGGGACTGCCCCACTGTCTCTGTATGATCCTGCTCGTGAGATGCCTTTCCAGGCTCTGCTTTGTTTCTTCGCTGATAAAAGATAAAGAGCTGATGACAGTGACTATCTGAACTTCCAGTCCACTGTGAAACTTGGGACTTTGGCGACCTAGAACAGGTGGGGCTGAAACGAGGAACTCATTCAAAGAACGCTGCACCAGTCCAGGCAGACTCCACTGGTGCTGAAGCCTCTTCCGGAGAACATGGGACTCTAGACTCCTCCTGTCTCGGAGTGGTAGGAAGGAAGGCTCCACACGACCACAGTCTATAAAGTTCAGCACCTGGAAACGGGGAATAGGCCATGCTGGCGCACTGGAGCAAAACATGTGCATAGACTGCATGTAGCAACGCTTCCGCTGAATCAGTTTGTTCAGGTGATGCTCCAGTTCTTCCCTGGTGCCCGCAGGCAGAAAAAAGAGGGGCTGAGGCTTTGGCCTCAGCCTTTGTAGTAAAGGGCAGGGGACGATGAAAAGACAATAGAATAATGTTAATGATAGGAACTCACCCAATGAGATATGTTACATTGCAAAACTGTTTTGTAGGTTTTCTCTTTTTTTCTGTGTTTACTTTTGCTTTTTAAATAAATATATTTTAAAAAAACAAATCAATTATTACTGCTAGTGCTTGCTCACTTTTTAATATTTGCAACAGGGGTGAGAAGACAAACGGTTGATTCTTTCTTTCTTTCTTTCTTTCTTTCTTTCCCTCTATCAGAGGCATAGTTGTGCCTTTGTTTATTGGATCAAGTAGCAAGCCACTACTCTGGGTGGCTACAAATTTATTTTATTTATCTATTTATTTTAGAGTATTTTTACCCCGCCTTCCTCATTGGAAACAGACCCAAGGTAGTTTACAATAATGAGGGATAATATACAATCCAGTACAATTAAGACATGTTTCAAGTATTGGGAACACTGAATTGAGGGACATCTTACAACATTACATTAAAGCTACAAGAGATTGTGAGCAGTTAAAAGGAGAGTAAAGTTCCATGTAAAGTTATGAGTGATGGAAGCTAGCATTGAAAATAAAGTGTCAATGTAATCACATGCGTTTATGAGTAGTTATAAAGACAAAGTCTATTTGATCCTATAGATTTATAAATGGCACATAATAGGTAGTCCATCATTCAGGGAAAGCTTGCCTGAAGAGAAAGGTCTTTGGTGGTTACTTCACATCCTTCCTCGAGCCGAGGTGAACTTGCCTCCGTGTTGAAATCCGTTTTCAACATGGATCAAGAAGCGGATTGAAAAGATTCCCGAGCTCCAGGATGGGAATCTCTCACCCCGCTTGGAGCACAGTTCAGGGGGCGTGGTCGGGGTGAACTCGGATTGACCCCACAAGGACGTGAGGTTCCATTCCTTTGAACTTAGATTGACCCCACAAGGACGTGAGGTTCCGTTCCTTCGAACTCAGATTGACCCCACAAGGACATCAGGTTCCGTTCCTTCAAACCGGTCTCCAGCGGGGCTGCGAACTGCAGTGAGAGGGACGTGTGTTTGGGGCACCCTCTGCACGCACACGCACACGACTCGTTTCGGTCCACATTGCACTTGTTCAGACCCAGACACTCAATGTCCTTCCTCCCAATGAGACATACTGTATTCACAAGCACACAGAAAGACACGAGTTGGCTTTTTTTTTCTTTTGGCACCCCATTGATGTGGGATTTCTTTTCGAAGAATGGGTGGGGTAAGCGGGGAGATGCCTTTCCCGAGAAATAAATCCCCCCATCTATATAACGCTAAAGGGGGAATCAAAATATTTGAGGCAAAGGAAGATGGCATTTGTATGCCTTCCCTTTTGCCAGCATCGCTTCTTCGTATCGTGAAATAGCTGATTTCTCTCTTGGCCACCAGGGGGAGAACACCTCGCCTTCTGCCAAGGTTTTGGTGATGGTTAGGTAGGGAGGGTCGTTAATTTGCAGAACAGTAATAGGTACATTTGAGTAAAATATAATAATCTTGGAAATGTAGAACTGGAAAGTTCCCGTATGGATCATCAAGTCCAGTGCTCCCCAACCTTTTTATCGCCGTGGACCAGTAAATGTTTGATAATTTTTCCCTGGCCCGCTTGTTTTGATTTAATAAGATAAAAAAGGTAAATGCCCCCCCTGCCACTGACGCACATGCGTGCTAGTCGTTTCCCACTCTAGGGGGCGGTGCTCATCTCCGTACTCAAGCCGAAGAGCCAGTGTTGTGCGAGTCCTTGGCATCGCTGCAAGGAAACACTGTTTTTACTTCCTTGCGTTTTTTCCCCGGGGGCGTCTCTTTATCTGACTTGCATTTCACATGCTTTCGAACGGCTAGGTTCTGGGGTGTATAGCTTATCCCTCATTGACATAAGCCGCCTTGGGGTCTTTTCCAAGGAGAAAGGCGGGGTAAAAAAACACACTCTGAAATAAATAAATAATAAATAAATAAATAAAGGAAAGGGGAGGCAAGCTGTCACTCCAGGCGCTTCGGCAGACACAGCAAGGCTCCTTCCCGTGACCCCCCCCCAGCCCTCCCTCTCTGCCCTCCACACACACACACACACACACACACACACCAAGAGGGAGGAGAGCGAGAGCGAGAGCGAGAGAGGGGAGAGGCTGGCTTACCGGCGTCCTGCCTTCATTCGCGCCACGACCGAGAACCCCCCTCAGCGGCCTCCTCCTCCTCCTCCTGCCGCCGCCGGAGCCGCCGCCACCCCCATGGCTGGCGGGCCAGTCGGTGGGTGGGTGGGCTGCCGCCGCCGCCGCCACTGCGGTTGCTAAGGGTCGCTCCCGCCTGGCGGGCAGGCGCGCGCCGCCTCCGACTTCTGTGAGCCCTACTCTTCGTTGTTCCTCCTCCTGCTGCTGCTGCTGGTGCTGCCGCCGCCGCCGCCTCCGGCCCCTGTCAGGAGGAGGAGGAGGAGGAGGAGGAGCGACAGCACCACCAGCGACCGCAGCGGCAGCCCCCGCAACGCAACAAGCCGCCCGCCCATTGGGCAGCGGGCCGCCCCCCAACAAGTGCAGCGCTCATTGGCTCCCCTGCCTCCTCCTCCTCCTCCTCCCGGGGCGCGTGCTGAACAGATCGGGGACGGAAGGGAGGAGGAGTTTCCCTGGTTTCCTCAGGCGGCCCGGTGCCGATTGATCCACGGACCGGCACCGGTCCACGGACCGGGGGTTGGGGAACACCGTATTAAGGGACCTGTGTTCCAAGTGAGGAAGAGAAGTCACCAGATGTATGAAACAAGAGGGTAATAGATTTATTTGTTCATGGTTCATTAACTGTATTATTTTATCTTGCATTTAATAAAGTATTTTCTCTCACCTTAATTACTTCTTCCTCATTCAATCCCCAAACAATCTCAGTAATTCCTTAAGCAAGTTTGGAAGATCTGAAAGATAAAATAGAAGGCCTGGAGGAAAAGTATAATTCCCAGAAACAGGTGGATTTGGGTGTTTGCACTTGGAATTTTATATTTCCTGCCTGCATTACATTAGAATCATAGAATCATAGAGTTGGAAGAGACCTCATGGGCCATCTAGTCCAACCCCCTGCCAAGCAGGAACCCCTTCACAATATTTCCGACAGATGGCCATCCAGACTCTGCTTAAAAACCACCACATTCTCAGGGCATAGATCCCTTTCATCAGTACCATGTCCTAGGAACTACACGTAATCAACTCAGCACATTTCTCTTTATCCTTGGAGCAAAGAATCTCTGAAATACACCCCCCCCCCATGAATTTCACTCTTTTATTCAGCTGGTCCATTTTGACGCAGCTAATGTACTTTGGTTCACCAGAGACAATCACTGGAATTGTGAGACAACCTAAATTCCTGTAACTACAGTTTCAGTCTTTTTTGTTCACCAGTCAGGACGTCTAAATGCGAGTGGCTTAGTGCATGGTTTCAACTTAATCTTATATAACGTCCCCAACTATATATAAGGTATTGTGATTGTGGGTTGACTATGGGCGTTTATACACGACCCCTAAGCTCCGCCGCAAATGGCTGCAAGGTCCGGACCTTAAAAATGTTTACCCACCAGCTCCGGACTTTGCAGACAATTAAGTGCGACCCCGCCCACTTTAGCACGACCAAACAGCAGTTTTCTTGTACCTGCTTTTTGATGGTGACAAATATTTGATCCGGTGTAAGGATAGTGAGTGCGGGGCTCTCCTGGCTTCTGTTTGTTCTTTTTTTGCGCCCCGCCCCTTTAAGAGATCTGAATGCAGCCGGGAACAAAACGGAGGTAAACCGGCAGTCTTTTCTTTCTTTTTTCTCCCTCCCTCAGGCAGCCAGCAACCAGGAAGTGCGGAGGGGGGTGGGGACAGAGGAAGACAGAGGAAGAGCGACGAACCCCTAAGATCTCTGGTCCGAATTTAAGTGGCCAGCGGATCTTAGGGGTCGTGTAAAAAGGCCCTATGACTACTGGTGTAAACATTTAATGCCACTTCTCCCAGGCATTTAATCCTTATCCAGGTGTTCAGATCCTGAGAGTCCAAATAGAGACCCTTCTCATTCCTTGATTATGTATAACTTTCCTTTGATTTATTTACCTGCTTATCCTAGTGCCTTGGTTTTTGCCAATTACATCCTTGCTCTTATGGGCTGGTTGCTTACCACAGATCCTAGAAAGTCTTTAATTTTGCAAGTCTCTTTCGGCTGGCCAGTTTTGTTTTTGTAATGACCCTTTGTGATAACTTTGCTATCATTTCTCTCTCAAGGTTGCTGACTTATCCTCTGGACAGCTACCTCTTTCTCTTCTACTTTGGTGAACACTTTGCCCTCCAGAGTAAACTTTTCAAGTTCTTGTAGGATTTAATGCACTTCATGACACTCACCCCTCCCCAGTCCACAATCTCAACCTTGCTAATAATGTACAGTTCCTCATGTTGTGGTGCCCCCTTGCCCTGCTTGGAAGAGGCCACAAGCCCCCTTTGGCAGGCTACTGCCACAGGTGCCATAGAGAACCTCCTTCTACAGGCATGCTCAGCCAATCGCAGCCTCCAGTGCTATTGATTGACATCTCCTCCAACCTATCAAGCTGTAACTCACTCTTCCCCCCCTTCCTTCCCCTCCTCCTCCAGACCCAAGCAGTTTGTGCCTTTTTCTTCACTGGCTCATAACACCCCCTGTGAAATGGTTGTTCGAGCCCCAAAGGGTTCCTGATCCCCAGGTTGGGAACCACTGTCCTCGTGTGTCATTGGCGTGTGTGCCAGATTCCCACTGCACAGTCCAGGGCACCCAAAAGTCTTAAATTAATCATCCATGGTTTAATATTTTCCCTTCAATATCAGATGTATTTTGGGGAAGGGATTACTATTTGGTGGATAAACTTCAAGACATTGGAGAACACAATATTTGGACTAATAACTACAGTGGATTTTCTGCCTTGGCAAAATCAGAATCCACACCCCACCATACAAAAAAGCACCCTTCCCAGGTAGAAGGTAGATCTGGATCAACTGGTGCATCTCTGGTTTACTTCTTATAGAACAGCAGAGGTTTCTGGCTCATAGTTGTCTTAACAACAGTAACTACCAGCAGCAATTACCCTCTGCCCCAGTTCTAATGCTGAAACAAAGCTT
This sequence comes from Phrynocephalus guinanensis, assembly GCA_037367245.1. NCBI lineage: Eukaryota > Metazoa > Chordata > Lepidosauria > Squamata > Agamidae > Phrynocephalus > Phrynocephalus guinanensis. Next base: position 31,037,591 of record CM074743.1, on the reverse strand, counting down.
GTGGTAACCAGGGAGAGGTTCCTGCATGGGTAGGCTGTGAGCTGCGTTCAGTGCTGGTGTTCAAAACAAATTTCTGAAGTCCATTTTCTTTATTTCTAAATTGATGCATTCTGCAGCTTGTTCCATTTACAGCACCTCAGGGCTCTAGAAAAAGGCATAATAGATCTCGTAAGCCCAACATCTCCGAGCCAGGTTTTCACATGTCCAGGAATGAAACTGCAAAATTTGGAACAGCTTGGGGGGGGATCTGCCTGCATCCAAATGAGAGGAACCATTCCAATCACACAATTAGCAAATGCATCAACAGCTTTTTAAAAAAAACAGTAAATTGCAGGTGATGGGCCCCTGATCTGTTTCTGGACATGTATTTGTGTGTGTGCATGCGCACGCATAGCAGCTTTGTAGCCTGCCCGCTATTTGCATTGTACCAAGGGAAGTTTTTCTTCCTGTGTTAAAAGCAGCTGTGCTTCCCACCCACCTCTTTACAATTCAGGACTGCAAAAGAGGATCAAGGTTTTGTTTTGTTTTAAAAAAAATCTCTCCCTCTCCCACATTCTCTGTGGATGCATACCTACTATTTATTTTTTAATACTTATTCATGCAGTTAAGTAATTGCATTAATGGTGTCCTTTCTAGTTTGGGCCCTAGAAATTGCTCTCTTCTTGAAAGCAAGATTGAGATGACCCAGGCAGGAGTGGAGGAGCAACCACTAGTGTTGCATAAACAATTTGTCTGATGTGGAAGGAGACAGTACGGAGACTTTTCACATCATCAGGAGAGAAAAAAAGAACAGGTACATCTGAAAGCTGCAGTCTCAACCTTTTCAGAAAGAACAGCGGCTGTTATTAATAAGTTTTCTGTACATGTTTGGAGACACTCTTTATTAACTACTAAGCTCTGGCATTCAAAAGGAGTGCTGCTTTCTTGCTTGTTTTTGCTTCTGTTTCAAAAGGCAGAACTGTGGTGTTTTTTTTTAATTCTGGTTCTATGGGATATTTCCAAGATGGTCCTCCTCAAAAGAAGCCTTTATCTGTTTTTCAGCATGTTAAATGGGAATGACAGCTGCCTCCTGGTGCAAAGCAACTGCAGCTGATATAACAACAGAACATTGTACATTACATAGAGGTGGATAAAGTAAAGGAAATAAACGGAGGCAAAAAAGCACTCTTTCCTCTTCTTCTGCTCCACCTCCATATATTCCAGTGGGATTTGCTAATTGCACTAGATAAAGAGGCAACTCTTAGCATTCATCATGCATCTAGGCTGCACCTAGAGTGCTTTTAAGCAATAGCTTCAGCAGTAAAGGCTACACTTCCCTAATAAACATCATTGCAAGGTATTAAGGTAGGACCAATTCTAATAGACTCTTGGGCTTTACTTTGCTGAGGTGTGCCTGCTTTTAATTTCAATGAGAGGGCAGAGCTGGGGCTCAAAATTGGCTGAATAAAAAGGACTAAGAAATAATGACAGAAACCAGATGAAAGGTACATAGAAGCAGCCTTTTAGTTCTTGTTCCTGGTAAGGGGAGAATTATTTATTTATTTATTTATTTATTTATTTATTTATTTATTTATTTATTTAATTGTTTGTTTGTTTGTTTAAAATGCTTTTAGTCCACCTTTCTCCTTAAAAGGGACCCAAAGCTGCTTACAACAATTAAAAGACACTATTTATGTTAGTAACAATGAGTAAGGTAAAAGGTAAAGGTCCCCCCCGCACATGCGTGCTAGTCGTGTCCGACTCTAGGGGTGGTGCTCATCTCCGTATTCAAGCCGGAAGAGCCAGTGTTGTGCAAGTCCATGGCCATGTGGCCGGCATGGTTGCAAGGAAACACTGTTTTTACCTTCCCGTCTTTTACAGCGGTACCTATTTATCTACTTGCATTTTACATGCTTTCGAACTGCTAGGTTGGCAGGAGCTGGGGTGAACAGCAGGAGCTCGCTCCACTGCGTGGCACCTGGGATTCAAACTGCCAAGCTGCTGACTTTGAAGTCAACAGTTTTCGGAGCCTTAGTCCACTGAGCCACCACACCCCTTAACAATACTAAAAAGATCAATTAATGCAAAACCAACACACATAAGCAACGTCAAAATAAACGCTGTAAGATAGAACAATCCATTTTAAAAAACCTGCTTGGCAGCCATTTATTCAGGGAACACTTGCCTAGAGTGCAAGGTCTTCACCTGTTTGCAGAGGGACAGCAAAGATAGAGCCAGTCTGGCCTCCTGTGGGAGGGAGTTGCAGTCTTTGAGCAGCAACGAAGAAGCAGAGAAGGCTCTCTCATGTGTCAATGCACCTGTGAAGGTGGTGGGACCAAGAGCAAGGCAAAACTACGGAGGCAGGCAACAGAGCAAGATTTTGTTTGTTATTTGTAACACAAGATGACCCCACATCCTATAGGCAATTCCACATCTTAGAAGAATTAGTTCTGGGGTTCCGCTCCCAAAATTCCCCTTTCAGCAGTCGATAGCCATACAGCAGGCCTGCCCAACAGGTAGACCGGGGGCTACCAGTAGCCCGCGAAGGGTTCAAAAATAGCCCGCCAGCCATCAATAAAGAAAGTGAGGGGATAAGTTCTCCACCCCTTCCTCTCCCACCTCAAGGACCACCACTTCTCCTGCAAAGTTCTGGGTGATAATCCTAACATGGGTCTGCCAGCCCACTCTCTCAGCCAAACGGGGCAGCTCAAGGGTCATGGCATAGTCCCCTGCTCCCCCTCCCGGCCAGATGATTGGCATGCCACTGTCTTGTGACCAGCGGAGTCACTAGTGCGGAGCAGAGGGAGGGGAGGAGACAGCGAGAGGCGGGGTTGCAGATGTGTCCACCTCCTTTGCATGGTGATGTCTCCCACCCTTCCCTCCTCTTCCTCCTCCCCCTCCTCCCACCCCCATGGCTGCCACACAGAGACCATGACCCACCACCAGCGCTGCTCCTCCTGCTCCCCTTCTGAGCCATTCCCTCCTTCTTGTGCTGCCGTGGCAATGTGATTGCCACACTGCTGGTTCAACCCACCCCAGCTGTTTAGTGAACATGGCAGAGGTGAGTGAGAGCTGTAGGTGGCAGCGGCAGTGGCAGCAACTGGGCTGGAAGGAAGAAGGGGGAAAGAGGAGGAGGCCGGAGGGGGAGGAGAGTCGAGTCAGGCTCCAGGCGGGTTGGGAGGGAAAGTGCACCTTTTTTAAAAAGTCTTCCAGCAGCCTGGGCAAGCATGCACACATCTCCCTTGCACCCGCCCACACCAGCTCGAGCAGGTGCAAAGAAAGCATGTGAATGGTCATCCTTTCCATAGGAAAGCATTGAACTATGTTCCCTCCAGAACATATTAATTAATTTTCAATGCATTTCTATGGGAAACTGCTGCTCTACTTACAATTTTTTTACTTATGAGCATGTGGTCAGAAAGGATAAAATTCGTAAGTAGAGGTTTTAGTGTAGTAGCCCTCAGGCACTTTGGGCTGGAAAAAGTAGACCTTGGCCTGTTCAAAGTTGGACAGCCCTGCCATACAGGATGGGGAGATTTTATAAATAGTAAAGAAACTTAGACATTTTTCAAGCTGCAGAAATTTAAGATGAAGTATAGGGAGGACACATGGGGTATAAGCAGAAAGCAAGGCTGGACGGGTGTACCTTTCAAAACAAAGCAATGGTTAGTCTAAGGACTTTTTCTGAAAACCAAAGTTAATAATTGAAACATGTACAGTAATTTAAGAAGACTCCTTGTGCAGTGTTCCAGCCTTCCTGTTCTTTTAAAATGAAGCTAGGATTTGAATGCAGTATTTTTTATGTGCATAAGACTATATTTTTGTCTAACATTGTTAGACTAAAAATTGAGGGTTGTCTTATACACAGAAGTAAGCCAAGGAAATAACTGTGTGGTTGTGAAACTGTAATTCTGGGTTAAAAAGTGGAGATCATCTTATACATGGGGGCGTCTTGTAGATGGAAAAATATAGTAACTTTAGAGCAGAAGGGCTGGAGCCAAGATATCTTCCCCTCTTGAGGGTATATTTGGTGAATATTGAACAGAAGCTTTCTTCCGAGGACAGGTATTGGCCTGGGGGTGGATGGGACCTGAAGTACCCACTTGGATCAAAGGCTAACTGGAAAGAGGAGGCAAAACTGGATCACTTTATCATACACAGTGAAACATCTTGTGGCTCACTGGAGAATAACACGTTTATTATACCATAAGCTTTCATCGACCGGAGTCCATTTGCTCAGATAGGTGAAATACTACCCTAAAATGGCAGACATAAATGCATCTGTTTGGAGATGGGTTGGATGAAGAGGAATGCAATCATCTCGACATGAAACAGTGACAACAATTGCGTAAAATCAACATATTTACAATGGCCTTTATCAAAGCATTACAGGGTTCTGACAAATATAACATTAGTATGCTAATTAATCCGTATTATTAAAAAATAACAATTCCAATTCAAGTCACAGGCAAGACTCGGAAATTAATTTCCTGATAAACTAGACCAACACTTGCCTTTTACATTTCTTTGTTCAAAGGAGACAATCAGTCTGCATACTGGTTTGTGTTGCTGTTTCTGTCCATTTGTCTTTTGCTGGGAGACTAGTCTGTATATAGAATGCAGCAGGCCATTGCCAGCAGATGATGGCACTATAATACTGTATTGGAAAACGAGCAGCTTAATAATGAACCCCCAAGGTTGTATATCTCATTATTAAGTCTTCCAACAGTGGTGCCAGCCTGTCTGTGGGATGAGGATAGAGTTGACATTTCAGACTGAGGGCGTTTATACACGACCCCTAAGCTCCGCCGCAAATGGCTGCAAGGTCCGGACCTTAAAAATGTTTACCCACCAGCTCCGGACTTTGCAGACAATTAAGTGCGACCCCGCCCACTTTAGCAAGACCAAACAGCAGTTTTCTTGTACCTGGTCTTTGATGGTGACAAATATTTGATCCGGTGTAAGGATAGTGAGTGCGGGGCTCTCCTGGCTTCCGTTTGTTCTTTTTTTGCGCCCCGCCCCTTTAAGAGATCTGAATGCTGCCCGGAACAAAACGGAGGTAAACCGGCAATCTTTTCTTTCTTTTTTCTCCCTCCCTCAGGCAGCCAGCAACCAGGAAGTGCGGAGGGGGGTGGGGACAGAGGAAGACAGAGGAAGAGCGACGAACCCCTAAGATCTCTGGTCCGAATTTAAGTGGCCAGCGGATCTTAGGGGTCGTGTAAAAAGGCCCTGAGTCTCTCTGCTGGTGTCTGTTGATGGAGAACTCAGAAAACTTGCTTTATAGAACACCTGCTGGCTGGGCCTTCTGGGAGTTGTTGTATAAAAAAGCAGATTTTCTGAGCTCTCCTAATGTGCTGCATGGTTGTTGTTGTTGTTGTTGTTGTTGTTGTTGTTGTTGTTGTTGTTGTTGTTGTTGTTGTTGTTCAGCATATTGATTAAAGTACAGTATTTCTACCAGCACAGTTGGGGGTTCTGGATGTACTAAGTTAATCATAAAGACCATTAGAAACCAAATAACCACCCCCTTCACCTTTAGAAGAGGTGACTGCAAAACCATCATACTATATGGTATAATGATGGTTACAGCCCTGTAGCAGCTTATGAAGAAGCAAAACCCATTAAAACGTTTTTCTGAGTAGAAATGTCTGGGATAAAATGAATTAAAATGTTGGATAGCTCCATGGCTTAGGCCTTAGGCATACGGCTATGGAGCTAGAGGTTGGGAGTTTGATTCCTCGCTGTGCATTGTTGAGGGGGGATGGACTTGATGATCCATAGGGGAACTTTCCAGTTCTACATTTCCAAGATTATTATATTTTAATCAAATGTACCTATTACTGTTCTGCAAATTAACGACCCTCCCTATCTAACCATTGCCAAAACCTTGGCAGAAGGCGAGGTGCTCTCCCCCTAGTGGCCAAGAGAGAAATCAGCTATTTCACGATACGAAGAAGCGATGCTGGCAAAAGGGAAGGCATACAAATGCCATCTTCCTTTGCCTCAAATATTTTGATTCCCCCTTTAGCGTTATATAGATGGGGGGATTTATTTCTCGGGAAAGGCGTCTCCCCGCTCACCCCACCCATTCTTCGAAAAGAAATCCCACATCAATGGGGTGCCAAAAGAAAAAAAAGCCAACTCGTGTCTTTCTGTGTGCTTGTGAATACAGTATGTCTGATTGGGAGGAAGGACATTGAGTGTCTGGGTCTGAACAAGTGCAATGTGGACCGAAACGAGTCGTGTGCGTGTGCGTGCAGAGGGTGCCCCAAACACACGTCCCTCTCACTGCAGTTCGCAGCCCCGCTGGAGACCGGTTTGAAGGAACGGAACCTGATGTCCTTGTGGGGTCAATCCGAGTTCGAAGGAACGGAACCTCACGTCCTTGTGGGGTCAATCTAAGTTCAAAGGAACGGAACCTCACGTCCTTGTGGGGTCAATCCGAGTTCGAAGGAACGGAACCTCATGTCCTTGTGGGGTCAATCCGAGTTCGAAGGAACGGAACCTCACGTCCTTGTGGGGTCAATCTAAGGGCCTTTATACACGACCCCTAAGCTCCGCAGGAAATGGCTGCAAGGTCCGGACCTTACAAGTGTTTTCCCACCAGCTCCGGACTTTGCAGACAATTAAGTGCGACCCCGCCCACTTAGCAGGACAAAACAGCAGTTTTCTTGTACCTGCTTGAGGTGGGTGAAAATCCCCAGGTCCGGATTTAATCTGGTCAGTGCGGGGCTCTCCTGGCTTCTGCTTGTGTTTTTTTTGCCTCCTGCCCCTTTAAGAGAAGAGGTGGGAGGAAAAAAAGCAAGCAGAAGAGAAACAAGAGAAACGGAAGAGAAATGGAGTTCCGGGAAGCTCCTCCAGGTGAGCTGCATTTTTTCCCCTCTTTCTCTGGTGGGGAGGAAGGAAGAGCAACGAACCCCTAAGATCTTTGGTCCAAATTTAAGGGGCCAGCGGATCTTAGGGGTCGTGTGAAAAGGCCCTAAGTTCAAAGGAATGGAACCTCACGTCCTTGTGGGGTCAATCCGAGTTCACCCCGACCACGCCCCCTGAACTGTGCTCCAAGCGGGGTGAGAGATTCCCATCCTGGAGCTCGGGAATCTTTTCAATCCGCTTCTCGATCCATGTTGAAAACCGATTTCAACACGGAGGCAAGTTCACCTCGGCTCGAGGAAGGATTTGAAGTAACCACCAAAGACCTTTCTCTTCAGGCAAGCTTTCCCTGAATGATGGACTACCTATTATGTGCCATTTATAAATCTATAGGATCAAATAGACTTTGTCTTTATAACTACTCATAAACGCATGTGATTACATTGACACTATATTTTCAATGCTAGCTTCCATCACTCATAACTTTACATGGAACTTTACTCTCCTTTTAACTGCTCGCAATCTCTTGTAGCTTTAATGTAATGTTGTAAGATGTCCCTCAATTCCGTGTTCCCATTACTTGAAACATGTCTTAATTGTACTGGATTGTATATTATCCCTCATTATTGTAAACCACCTTGAGTCTGTTTCCAACGAGGAAGGCGGGGTAAAAATACTCTAAAATAAATAAATAAAATAAATAAATTTGTAGCCACCCAGAGTAGTGGCTTGCTACTTGATCCAATAAACAAAGGCACAAGTATCCCTCTTTGATAGAAGGAAAGAAAGAAAGAGAAAGAAAGAAAGAAAGAAAGAAAGAAAGAAAGAAAGAAAGAAAGAAAGAAAGAAAGAAAGAAAGAAAGAAAGAAAGAATCAACCGTTTGTCTTCTCACCCCTGTTGCAAATATTAAAAAGTGAGCAAGCACTAGCAGTAATAATTGATTTGTTTTTTAAATATATATTTATTTAAAAAGCAAAAATAAACACAGAAAAAAGAGAAAACCTACAATGTAACATATCTCATTTGGTGAGTTTTGCAATGTAACATATCTCATTTGGTGAGTTCCTATCATTAACATTATTCTATTGTCTTTTCATCCTCCCCTGCCCTTTACTACAAAGGCTGAGGCCAAAGCGTCAGCCCCTCTTTTTTCTGCTTGCGGGCACCAGGGAAGAACTGGAGCATCACCTGAACAAACTGATTCAGCGGAAGCGTTGCTACATGCAGTCTATGCACATGTTTTGCTCCAGTGCGTCAGCACGGCCTATTCCCCGTTTCCAGGTGCTGAACTTTATAGACTGTGGTCGTGTGGAGCCTTCCTTCCTACCACTCCGAGACAGGAGGAGTCTGGAGTCCCATGTTCTCCAGAAGAGGCTTCAGCACCAGTGGAGTCTGCCTGGACTGGTACAGCGTTCTTTGAATGAGTTCCTCGTTCCAGCCCCACCTGTTCTAGGTCGCCAAAGTGCCAAGTTTCACAGTGGACTGGAACTTGAGATAGTCACTGTCATCAGCTGTTTATCTTTTATCAGCGAAGAAACAAAGCAGAGCCTGGAAAGGCATCTCACGAGCAGGATCATACAGAGACAGTGGGGCAGTCCCAAACGTGTCTGGGAGCCCCAGCAAGCATGCCTTCCAGCTGCTCCTCCACCCAACAGCTCACCCAAAGGGACCTTTGCTTCAGTTCAGAAGAGGGGACATAAGAAGAAGACTCCTTCCACAATGAGGCAAATGTTAGGGGAACGGCAGCATCCAACTCCCCAAAAGTAATTGGGGTGTAAGGAACACGGCTTGAAGGACGAAAGGCCAAGGAAAGAAAGAAGACTGAGATCTAGATCCTTTGACAAACAGATGAAACCATCAGAGGTTTTTGTACAGAACGAGAGGATTTTCCATCTAGCGTGATGAACAAGAACCCGACATTCTCATTAACTGAGCCATGGTTGAGCTAAGCATTGTTTTGGGGCACCTCCCTAAATTTCAACAATCCAACTTCAATGCTGATGGAATTAGAAGATACTTAATCTATAGCAGGGGGTCCTCAACCTAAGGCCCCAGGGCCGGATGCGGCCCCCTAAGGTCCTGAATCCGGCCCCTGGGACCAATTGCAACCCCCCACCTACCCCCTGTTTTGTGAGCAAGCCAGCCTCCGCAGCTGCTTTTGGACTATGATCCGGCCCCCAGCGGTGTCTGGGTAGTGGTGGACCGGCCCGCTGTTTGAAAACTTTGAGGACCCCTGATCTATAGTATAATCATACATTAAACCTACATCTATATTAATAAAAACATATTCTTGTGCCTGATATTTATGCTTAAGATGTAATTCTTTTTGGATATTAGAGGTCAACAAATGAAAGTTAGCTTCTATATCTGGTAGGTTAGAGCTCAACTAAACCAGCATATAACTTGCAATTTGGGTCACTTTTGGTGCTGCTGGGTTCAAATTATGGCACCCGCTTGTCCTTTGACTGAGAGTGAGGCATTCTGCTCCTTTTTAGAGCTATTCCATTCCTTTTTTATTATTATTTTGGATGATAGAACTATAGGTTTTGTGTGGTGAGGGGATTGCGATATGGAGTGCTCCTAGTTATGTAGCCACACATTTAGTTAGTTCACACCTAGACAGAGCTGTGGGTAGTGCTACATGAGGTGATAACTTTGTGATTCATTTAGTGGGTTGGAAAATGGAGAAGATCCCCTCTTCATTTACTTTATTCTATCTATCTATCTATCTATCTATCTATCTATCTATCTATCTATCTATCTATCTATCTATCTATCTATCTATCTATCTATCTATCTATCTATCTATCCAAATCAGAAGCACTTCACACCTCCATCAGAAATGCCATAGCTAACGACTCATACTTAATAGGTGTTGGGAAAGGTTGCATAAGTGGGACTTTTAGGCACCCTAGACCTATATCCACCTAAGGAGCCTATTCAGATCATGGTCCTCCTATGAACCTATTCAGGCCTTTCTCCAACTTATGAGCCTATTCAGATCATGGTCCACCTATGAACCTATTATAGCTACTGCCCACCTAACAAGCTTATTCAAGCCTTTGTCCAACTTATGAGCCTATACAGACAGGAGGGACGTGATATCAAGGTGAACTATAAAATGGAGGACTTGCGATTAACTTTCCTCAAACTGACGAAGCTATTTGGATGAAATGTTTCAGTCTCAAGAAAAGAAGTCCAGTTGCCATGGTTCAACTTCCAGATAAACTCACCTGGATGACTGAGAATCTTCACAGGCATTCCCCCACCACCACCTTTGTATTTTAATTCAATCCTGCTTCTCATTGGTATGTTCATGCAGTTGAACTGTACCCCACAATACATGCTTTTTCTGAAATTGCTCCAAATAAGGACTCATTGCCAAGGTTCCCATGGCTGGCTCTGATGTGCATCACCACAAGGTGGCATATGGAAAAATGTGCCTGCGTCTTGTTTGAGATGTTTTGTTGTTGCGTCGTTACAGTCATGATTGACCCTTTGTGACTCCACATCCATGGAGTTTTTCTTGGCAGGAATACTGGAGTGGCTTGCCAGTTACTACTCCAGGCGCCTACAGCACCTGGTATTCCCTGGTGGTCGCCCATCCAAGTACTAGCCAGGCCTGACTCTGCTAAGCTTCCAAAATCTGGCGAGATCGGATGTGCTTAGGGCAGGCACGTCCAAAGTCAGGCCCGGGGGCCAAATGCCACCCGTTTACGAATTTTGAGTGACCTGCGGCCTCTTCTCCTTGCCGGCCCAGCCTGTTATCCTTCCCCATCAGCTGGCCCCTCCCCATACCAGATTAAGGCATCAACTTGCAGTTTTATGATTTGCTTGCCCTCCCTGCCTCCATCCACCGCCACCCAGCCACCTTCCCAGCCTACCTACCCCTGGCTCTGTTGCTGCAGCATCCTCCCTACCACTTTGCATGTTATAGAGATGTGTCCAATGTCTGGCTCGGGGGCCAAATGTGGCTGAATGGTCGGCCCCACACACATTTTCACCTCGCCAAATCTGGCCCTCCTTGAAAAAAGTTTGGACAACCCTAGCTTAGGGCATCTAGGCAGCTCCTTTAGATGTTAGTTTACCAATTAACACTAAGTGGAGGTGCTTTGTTTCTTACCCCCGCAGTTAAAGAGTGGAGAGCAAGTAACCTGCCACCTAGGCCAGGACTGGAAACAGGACTGGATTGTTGTGAGGAGATGCTCAGAAGAGTCCAGAAGATTTCAAAAGGAAGAGAGGGAAGAAAGCAAGGCAATGAATGGATTATGTCCAGGGACAGGAAGGTGAAGCTGGCATTGCCCTCTGTGCTGTTCCTTCTGACTTCTGTTCTTCACATTCCCAGTGGGCTCAGAAGACAAGTCACCTGGGGTGATTCTGATTTAACTTGTATACCATTGGAGCTTAAAGGTCACCCACCCAATATGTGCTTCGGCACACCTAGGTCTATACCCCTGGACTAGACTAAAAACCCCAGGAGTTGTAACCCAGAAAATGGAAGGAAATTGCTTTTACCGTGTCGTGCAGATATATGACAGAGACAGAGCACAACGAAAAGGATGTCACTGAATAAGCAGTCCAGTCTCAGAAGCTTAAGAAGACATGCCACTTTACGGCAGATTCTTGTTTTTGGAGGTCTATTTTTTTAATCTTTCCCTTTATGCTTCTTCCTTTGTAGCTGCCCATAGTAGTAGCTTGCTACTTGATCGAGGGTCCAGTAAAAACACACAAATATCCCTCCTTGACATGTATGTCATTTTGTTTGGTTTTATTATTGGCTTCCTTCCTTCCCCCTCATAGAGGGATTCACATACTGGGCTTTCTGCATTTCGTATCAGGCATTTGAATAAAGCAAAACCAGTGTATTTTTCTTTTCTTTCACTACATTCAAGAAAGCAGATTGAATTAGATATTCTTTGATAGAGCAGTCAGGTGAGGGTGGCCACTGAAAGTTGGCCTTTTCTCCCACTACCTCTTGACTAGAAACAGAAATTAACTTTCAGTTCCTGCAGGACCAGAAAACCAAAACCAAAGGAATCCAAAGCAAAGCATGATTAATTACAGTCAACAAAACAGAAATAATGAGACCTGCCCCAAATTTGTAGGAGTCAGATATAAATATGTGGATATTAATCCTAATGCAGGTTCCCTTCATGGGATCTTCCGACAGGATCAACCATTTGTCTTCTCACACCTGTTGCAACTATTTAAAAGTGAGCAAGCACTAGCAGTAATAACTGATTTCTGTTTTTTAAAATATATATTTATTTAAAAACAAAACTAAATATAGATAAAGAAGAGAAAACATATAGAACAGTTTTGGAATCTAACATACCTCATTTGGTGAGTTTCTATCATTAACATTATTCGATTGTCTATTCATCCTTCCCCCCCCCTTTACTACAAAGCTTTTATCTTCCACCAAACTAAAAAAAATCAATTTTCTTGTCCCTTTAGTCTCTTTATTAAGCATTAGTAGTAATAATTGAGTTCTGGTTGAGCGACAACACAAACCCATCTTTGTGATGTTGCTTTGTGATGCAGTACGGAACACTGCTTAGCATCTGCTCTCATGTGACTGCAACCAGCCATTTGGTGAGTGCCCAGCGCTCTACCAAGAGTGTATTAGTGAGAGAGAAGATGCAGGCAACTGCTCTTTTTGCTTCTGATGAAGTATTCATCCCACAGGTCACTTGTCTTCTCATTCTTATGAGTGCAGTGATCTGTTTGATGTGGAAGCTCCTGCGGAGTTTCCCATTATGGACCATCTCAACCCATGGACCATCTTCTGTTCCTAGATCTCTAGGTGCAGAGGATGAGGAGATGAAATCCTTACGAGTGTCAAGACACACCCACCATCAGAAAAGAAGATCAAGATCGTCAATCAAGACCCACAGATCATCCCACGTGATGTGGACAGACTCCTCCTGCAGCCTATCTGATCTCTCAGTGACCAGCTCGAGGGAGTTCAGATCTATCGGAGGCCATCAAAGTTTCAAGGGCAATGAAGAAACATCCCAGGATAACAGCGACACCTCTTCAGAATCGGATCAAAGCGACAATGAAGACAACATTCTTGTTCTCCTAGAAATTATCAACACTGTGGATTCCTTAAAAGATGCCATCATTCACAGGCAACGGCAAATAATGTCACTGAAGAAGGAAAAGACAAGAAAGACAATTCAGAATGCTTCAACACAGCCCACTGAATTCACGGCAGGGAACATTCCTTTCGTTGATGAGCCCATGGTTGCCAAGTTAGAGACACATCTGGCAACAAAAAGAGTGCAGCATCTTATGGGTTTGCCCTCAGCTGCCCTCAACTCGCTCAGAGGCTTCATGCCCTCTGCACCGTCTTTTCCTTCCCAGAGGTCCAAGCATGAAGTTCATGTGGTGCCAAAGCCTGAGCCCCTCTTTTTTCTATCTGTGGGCACCAAGAAAAAACTGGAGCATCACCTGAAGAAACTGATTCAGCAGAAGCATTGGAAAAGGCCCCAGCAGATTCAGGAGGCCCTTAGGGGCCTGAAGCCTCCTTTTCCATCTCTGCCAGTGTTCCCTCAACCGAGGTCTGAAGACACAGGGGAGGCTGCAAAGATTCAGAGATCTTCCAGAAGCCTTCCTACCACAACTGTGGTTTTGGACATCAAAACCACGCCAGAGTCCCAGGGAAAGTTGCAATTCCACTTGAACAAGAAATGTTTGCAAGTGAGACTGGAATCATTTCCTGAAATGGTGTGTTCTTCTAAGAAGCGGGTTTATGGTGGAGGGGTGAGAAATTGGCCTCTGCCCAGGCTTATTCCACGTGGTCATCTCTCGATCCAGCCCAGGAATGGCTTGTGTTTGAATCTTCTAGGGAGAGGTGATGTTGTGGAGATGAACATCAGGTGCAAACTCCTCCACTTCCTATGGGATCTCCCTACACTCTACATGCAGTCTGTGCACATGTTTTGCTCCAGTGCACCAGCACGGCCTATTCCCCGTTTCCAGGTGCCGAGCTGTATAAACTGTGGTCATGTGGAACCTTCCTTCCTACCACTCCAAGACAGGAGGAGTCTGGAGTCCCATGTTCTCCGGAAGAGGCTTCAGCACCAGTGGAATCTGCCTGGACTGGTACAGCGTTCTTTGAATGAGTTCCTCGTTCCAGCCCCACCTGTTCTAGGTCGCCAAAGTCCCAAGTTTCACAGTGGATTGGAAGTTCAGAGAGTCACTGTCATCAGTTCTTTATCTTTTATCAGCGAAGAAACAAGGCAGAGCCTCGAAAGGCATCTCACGAGCAGGATCATACAGAGACAGTGGGGCATTCCCAAACGTGTCTTTGAGTCCCTGCAAGCATGCCTTCCAGCTGCTCCTCTCCCCAACAGGTCCCACAATGAGACCTTTGCTTCAGTTCAGAAGAGGGGAAATAAGAAGACTCCTTCCACAATGAGGCAAAGGTCTTGCAAGAGATCAGCCAGCCGTTCCGGGAAGCACTGCCCTGAACCGAGCTGGGGCCAGAAGCGGCAGCACCTTCAAAGGCATTTGGCCAAGAAAACCCTGGAGATCCACCTGGGGACGGTCCCTCCTGTCGTTCTATGCTCTTACCAAATTTCTTCCCATGCAGCCAAGAGGGAGCTCCCCAAAGGACTTCCACCTGGCTTGAGACCTCCAAACCCAAGGCCTCGACACCTGCCTTTTGTGAACCAAGACTCGCTGGCCCGCATCCAACTCAATATTACCCACAAAAATCTGATTTGCCGATGGGGGATGCCTACCATCTTGAACAAGTCCCTTGCCAAGTTTCATCCTGAAATGTCCACACCGGCTCCTCCAAACCATCCCAGGATCAAGACTGCCATGTTTGCCTTCTCCGAGAAAGAGACCCCGTTTCTTTCACAGAAATCGAGAGAGTCTTTAGAATGGCATGTGAAAAAAAAGGCCATACAACACACCTGGGGGCTCCCAGGCATCATTCAGAAATCCATCCAACACCTTCTGCCTAGCGCCCCTCTCCATTGCCTGCAGAGCAGAAGGTACATGGAGGTGGCTATTTCTCCAGCCACACTCAGCTTCCTCAGTCATGCCACGCAGCGGGAGCTTGAGAGAAACATGAAACGGAGACTGATCCATCACCAATGGCAGCTGCCCAAGAGAGTCCTTGAGGCTCACAGGCGACTCCTCCCAAAATATGGGCTTGGTCCTAGGAAAGCAGAGAAGACCTGGAGCATGGGCGCTCTGCACCAGAGGCAGAGAGTTAAGAAGACCCCAAGAAAAGGGGCTGGAGCCACACCACGGATTCCTTGGTCACAGACTCATAAGACTCAGATCCTGCTGCAGCACCACCTACAGAAGAAACACCTAGAAATCCTCTTGGAGGCTTTCCCCATGGCTATTAAAGCGTCCTGGAGCTGCCCTGGTTTCTTTGGGAGAGAACCTCTCCCCAAGATGATCCTTCCGGGACAGAGGCCTTTGCTGCCTCGTAGGTCGTTCCTGCCCTTGGCCTACAGGCAGGACATTGAGAGGATTGAAATGACTGTCAGGCGGAACCATCTGGCCTCCTTTTGGGAGCTGGGCACCCGCTACGTGGAAGCCGTTCAAGGGATGACTTCCAAGCCTTTGTCCAGGCCTTTGCAACAGAGAGGAAGCATTTCTATCGACTTTGATACATCTGTGAAACTCCTGCCCAATGATGACAGAGAAACTTTGGAACGTCATATTCTGAAGAAGAAAGTGGGCCACTTGTGGGCCCTGCCCATCATAGTGCAAAGGTCACTCCAGAGCTTGGTTGGCAAGCCACCTTCCCTGCCGTTCACAAAAAAGGCAAACGTCTCTCTTGCCATCCAAGTGCAGGAGCTCTTTTTCCTTCCCCAAGAAGTCCATAGCCACCTGGAGCTACACCTACAAAAATTGAAACTGCACCGCCTCTGGGGACTGCCTGGACGTGTTCTTGAATCCCTGAAGATGCTCCGTCCAGACTGCACGCCCAGGCAGTCAACCTTGTTGGGTGAGAAGAGGATCCCCAACCAAGCTGGCCAAAGGAGGGCCCCAGCTGTGAAAGTTCTGCAAAAGGGAAAGGGGACTCCCCTTCTTGGAACTCAGAGGTCCCCCACGGTCGAAGCCAAGTGTCTGGGGAGGATTCAGCTCCACCTGAGCAAGAAGAGATTGGAGATGCATCTGGATGCTCTCCCAAGGATCTTCAGACTCTCCAGCCAGCGTGCCTCCTTCTCCTTCAGGCAACCTCTCCCAAAGCTCATTGCTTTGGGCGTCCAGCCACTGAAACCTCGCACTGCCTCTCTTTTCTTGGACCCCCAGCAAACGCATGAGGTTGAGTTTTCCCTGTGTCACAAGCGCATGGCTTGCCTGTGGGGACTCGGCACACGCTACGTGGGGGCCCTTGGTGGGATGGCGCCCAGGGGGCATTTCTCTCCTCCCCAAAGGTCTGCTTGTGAATTTTCAGAAGCAAGCACCCCATTCCTCTGTGGGCAGACCCGTGAGGGTTTGGAACGGCATATCCAGAGGAAAAGGACACACCACTGGTGGGGATACCCTGCTCTTGTGCAGAGTTCAGTCCAAGGCTTCATGTCAGAGGCACCCACCTGGCCCAGTCTTGGCAAGACAATGATCGAAATCCAGGTTCTGTCTCCAGAGCTCTTTTTCCTTCCTGAGAGCACCAGGGTCCACCTCGAATTCCATCTTCAGAAGATCAAACTGCAGAGGAAGTGGGGTTTGCCTGGGAGAGTGGCGGAATCCTTGAAGTATTTCCTTCCCTCTCATCCCTTGAGGAAGGAACTTCGATCAGCTGAAGACGCCCAGGCCCAGTTCAGCACCAAAGCAGCTAAAAAGTCATCTGGAAGGGAAATGCACACCTTTTGTGCTGCCCCAAAGAAGAAGGATGACTTAAACAACCACCTTTGCAGAAAGTCCCAACAGATCAAACTCCTGGCTCTCCCTAGCCTTTTGACTTTTTCCAAGAGCGAAGTTAGTTACAGAGAAATGAAACCTCTCCCCAAGCTGATCCATACGGGGCAGAAATCTCCATCAATCAGGAATGACTCCTTGTTCTTTCTGCCACCAGCTACTAAGGATGTTATAGAGCTGAATGTGAAGCACAAGAATTTAGCCTTCCTGTGGGGGCTTCCGAAGAAATATGCAGTGGTCCATGAAAGGTATTCCTCCATCCGGTTGCACCAGAAGAATATTCAGTTCAAACACCAGAAGATGCCCTTCCTTCAAAAAGAAGCCAGAGAGCTGTTGGAGCATCATATCCAGAGGAAGAGGCTTCACCATTTTTGGAACATACCCTCAATCATCCAAAGATCCCTGAAGCGCTTGATACAACCATCGCCCATGTGTACTCACTTCAGAAAGGGAAGAATCCAGGAAGTCAGAATTCGTCCTGAAGATCTCTCCTTTGTTCCTAATCATCTTCAAAAGAACCTGGAAAGGAGCTTGAAGAAGATGATAATTCATGGCCAGTGGGGGCTCCCCCTGAAATTACATAGGACTCTACAATGTCTTCCCCCGTCTCCTCCCAAAAAGGAGGAAGTGGAAGAAGAGGAGTCCATGGTTGAGAGCACCCTTGTGTATGGACCCAAAGTGAAGAAAGCAGAATATCTCACTGAGTCTCAGAAGACAATGGATTTGGATACTCCACAGGAGAAGAAGTCTTTCACCACACCATCAAAAAGGTTCCCCAAGACAAGATCTCCCATGCCATCCAAAAGGAGTGCTCTGGAGTCTCATGCTCGAGGTATTTGTGACCAGTCAGTTGGAGGACATGTCCAGGGAAATGTAGCACATTTCCCACATACATCCAGAAGGGTCTCACAAAGGAGAGGCTCAGTGGAGAGAGATGTGAACCGGCATCATGTCCTCCTCGCACCAGGAAGGCAACAGGAACAATCAACTCTAGTGGGAAGGCATCAAGATCAGGCCATCCCAAACGGAAGAGGACCTTCCAAGACAAGGTCTTCTCAGGCAGAAATGGGGACAATGCAGCTGACAAAAGACACCTGGGACATCCTGGAAAGCCATATCAGGCGCAAACGGCACCAACATGCCTGGGGAGTGCCACAGATCGTGCAAAAGTCCCTTATTGCTTTTGCCCCACTGCCTCCTACGCCTTGGACAACAAAAGCTACAACAACAACAGCATGTATCAGAGCCAATGGAATTGGCGGTCACAAGAAACAACATGGTGCTGTTCAGCTGCCAACATCTTGGCTGGATGGGGTCATCCCTCAGCAGCTGTTGCAATTCCTAAATATAGAGGCACGGGATTGCCTGGAATCCCACGTGAAGAGCCGGGCAGCAGAGCATAAATGGGGCCTTCCCCAACGTGTTCAGGATTCTCTGAGGGCGTTGGCCCCTTCTCGCCTGAAGGGCAGTTCCACACCCAGAGAGCGCTATAGACGTATCAAAGAACAGCGTTCGAATCTTTACTACCAACAGGACCACGAGTATGCAGTTCAGCTGCATTCTAAGGGGAAAGAACTGGAGAAACAACCGAAAGCCTGGAAGAGAAGCAAAGAGACATCTCAGAAGATCATTTCTCTGGGAAACCAAGGGCCAACCACCCAGGCATCCCCCCAAAGGACTGCCTTTCTGTCTCCTGTAGCCCCAGTTCCTTTCCTCACTTGGGAGTCTCAGAAAACTTTGGAATTCCACATTCTACATAAGAGAATCCAGCACGCCTGGGGCCTGCCTTCCACAGTGCTGAAGTCCCTCAGTGCCTTTTCCCTGTCGCCCCCTGATGCAGAAAAACACACAGGGAAAAGGATGGGCAAAATGTATCCAGGGCAGAGTGGAAGAGTGCAAGCCACTGCCCAGAAACTTTCATCCCTGGTGCCGGAGGCAAAAGAACGCCTGGAAGCCCACGTGAGAAGTATGGCCACAAAGCATCGGTGGGAGATTCCAAAGCGAGTGCAGATGTCACTGAGAGGATTGCGAGCTCCCAGGCAGCTTTCCCAGGACAGAGTCGATTTTCCAACCCTGAGGAAGGAAAGAAAGGCCAAATCACAGAGCAGTGCCTTCTTACCCTCTGGAGGTCAACTGGCCTTCCTCACTGATGAGGCCACGGCCAACCTAGAATCTCATGTCCAGCAGAAAAAAATCCACCACCTCTGGGGCCTTCCCTCAGTTGTGTTGAAGTCCCTGCATGCTTTTGCTCCACGTCTCACGGATGGAAGGAAGGACATGCAAAGCCCCGGAGCACCTGTGATCAAAAAATGCCCTTGGGAAGTGCGAAACATAGTCTGGCATCTCTCGTTCCTCAACATAAAGGCAAAAGATGACCTGGAAGCTCACTTGAGGAGGAGAACTGCCCACCACAGATGGGGCCTTCCCCAACGCATTCAGGATTCTCTGAGGGCATTGGCTCCTTCTCACCTGAAGGAGAGTTCCACACACAGTGAGCGCCAAAGAAGAATCAAAGAACAGCGTCCCATACTTTACCACCAACAGCACCACAAGTGTGCAATTCAGCTGTATTCTAAGGGGAAAGAACTGGAGAAACAACCGCAAGCTTGGAAGAGAAGCAAAGAGATGTCTCAGAAGACCATTTCTCTGGGAAACCGAGGGACAACCACCCAGGCATCCCCCCAAAGGACTGCCTTTCTGTCTCCTGTAGCCCCAGTTCCTTTCCTCACTTGGGAGTCTCAGAAAACTTTGGAATTCCACATTCTACATAAGAGAATCCAGCACGCCTGGGGCCTGCCTTCCACAGTGCTGAAGTGCCTCAGTGCCTTTTCCCTGTCGCCCCCTGACGCAGAAAAACACACAGGGAAAAGGATGGGCAAAATGTATCCAGGGCAGAGTAGAAGAGTGCAAGCCACCGCCCAGAAACTTTCATCCCTGATGCCGGAGGCAAAAGAACGCCTGGAAGCCCACGTGAGAAGTATGGCCACAAAGCATCGGTGGGAGATTCCAAAGCGAGTGAAGATGTCACTGAGAGGATTGCGAGCTCCCAGGCAGCTTTCCCAGGACATAGTCGATTTTCCAACCCTGAGGAAGGAAGGAAAGGCCAAATCACAGAGCAGTGCCTTCTTACCCTCTGGAGGTCAACTCGCCTTCCTCACTGATGAGGCCATGGCCAACCTAGAATCTCATGTCCAGCAGAAAAAAATCCACCACCTGTGGGGCCTTCCCTCGGTTGTGTTGAAGTCCCTGCATGCTTTTGCCCCACATCTCGTGGATGGAAGAAAGGGCATGCAAAGCCCCAGAGCACGTGAGGTCAGAAAATGCCCTTGGGAAGTGCAAACTGTAGTCTGGCATCTCTCGTTCCTCAACATGAAGGCGAGAGATGATCTGGAAGCTCACTTGAAGAGGAGAACTGCCCAACACAGATGGGGTCTTCCGAAACGGATGTTACAGTCCTTGGGAGTGTTTCTGCCTCCCAGGGTTCCTTCCAGATCAGAGTTGGAGCAAAAGCTGCCACCGCTGCCTTCTCCATGGAAATCCACAGAGGTCTCCCTCGATCCTTGGCAGAGTGAAGATGATGACAGTGAAGGCCCACTGGAGGAGGATGAAACCTGCCGAGGGGAAAGAGAGCCAGAAGAGATGTTCCAACTGGAGGACCAGAGAGCAAGTTCTATTACAGCCATTAAACCATGCTCTTTCTTGCCAGTTGAAGTGGATCTTCCTTTCCTCACAATTGAAGCCAGGTCCAACCTGGAATTCCATATCCAGCAGAAGAAGATGGAGCATGGATGGAGACTGCCCACCACTGCCACAAAGTCCCTGCTCGCTTTTGCCCTATTGCCTCCTGAGATGCAGAAGCACACCCAAAGCAGAAAGGAACCCCTCCGGGGCACAGCAGGAGTACAAACGGTGACTGAAAGTATGTCCCTCCTCAGCCCTGAGGTAGAAGAGCGCTTGGATGCCCATGTGGGGCACGTGGTTGCCCAACGCAGGTGGGACCTTCCCAAAAGGGTGCAGCAATCTTTGAACGCATTTCAACCTCCTCAAACATTTTCAGAAACAGATTTGGACCCAGCTGAACTCTACAGAACCCACCTGAGGCCAGAAACTCAGTCCCAGATGGAAGATGAAATAGACCAGGCAATGTCAGATGTTTGCCTGCAGACAGAAACTGAATCCATTTCAGGTTCAGAACAGGAGCCCCATGTATACTTTTCAGAGCTGTTTCCTGATGTCATCCAAGATAGGGAAATGGCTTCGTGGCAAATTATGGAAGAACCCTCCTTTTGTCCTTTTGCAAAAGTACAGCATTCCCGATCAATTCCAGAGGAAAGCTGGAAGGATGGAAGAAAGGGATCCCAAGGGCATGCACTGGAGAAGAAACGTATATTGAAGAAGACCGTGCAAAAACAAAGGTCTGTGGCTCCTCATGGAGTAGAACATTCCGGCCCCTGGACTGAAACTCCAAATGGATTCCAGAGGAAAACATATGCAAGTGCGAGGAGTGCTCCGCGGTCCAAGGGCAGAAAAACACACCCCTGCTCTTCCAATATTTCACTCCAGAAGAAGAAAAAGAGGATTCGTTGGCAGCTGGAGCACACATCCCAGACACAGGCAGCTGGCAGCCACCCATCCTGGAGGCAGAAGGAGCCCGGGGCCTTGGAAGACTCCGACACCAGCTGGGAGTCCATGGAGTCTTCTCGAGTCTTCAAGGGCCCTTGTACCTGCTACACTTCCAGCTCTAGAGCTAGCTCTGCATCCTCACGGCAGTCCATTGCACCACAAAAAAGGAATCAAGAAGTCACCATAGAGGCAAAACAGCCAGAGGGGAGCTCTTCCTCTTTCTTCTCAAAGAAAAGTGAAACCCTTAGCTTGGGTTCAACAAAGCAGGATGAAGGAGGCACTTCTTCTCTCCCATCAGAGGAGGACAGACTCTGTAACTCTGGCTCAAATGATTTCTCTTCTCCTCCATCTGGGGACAAAGAAGCCCTTCACTCTGGTTCCTCAAAGGAATTGGAAGGAGGCTTTGGTTCTCTTCTGTCTGAGGGCAATGGGCTTGGTCACTCTGGTTCAGGAGAAGGGATGGAGTGCAGTTTCTCTTCTCTTCCATCACAGCATGAGGAAGTCTGTACATCCAGTATCTCCAGTGCAGGAAAAGAAGGGCAGGAAGTTGGTTCTTCTCACCTGTCCAAGGACAGCGAATCCCAAAGTTCTCGCTCCTCCTTGGGAGAAGGACAAACAGAGCAGGAAAACAGTGAGGTTTCCTTCCAGCCTTTGAAAGGAGACATGGAAGAACAGTACAATGCCTTCATTTACGAGGAAGTTTGGGATTCCTCTCTGCAGTCATGTCATGTTGTTGAATCTAATTCTTCCTATGAGGACATTGTAGCCAGGCATTACAGCCAAAGACGGAGGCTGCAGAAGACGAAAGTGGGCAGCAAGCTACGAAGAAAAGGAAGCCAACTAGGGTGGAGCATAAACTCCTGCAAAAGCCTGGGATATGTTGCTGCTGAGAGTGACCAACATCCCTCAATGAAACATGACCTTAGAAAGAGGTCAAGGGTACCCAGAGGAGTAGAAGTTCGAAGGACACAAAAAGGGAGACCCAAACGGCCCAAGGGAGAAAAACACCAACCTCCTAGCATAGAGGAGGCGGAGGCACAAGAAAGAATGGCCATCATTGGGAGCATTTTGGAAAGAAAACTGAATCTACAGGATAGGCTGGAACGATGGAAGCAGAATGGAGGGCTATCCAAGTTTCATTGGCAGCAGGAGTATGTGGACTTTCTCAAGGAAAGGAATGTTACAGCTGCTATTCAGAAATCAGGGGTCCTGGTGAATGGTCAAGGGGGACAAGGAGACGCTCTTGGAGAGGGACCCACAAGGTCTGGGGCATCCTTAGGAGGAGCAGTCTGCAAGACACAAGGAGGGAGACCCAAACAGCCCAAGGGAGAAAAACACCAACCTCCTAACGTAGAGGAGGCGGAGGCACAAGAAAGAATGGCCATCATTGGGAGCATTTTGGAAAGAAAACTGAATCTACAGGATAGGCTGGAACGATGGAAGCAGAATGGAGGGCTATCCAAGTTTCATTGGCAGCAGGAGTATGTGGACTTTCTCAAGGAAAGGAATGTTACAGCTGCTATTCAGAAATCAGGGGTCCTGGTGAATGGTCAAGGGGGACAAGGAGACGCTCTTGGAGAGGGACCCACAAGGTCTGGGGCATCCTTAGGAGGAGCAGTCTGCAAGACACAAGGAGGGAGACCCAAACAGCCCAAGGGAGAAAAACACCAACCTCCTAACGTAGAGGAGGCGGAGGCACAAGAAAGAATGGCCATCATTGGGAGCATTTTGGAAAGAAAACTGAATCTACAGGATAGGCTGGAACGATGGAAGCAGAATGGAGGGCTATCCAAGTTTCATTGGCAGCAGGAGTATGTGGACTTTCTCAAAGAAAGGAATGTTACAGCTGCTATTCAGAAATCAGGGGTCCTGGTGAATGGTCAAGGGGGACAAGGAGACGCTCTTGGAGAGGGACCCACAATAACACTGAAATCTTGTCATCCTCCAATTGCAAAGAGGCAGAAAGAAAAAACAATTCATCAGATAGCAGAGAAAACTTTGAGAGAACAGTCTAAGGGCAAGAGGCCATCAGTCAGGCCGGGGCTCAGCCATGGGTGCAGAACCACCAGAGATGGAGAGCTCCTCAGCTCAAAAGAAACCAAAACCACTGGGTACAGAAAGGAACACCGTCAAACCCAAGACTTCGACAGTGTGAATGGAAGAGAAAGAACTTCCATCCTTCATAAAATCAAAACAAAACTAGGCTTCTTAGATGGGCCGAAATTGTGGAATAGCAAGAGTTTTCCATTCTGGAAGGACAAAAGACAAAGATGAAGTGCAAGTCTATCCACACGAGGAATGGCAGTATCCAACTCCCCAAATGCAAGTGGGGTGAAAGGAGCAAGGCTTGAAGGAGAAAAGGCTAGAGAAAGAAAGAAGAGTGAGATCTAGATCCTTTGACAAACAGATGAAACCGACAGAGGCTTTTGTACAGAACGAGAGGATTTTTCCATCTAGCGACAGGAACAAGAACAAGACATTGTCATTAATTGATCCATGTTTTAGCTAAGCATGATGTTGAATTAGAAGATATTTAATCTATAGTATTTATTTATTTATTTATTTATTTATTTATTTATTTATTTATATTTATAACCAGTATAACCATACATTAACCATACCTCTATATTAATAAAAACATATTATTGTTCTTGAGGTTTATTCTTAAGATGTAAATCTTCTTGGGTTTTCGGATTTAAAGTTAGCTTCTATTTCTGGTATGTTAGAGCTGAACTAGTCCAGCATATAGCTTGCCATTTGGGTCACGTTTGGTGCTGCTGGGTTCAAATTATGGCCCCGCTCGTCCTTTGACTGAGAGTGAGGTATTCCACTTCTTTTTAGATCTGTTCCATTCTATCAGCACTTCACACCTCCACAGAAATGTCATAGCTCATGACAAATACTTAATGGGTGTTGGGAAAGATTGCATAAGTGGGACTTTTAGGCATTCTAGACCTTTGTCCACCAAAGGAGCCTATTCAGATCGTGGTCCGCCTGTGAACCTATTCAGGCTACTGTCCACCTAATAACTGTACCCAACAATTCATGCTTTTACTGAAATAGTTCCAAATAAGGACTCATTGCCAAGGTTCCCATGGCTGGCTCAGGTGTATGGTGACATATGGAAAATGTGCCTGCATCTTGGTTTAGATGTTTTGTTGTTGCATCATTACAGTCATGACCGAACCTTCATGACTCCATGTCCATTGAGTTTTTGTTGGTAGGAATACTGGAGTGGCTTGCCAGTTCCTATTCCAGGAAGCTACAGCACCTGGTATTCCCTGGTGGTCACCCATGCAAGTATTAGCTAGGGCTGACTCTGCTTTGCTTCCGAAATAGGGCAAGATCCGATGTGCTTAGGGCATCTAGGCAGCTCCTTGAGATGTTAGTCTACCAATCAACACTAGGTGGAGGTGCTTTGTTTCCTACCCAAGCAGTTAAAAAATGGAGAGCAAGTAACCAGCCACCTAGGGCACTGCCTGGAAACAGGACTGGGTAGTTGTGAGGAGATGCTTAGAAGAGTCCAGATTTCAAAGTGAAGAGAGGGAATAAAGCAAGGCAGCGAAGGGATTATGTCCACGGACAGGAAGGTGAAGCTGGCATTGCCCTCTGTGCTTGCAGTGGCTTCTTGAACTGGACGTGCTGCTCCTTCAAAATCACCCCCTCCTTTTTCTGACTCTTCTGTTCTTCGCATTCCCAGTGGGCTCAGAGGGTGACACACCTGGGGTGATTCTGACTTGACTTGTATACCATGGGAGCTTAAAAGTCAGCCTACAAAAGCAGAGGACATTTGAACACTCATCACCCACCCAATATGTGCTAAAACTTTTCCATGTAGTAAAAACCAGAGAAGATTGTGAAGAACTACAGAAGGCTGTCTCCAAACTGGGGGTGTGGGCTGCAAATTGGCAAATACATTTCAATATAGCAAAATATAAAGTAATGCATATTGGGGCAAAAAATCCAAACTTTATCTATCAACCCGTGGGCTCTGAGCTATCTGTGACAGATTAGGAAAGACATCTTGGTGTGCTAGTGGACAGCTCAATGACGATGTCTACCCAGTGTGTGGCAGCAGTGAGGAAGGCCAATTCCATTCTAGGGATTATCAAAAAGGGGATTGAAAATAAAACAGCCAACATTATAATGCCATTGTACAAAACGATAGTAAGGCTGCACCTGGAGTATTGCGTACATTTCTGGTCTCTGCATCTCAAAAAAAGACATAGTGGAACTGGGAAAGGTGCAAAGGAGAGCGACTAAAATAATTACTGGGCTGGAGGACCTCCCTTAGGAGGAAAGACTAAAACATTTGGGGCTCTTTAGTTTGGAAAAAAGGTGCTTGAGGGGGATATTATTGAAACATACAAAATAATGCAGGGCATGAGTAAAGTGGATAGAGGGAAGCTCTTCTCTGTCTAAAGAAAAACCAGAAGTAGGGGACATCCATTCAAAGTGAAGGCTTGGAGAATGAGAACAGACGAAAGAATATTTTTTTACCCAGCATGTTGTTAGTCTGTGGAACTCCCTGCCACAGGATGTGGTGATGGCGTCTGGCTTGGATGCCTTCAAAAGGGGATGAGACAGACTCCTGGAGGAAAAGTCCATCACAGGTTACAAACCATGATGGAGATGTGTAATCTCCAGTCTTAAAACCGGGGTACTACACTTCAAGAGTCAGATGCAAGGGAGTGGTAGCAGGAAACAGATATCTAGTCTTGTGCACTCCCAGATGCATTTGGTGGGGCCACTGTGAGATACAGGAAGCTGGACTAGATGGGCCTTTGGCCTGATCCAGCATGGCTCTTCTTATGTTCTTATGCTCTGCTCTGAAACTTTCTCCAGAAGACATGCCCTGCAAATAAAGGTTCCCACATACCTCTAACTTACTTTATAAAAAGCTGAACTGGAAATAATCTTGTTTATTCTGACCTTTTCCTGCAACCTAGGAAGGAAACTTTCTGGAAGTAAAAAGCCGATTGTTCCATTTCATTGTAATGCTGAACTGGCCTTCTTGATGGCCCAGTCCAACAGTTTCTAGAGAGTTATCTTTTGTCCACCTTTGACACAGGGACATTCCACAGTTCTCAGCATAACAATGCTCTCTTACAGTCTAACCCCGCAGAGTAGCTCCAAATGCAGATAGACCTGGCCCTCATACAAGATTAGGCCCAAATGGTAATGTACAGCTGAAGAACACGTGGCCATACAAATCCTGTGGGATTTTGATTTCTATCAACCTTCGGTTTACTGTGGAGTGAGGGGTGATGGGGCCAGTAGGCCACAAATAACCAAAGGACCATTGATTCCCCTTTTGTGCTGGAGTAGATTGATATCCGTTTTAGGTGGGGGGGTGGGGGAGGAGGAATCATTTGTTCAAAATCCTATTTAGACCCTTCAGAAAACTGCAGTTCCCAAGGAAGATGGAGTGAAGTTGTCCTTGTAAGGCAGGGGTGTCCAAACTTTTTGTAAGGAGGGCCAGATTTGGGGGGCTGAGAATGTGTGGGGTGCCAGCTGGTCCCTGATCCTGCCCCCATCTGCAAACCACACCCACTGACCCCTTGCAAGTCCCATCCACTGACCCCTAATCCCCATCCACTGATCCCTTATATGTTTCCCCTTATGCCTGATAAATTTAGCAACAGCTTCTAGATGGTGAATTGCCAGGGATTCAATGAGGGTATTATAATGTGAGCTACTTCAGATATGTAACCATTTTAAAAAGCGGTGTATGGATAACTGGAGCAAGAATCTGTAGCAGAGTTGTAATGATATGGTACTTTCTACCTGAAATAAGAATAGTACATCTGCACAAAAAGAACCTACAACCATAGTTATGTTTTCTTAAAAAACAAATATTCCATCCTTGGGTCCTTTTCCAAGCAGAAAGGTGGGGTAAAAATATTCAAAATAAACAAATAAATACTATGGTAGAGTCTTTGCCTTGTGTCAGGTGAAACAGCATCTCCCATTTGAGACGATAATGGTGCCTGGACTTTCCCGCGCTTTCCCGTCTCCCCACCACCACCACAATTAAAACAAACAAACAAACAAACAAAAACAGACAAGTCTGTTGAGGAAGGACACATGAATGGCGCCAGCCCGCCTTTCGGGAGGGTAGCGGTAGCATCTCTGCATCTGGAAGGGCCCAAGGCAAGTGGAAGGGATTCCTCCCGTGTGGAACAACGTGTCGCAATAAAATGGGAGCGTGCCAAGAGCGGACTTCTCCGGGGCGCAAATTGCAGCAGCCGCGCAAGCACAGTCCCTCACACGGAGGGGGAAAAATACACCACACACACACACACACAAGGCGGTGCTTCGCCTCCCTGACAGGTCCGAATTCTCTCTGTTTCCTCAGAGAGGCTGTGTGTGTGTGTTGCGTCGTTACAGTCCTGACCGACTCTTGTTTCTTGACCCCCCTGTTCATGGAGTTTTCTTGGCAGGAATACTGGTTTGCCAGTTCCTACTCCAGGTGCCCTCAGAGAGGCGACTCCTCTCTAAATATCCCTGGTAGGCTTGGAGAGGCACTCTTTTGACGCTCTCCGGGAATAATAATAATAATAATAATAATAATAATAATAATAATAATAATAATAATAATAATAATAATAATAATAATAATAATAATAACAACAACAACAACAACAACAACAACAACAACACAACAACAACAACAAACTTTACAGTATTTCTATGCCGCCTTTCTCCCCGAAGGGACCCAAGGCGGTTTACAACAATAGTT
The DNA here is from genome assembly GCA_037367245.1 of Phrynocephalus guinanensis. Lineage (NCBI taxonomy): Eukaryota > Metazoa > Chordata > Lepidosauria > Squamata > Agamidae > Phrynocephalus > Phrynocephalus guinanensis. Next base: position 31,009,485 of record CM074743.1, on the reverse strand, counting down.
CAATAACCCGACCCTGGAGAGCTCCCAGTCCCACCGGGGGGCACCCGTGAGGCACTGCTCCCCCTGGCGACGGAGCGCGGCTGCGCCTGGGCGTCGGGCGCACCAGCAGGACCACAGGCAGCGGGGCGGCGTCGGGAGCCGGCAAGCGGCGGCGGCGGCGGCAGGAGAGAAGAAGGCGAGGGCGGGCGGGCGAGGAGGGAGCGGCGATGCAGCGGCGGGGCTCGTGAGCGGCGCGTCTCCCGGTCAGTCGGTCACTCGCTCGCTCGCTCGCTGGCTGGCTGGCTGCCTCGCTCGCTCGCTCGCTCCACTCGGGCCGGCGTCATGGAGAACCAGCTGGCGCGCTGCAAGATCGTGGTGGTGGGCGACAGCCAGTGCGGCAAGACGGCGCTGCTGCACGTCTTCGCCAAGGACTCCTACCCCGAGGTAAGCCGGGGCTCAAAAGCGCGGCAGCCGGCAGCAAGGCGGCCCCAGGGCGCGCCGGACCCAGAAGGACGGAGGGAGGTGCGGAGTGGGGGATGCCCGGGGCACAGGCGGGGCGGGCATCGGTGCCATCCGCAGAGGAACGGGGGCTGGGAAGGTCATCCAGGGAGCCCCGAGAGGGAGGTTCGTTGGGGCCAAAGGAGACCGACCGGCAAGGGGCAGAGACCCCCCCCCTCCGTGGAAGATGGGGAGGGGGCCGGGGGGGGGCAGCAGTGGAAGAAGACCAGATGTGAGGCTGAGCCCAAGTGGGAGACGGGGAGTAGGCGAGCCTGGAGCCGGAATCCGAAGGGTCGTCGCCTACTTTAGGGGTGCAGTCAAGGACCGAGAAGTAAAAGGATCTTGAAACTGCCGCATTTCCTCGTATCCCCTTCCAGAATTAGACCCGTACTGGGGATAACAAGCAGGACTGGGGAGCCAGAGAAAAAAAAACGAGAGGTCCGGGAGGGGAGCATTAGGAGGCTGGGGTTTATGGGATGGTGGGACAGAAATAGGGGCCCCCCAGAAGAAGAACCCCAGAACCGTCCCACCCCCGTGTAAAATGGTGAGGGGAAACCCACTTTCTCACCCAGGGGACAGAAGGTAGGGTGGGGGTGGATCTGAGGGAGGGGTGAAGGGGGGAGGCTCAGGTGATGGGGCCAAATGCAAGCAAGATAAAGCTGGAACATGAATCTCCGGTTTTGGATGTGCAGGTTAGAGATGTAAGGCAGAACAGGAAATGGGATGGGGGTGGGGTGGTGGGGTCACAGCCTGCTTGTTTGTCTTGATTGTGCAAGCTTGTGCTGACAATCGGAAATCGCCATAAAGATTGTAATGCTGCCTAGGCTCGGCCTTTGGGCGAGAGAGGTTCCTGCAAGCACATACAAAGCGCATTTGCCGTCACGTAAAATACCAGGAGTGACAGACCTTGCATTAGGAGGAAGCACCAGAACCAGAAATGCAGGTTTGAAGATGCTGAGAGTGACTGGGTGGGTGGTGTTCTCATTGCATGTTTGGTGGGAGGCAAAGGGCATCTCAGTGGACTAATGGGGAGTACTGGGGGGGGGGAGTGTTTTCTTCCTTCCTAACACATACTTGCACATCTGACTCTCGTTCTGTGCCTTCTGTTACCTTCCCCTTCCGCTCCCCTGCAGAACTATGTCCCCACTGTGTTTGAGAACTACACGGCCAGCTTTGAGATCGACAAGCAGCGCATTGAACTTAACATGTGGGACACGTCTGGTAAGTGGAAGGCAAGGGAGGGCTTGCCCTGGTGGGAGGGGGTGAAATCTGGGCTGTGGTCCTCATGCCTGCTTGGTCTGTGCTTCACTCCGTGCTTGTGAACTGTGGAAGTGGAGGAAAGAGCTGTGCCTACATTCGAGTGAATTCTGTTTTTCCCAGTTAAGAAGTTGTGTGATTTGTTTCAGTTCACTGCATCCTCAGAATATTATATGGGAAACAGATGAGCGTGTCCGAGGCCTTTCGACTTCTGCTCCTCAGCCTCTGGCAGCGGTAGCTTTTTTCTCTTTCTCTTTTTTTCCTTGGCCATACTTTCAGCATGGTTTGAAGTCATGCATTAAAAAAACCATCTCATTTGCAACGAAGGCGACCAGGTTAGGACAACAGGAACTTTGCAGGCGTTCAGGGATGCTTACTTGTAACAGAGCAGTAGCTAAACACTTGTTGGGTTTATTCATTGATTCATTTGCCTTACCTTGGGTGTCACAAAGGAGTCTCAGAGCTCCTGAAAAATGATAACAGCCATTGTGCTACATTTTCCAGCCTTCTCTGTGCTCCTGGACAGGAAAAGTAGCTTGTGCTCTGGAGCCTTCTCTCTTTCTCACTCGTCTGCAAAGCACACAGGGGAAAGCATTTTGCATACGTCATGAGATGCTCTCCTTTCTTATGGTTTCATTTGGATACATGAAACAACCAGATCCTGGGGTGGGAACTCGGGTAAGCCCTGCTGGAAATTAAAGCCCTCTTTTTACGCACCGTCTCTGGTTGTTTGGTAGCAAGGAGAAGACTTCAAAGTGCCTTTTTAGAGAATTTGTTCTAGAACTGGATCTTCACATTCAAAACAGTATGAGCTTAGCCCTGCCTCATTGCCTATGTCAATTACTATAGAAAGCACATTGCACTGTGTTTCATTTAATCTGTATGTCTACATAATAACACCACATATCTCCCTCTTCCTGTATATTCCGCCCTGAAGCAATGTTTGCTGGCTTGTATGGTACCTTGACTATTTTTTTGCTGCTCCTCTTAGTTCTTGTTCTTTAGAGAGCTCCTGGAAACAGGTCTGATTGGGCTGAAACATGGGAGGTTGTCATCGGGTGGAGCCGGGCACTTTCCTTAATGTACCTCCACACCCCATAATTGAAGCACTGCTGTGATATCTGCCACGCTGTGCCTTTGTGTCTGTGGCTTTATTTCCTGATTATGTTTTGAGAGGTAATTCTGGGACTCAGGGCGAGGCTAGGAAAAAAACAAAACACCAAGTGAGCCAGGGATCCATGTGCAGGCCTCTCCCCTGGGAAGAATGCAAGGAGGAGGGAGGTCCCGTCCTTTACTTTTGTGACTGAAGACAAGGGATTTCTCTCTTTCTCTCTAACCTCCCACTGCACCATTCATTCATTCATTCATTCATTCATTCATTCATTCATTCATTCATTCATTCATTTTGATCAGGGGTTTGGAGGCAGCTCTCTCTTGCTATGCTCCTGGCTGCATCGGGTTTTTTGGTCTTAATTGCTATTTCTCTCTCCTCATCCCCATCTACCCACAACTTTCCTTGTGGCCTTCCTTATGTTAGATGGACTACTTGCCCTTGGGCCTGGATGCTACATAGCAGCACCAGCAGTGATGTTGGAAACATTACGATGAGTGGAATCCGAGTTTTCAATTTGAGGGTGGGGAATCGAGAGAAAATGTGCTTCCAAATGGCCAGGGCTCCTTCTCCCCCTCCCCACCTCATCTGCAGCTTTGCATGTTTTACTTTTGCACCCTCGTGATTGGCACGGCCCCACCCTTCCCTTGGCACGGCGTCTCCCGTCTGCTTTGTTGGGGTGGTGTCAAAGGGCTCCGTTGTGCGCGATGCAGCTGTGGCAGAATCACCAGTGTCTTCTCGGGAGGCTGCAGAAAGGTTCTTCTGTCTGTTTGGATAGAGAAAAGGGCATCTCTTCCTCTGGCCGTGGGAGGAGGAGGAGGAGGTGAGCAAACAGTTCTCTTGCTGCGGGAGGCCTGAACGGCACACAATATGAGAGCCAAGCTTCACCCTTTTCGAGCGCAAGAACGAAAAGCAAGCATTATCCAAAGCTGGAAACATTCAGCGGCAAATGTCGCTTAGAAGTGAGAGGCAGCCAAAGTCTTAGCAGTCTGGCTGAGCTTTTGGGGTGTTTTTAAAGAGCTATAGAAATGCTTAGTAATGACCGTGGACTCAGCTAGACTTGCAGTGAATTCATGGAGGATGGGGCTGTCAAGCTCCATGTGTTAATGATTGAAACATTGCTCAGGGAGGGAGTAAGGGGTATCTCGGATAACCAGATGTTAGGAACTTAGCAACCAAGCACGGCGGTCTCCGTCATGCCCCGCTTGCACGGCATCAGGCTGGCAACCATGAGACCAACACTGGGATGTGAACAGCTGTTCAAAAGCTCATGCGAGGGGTTTGCGCTGGTCTGGTGGAATTATGGACTGAACACACCCAGAGCGCACATCTGCACATGCCCGCCTGGTATGGCACTCTCTGTTGTGGAATTAGCCTGTGTTTCAAATGCTGTTTGGCACACAGCATGGAAGGGGCTGCTTGTAATAAAAATACAATGGTCTGGTTTATATGGAACAGTATGCCAGGATTCTCGAGAACTCGGGCAGGAATGAGCCAGTGTGCTAGCGTACACTGTCACTTCATTTTGGCTTTTTCTCTTCGCAAGAGCAGTTGAACCAGCCAGGATGCCTCCATCTGCAACATGTTTAGCTTATATCTGAACCTGGATCCCTGGCTTGGACATTGGTTCAGGGGTAACTCTGAGCCATGGACAGACGCTTCTGGGTTTGTTCATTCACATCCAGTGACAAGGGGACCACAGTAGGAGCCGCTGAGCAAGTATGCGCTTGCACACATAGTTTTTCCTGGTAGCCCCAAATGCAAAGGCATTCTGCATACCTGTTTTCCTTGCACTAGCCCCGTGCTAAAGCCTCCTTCTCCCATTGCCAACACACAAATGAGTGCACTACCCCCGGCCCTTCTGGCAAGGCTTCTAGGCTGAATAAGCTTTCCGTTCCATCCAATAAGGTAATTCCAATGTTCCTGGCTTGTTGGGGCAGGAGACTCCCTGTAAGTTGAGCAGAGTTTGGATCAGAGTAATGAGTCCATGGTAATTGATCTGGAACATACGTGAGCATGGGAACTGGTAGGCAATCTGTCATTCACTACTACTACTGCCTCATGGATGGTGCTTCAGCTACCGCTATTTGGTCAAGGGACAGTTGGAAACTCTTTGGTGGTTCATCTTTTGGAGTTGCAGCAGTGGCTCCTCTTTTCTGCCATTTAAAAAGATCCCTCGATGCATTCCTATTATATGGCACCTCTTCTAGAGGCAACAGCAAGGCACCATTGTGTCATCGAAGGCATGTTAGTGCTGATGGGTTTTTTTAACCCTTCAGGGCAAATGTCCCTTTTCGGAAGCCATCCCCGTTTCCGTTTCCAAGCGAAGAGTGGTGGATCTCTTCTAGCCAGCGCATTTTCCTTTCAAGTCTGTAAACGCAGATCATAGGCGAGATTGTTTGCTGCGGCTTAACTACAGAAAGGCTCACTGGCTAGGGTCACTCTTCTGTTAGTGCTGGGCTTGTTTCTGATCATTTGTAATCAAGATTTAGGGCTCCTCTTGAACTCTGTGATTTTGACAGGCTGAGGAGGTCCTTGGCTCGTAGTAACTTGTTTCTTGGCCCTGAGAGAAATTCCACAGCAGAACCCAGATAGAGTGCTACGTAAAAGCATGCCCCCTCTGGAATAGGCCTTCACAAAATTATCTCCTGGTTCCATCCCATTATTGTAGAAAAGCAGCAGCAGCAGCTTTCACTAGCTTCTCACTTACTTCACAACACAAGAGTTCCTTCTTTCCATTCTACAGCTCTATAGCAGTGGTAGCGACCCCTTGGCACTTCAGATGTTTTGGACCACAAGTCCCACAGTCCTTTGCCATTGGCAATCAAGGCTTGGAATTCTGGGAGTTGGGGGTCCAAAACATTTGGCGTGCCAAAGGTTTGTCACCACTGCTCTATAGTATGCTGACTAAGGGAGAAAGGGCGGTGCCAGACATCTCCAAATGAAAAAAATCAGGCAGGTTTTGTTTTGTTTCGTTGGCAGTTTTTAGCCAACAGGCCTGGTGTGTCTGTCAAGTGGCATGCATTAGTTTCTCTCTTTACCCCCCTCTCCACACCCTTTCCCCACATTTCCTTTAGACTGAATGAAATATGTGCACTGGTTGTTCATGTGTTTTCCTTCCACACCGGTGACAGGTACCATCTTTGCTATTGTCAGCGTTGCTCTTCCTGATCAGGCATTCGGGGTGCTCCTTCTCTAGAGGTGCTTGTAAGCACAGTCCCTTGGGGAGGCAAGCATTTCACAGTGGCTGTGGACTCCTCCAAATGGGATCCAATGTTTGAGTGCTTTTCTTAAGGCACTGCTGTTTCACTCAGCAGCTTTCCATTTCCAGCTGCCTCCTTCCGACTCTGAACACTCTTCAGCTTAGATCAGGCATGTCCAAACTTCGGTCCTCCTGATGTTTTGGACCACAACTCCCAGAATTCCAAGCCTGTATTTTCCAATGGCAAAGGACTGTGGGAGTTGTGGTCCAAAACATCTGGAGGGCTGAAGTTTGGACATGCCTGGCTTAGATACTTGCTGCTGCACCATGATCTGAGATGAGTTGCTTCCATGTTCCTCTTTTGACACACTGGCTTGGATACAGAGCGGAAATCTATATACCTCCCAAATAAGCATTGGACTAGCACCTATTTCTTACATTCATGAGTGCCAGGCAGTCCTTTCTGATATGCACAAGCTTGTTCTCTTTCTGGCCTCAAATCTGAATAATGTACTTTCATACTCTGGAGCAGAGTAGCCATCTTCTTCTACTGTAGCAAAAGCAACACCGAGTCTCACAACAATTCACAGTGACAGGTTTCATCTGGCCTGCAGTCTTCTGGACTGCAGACTCCTCCTTCTGATGCATGGAGATATTTCCGGAGTAAGGTGATATGCATTGCATTTGACAAAGTGGGCTGAATAAAATTAGTCCATCACTGAGATGTGTCAATCTTTTTTTTAAAAAAAAAATGTTTTGAACATGTGGAGCTGTTCACCTAAACTTGGGAATAATGATTTGGAGGTGTTGTATCTCGGGACACCCTCTCCTGCGCTTCATCTCCCTTGAATCATGCCCAGCGCTTTGCCTTTGCATACACGGTCATTCTCAAGTGTACTGTCCTCACACTGCTAATTGCTGGTATACAAAATACATGAATGAAGAATGGGCCAATGCACGCAAGTTGGTTTGGAGGTACCCGAGCCTTTGCTGTCCTCTATGGGGTGCTGTGACATCATGTCCAGCCTGAAGTTTCCATTTTGTGCAAGATCCTCACAGATACAATAACAACTCTGGACTCCTACAGCCCCACAGGTGGGAAGGAGAGGGAGCATTGATCCTGTCCAGCAAAAAGCATGGGTGATGTGAGCACATCACCATGCAGTTGGTGTGACAGGTAGATAGTAAAGCCTTGTAAGGCCAGCCCTCCATGGCGTTGGCCTCTTTGAAACATCACTAGTGGCCTGCAAAACATCATAAGATAGTGGGAGGAATGACACAGATGGGGTTGACCCATTGAGACAGACTCGGATTATGACCAGTCTCAAACCATGAGAATTGGGTAGGTAATGAACACGGGGGTGTCTTCCCAGAGGAGCTGTGTGCAGCAGTGCTGAAAAGGTACAGCAGCACCCTGGAGCTAGGGGCTTGCTCAGTCCGGTGTGGGGAGAGGACAGCAGTGTTCCACCTTTGGCCCCACCACCAGTCGGGATAGAATGGTGAATATGTCTGTGTGTGTGTTGAGTTGTTACAGTCGTAACTGACTCTTCGTGAGCCCATGTCCATGGAGGTTTTTTGGCAGGAATACTGGAGTGGTTTACCAGTCCCTACTCCAGGCGCCTACAGCACCTGGTATTCCCTGGTGGTCTCCCATCCAAGTACGAACCAGAGCCAACCCTGCTTAGCTTCTGAAATGAGGTAAGATCGGATGTGCTTAGGGCATCTAGGCAGCTCAGAATGGTGAATAGCTCTATAAAAGCCATTCCTGTGTCTTGCTTCTTTATTTGCAGGCTGTGTGTATGTATATGTGTGTGTCAAAGTTCCACACCTGAATAATTCCCTTTCCTTGCAAGCATGCAGATGGCTAGTGCTCAAACCAAGTCATCCATCCTAGAATGATTCTCGGGAGCAGGGATAGGGGTGCAGGGAGGTCTGGGGTGGGTTGCAGCTCCCCCACCCCCAGAGCTCCCACCACTGAAATATTGTTATTCCTTTTTCAAAACTGAAGAAACTTCCTTTAGTACCTTTTATTGTCCATTGAAAAGAGGTGTTGTACAGGGGTCTTGGAAGGATGGTGTGAGGGTCAAAATACTGCAGAATTTCTCACCATGTCTCCTAAAGGGCAGAAGGGACTTTTGGAGGGGGAAACACTTTTTTTTTAAAAAAAAAAAAGAGGCAGTGATTCTGGTGGACAACCTTTGGTTTGAGAGGACATGCAGTTGGTGGACTGCATCTCTCTCCTCCCTGGTATGGTGATGGTGGCTATCATTGTGTTAGTCAACTGTTTGTGAAGTGCCAGAGGGTCCCCACTAAAGGTCAGCAGACAAAGGCTTCGAAGTGTGAAAAAAACAACACTGGGCATGGGATGGAAATGATCAAGGTTAATGCTTCCCTCTTCCCCAAACCCACCAAATAAATATGAACCTTTCCCCTGGAAGAAGCCTTCCCCCAGTGTTTCAGTCGCAAGAGAAGCGAGAGGCAGCTTTTCATTCAAAGTGTAAAATATAAAAACCCACATTGTTACCTTTGAGTGTGCACACAGAGAAATTAGCAATAACAAGCCACATAGAAACAGCTGAGATGTGTGTTCAAGCACAAGTCTGCCATTTAATAACTGTTCTGGTTCTTTATGTAGGTTTCACCGAAATAATTGGAACACTTTTCAGAGTTATAAGATGAGGGTGGCAACTTCCACTAACTTTTTATTTTGTAAGGTGGCTGCCATGCTGTGCCCATGAAGCTGACTAGGACTAGTTACGGGGAGAAAAGAAAGTGTGTGTGTGTGTGTGGGGGGGGAGCCGTGTTGCCGTTACAAAATACAAAAGCAAGACTAGGCTATGGTGATACCTTTATAGGCTACTAGTCAAATAACAACATAAAAAAAACATTGTGAGCTTTCAGTGGCATGCCCTCTTTTTCAAAGCATCTACCAAATTCCAAACATGGGAAAAGAGTCTCTTCTTCTTCTTCTTCTTCTTCTTCTTCTTCTTCTTCTTCTTCTTCTTCTTCTTCTTCTTCTTCTTCTTTCTCTTTTATGACAACTTCACTCATTACAGTCTTTTCCGGGGTACAATTTAAAGGGATAATTATGGCATGTAAAGCTCCATATCAATGGAGCCTGAGCCATGAAGGACTCTTTATCACATCCTATGAACTTGATCAGATTTTAAATCTTCAAGCAAGGGCCTTCTCTTGTCCTCAGGAACAAGACAAGCTTATTTCTTGGCGATATATATGTATATATATAAAAAGGCATCTTCTTAAGGGTTGCTCCCAGGTTGCAAATCTTTCTAGGCTAGGCTGATCACTTGTGTTTTGTATACGGTGGGACAAAGACTCCTTTATTCAGGCTTAATCGTTTGGAAAGGAACTGATTGTTGAGGGGGAAGCTTTTAATAGGGGGTGCTGTACTTCACGCCATCTCATATTTAAGTTGTTTTAATCCAATTGTTTTAATACGGGAGAGGGAGGAATCTGTTTTTTAAAAATATAAAAGTGTATCCCACTTTAGTTGTATCTGCTTCTAATCCTGTTTTGAACCACTAATATTGAGAGAAAAGCAGGAAATAAAAGTTCGATGTGCTGTTTCATTATCAAGTGGGGTCGTTCTTGCAAGTGTTCCTGCCACTGAATGTGTGTTCCTGCTGTTACAGGGGAGACAAAACAACTACTGTGTCTGGTTTTGAATCGCCTTTGACTTAAAGTCAAATCACCTTAAAAATCACCGACCACATTTCCAATTGCTTTTTCTGTGGAGCCCCCTTTTCGGCTGCTGTGTTGGTTTTTCTTGCGACGGCCACCGGGGTGGTGTTTTTTTAAACCGATTTCTAGACCGCTTTTTGAAGCGATTTGGCTGAAACTGCGGACACCATGCACCGTTTTTTCCGGGTTTCCCTCTCTGTATGCCTTATCCTGCCGTCGGAAAAGCAGAAAATTAGCTACATTACTTAGAATGGAAGAACAATGGCATGACGTTACCCTAATTTTCTTTTCCGAAATAGAAGCAGATGATGGGAAAATGACGGACAAAATCAGAACAAAAAGCAGTTTAGCAAAGTGCGGACAGGGAAACCGGTTCATGAGAAAACACCAAGTGCGGAATGCTGAATCACTTCAGCGACCACATGACCATGGCAGGGCAGAAGGCGATTCAAAACAAAAAGCGGTAGCTGTTTGAAGTGTGGTAGCGGCCTGTCAATGGACCACACTAATGTGGAATGATGAAAAACATTTCAAAACCCTATTGAAAAGAGATGGCAACCGGACATCTTTTCCAGTTGCCATGACTCAACTTCCAGATAAGCCCATCTGAATGGCTGAGAATCTTGACAGATATACTGTATTAAAAAGATATGTTTTAACACCAGAGCTTTCCCCTTGAAAACTATTTTCTCTGCAGTCTGTTCCTACTTTTTATGAACATTAGTTATGATGTTGGTGTTTAAAGTTTGGCACTGTTGTCACTGTATTAGTTACTATGTAAGCTACTTGGTGGATTTTTTAGGCTGAAACTAGAGAGAAAACATTAAAATAACAATCCCTGCTGCCATTAATAAAATATGCAGGGAAGTATTGGGGATCACCTCATTCCATGTTTGTTGTTTGACTCCAAATGTGCCTGTGCTAAGCAGGTTCTGTGGTGCAACACTAACAAAGGAACATCTGCTCAGTGTGCGTCCCATGGCAGCCTTTCACATTTCCTCTGTCAATAAAAACTGGAGTGTGGGTGTTGTGATAATTAAATTGTATAATTTAAATACTGTTCTAATTACTGAAAGAAGAGAATTCAGTATGTCGTGTCTTCTGCTTGTGTGGTATGTGACCATCATACTGAAATTATATTATGTTACATAGCATACACCTTAGAAAAACATGCTGTGAGTGAACCAAGGATGAACATTACTGGGCACATCTTGCATCTTCTTCACCACGTCTGAGTAGATGCTACAGGAGGATTTGACCTGGAGTGCCAACACTGAAGCACTGGTTAAGAAGGCCCAACAGAGACTATATCTTCTGGGACATCTCAGGAGGGAACAACTGTCTAAGAAACTGTTGGTAACCTTCTACCGGGGCTTTATAGAAAGCACCATCACTTACTGCCTCTGGGTCTGGTTCGCCAGTTGCACAGTGGCAGATAGAAGGGCGCTCCAGAACGTTATAAACACTGCTGAGAGGATAGTGTTTTAAATTTTGTAAGCAATCATAAGAGCTTTTAATATCTTGTATGGTGTTTTATGTGTTTTATGTGTTTTGTATGGTTCCTTGTTTAGAGTGTGTTGTGGAACAGCACTCTAATTTCGTTGTGCATATCTTGCATATGCATAATGACAATAAAAACTCTATTCTATTCTATTCTAAAGCTTTGAGCTTTGAAAATTCCTTTGGACAACAGGGCCCCAAACACTGCACCAAGGAGTTTACTTTGATGGTAGTAAAAAAATAAGAAAGAAAGAAAGGGGGAAAAGTATGTTTTACAAGATGTAGCAAGAAGGAAAGGAAATATCATGCTGGACATAGCCTCTCTCTCTCTCTCTCTCTCTCTCTCTCTCTCTCTCTCTGTGCGTGCATGCGTGCGTGTGCACACATGTGCATGTGTGTGGTCACACTGGAACTGATTTATAGTGACCCTAACAGGACTTTTAAGGTAAGTAAGGTATTTAAGGAGTGGCCCCATACTCCTTAAATACCTTACTTACTCCCAGCGCCAGGAGATACCCCACCTACTCCCAGGAGATTTCCTTGGTCAAGATGGGATTCTGATCCAGGTATCTTGAATCCTACTCTGCCCACTATATCACACTGGGTATCCCAGTGTTTTGGTAGTGAAGGTTTGTTATTACGATGGGTCTAGGACTGCTTCAGGATTCGAAACTCCTTGGCCCTTAAGTGCAGTCCATGGGGTCTTTTTGCATTTAAACAAAGCTTTGAGTGAAACAGTGCTGCTTTATTTCCAAGGAAACTCCCTTAATCACAGAGCTATATGGTATGAGTGAAGCATCAAGGCTGTTACCCCACGTCAACTTTGTACAAAGTCAAATGTGTATTTGTACAAAGTAAAATGTGTATTTTATTTTGTTACGGTCACGTGGTAGAAAACGCGGTCATGGACACATTTTAATTTTCCGTACCTTATGTGACCCCACATACAGGGTCCACATTAAAGTTTAATTTTTGTCGTCATCTTTGTAGTATCTGATATGTCGGTATGCCAATATATCAACTTTCAGCTATCATATATCGATCGGCAAATACACTTTCCCCTCTCTTTTTTCCATGCATAAAGGCTTAAGTGTTTGTAAATGGAAATAAGTGCAATGGGGAACTATTTACTTACGTAAAAATAACTGTAAGATACCGCCGTACTGATTGACCGTAGAAAGTACTTTTTAAAAAATTCACGAGAAGACATTGAAGAGGGGCAAAACAGTTTTGCTGCAGATTTAACGAGTTCCCACGGGCTCATGTTCCGGTTTAAAATCCACATCGGAACAGCAACAAGGATTTTACCACTCCAATATTAGGTACTTGTAAAACGCGCTGAGTCGTGCTTCAGGGGGAGTGGTAGCGTTTTATTTTTTTTTAAGTTTGCAGGATGTGAGAAAACAATTTTATGCTCTGCATCAGAGAGCACTTTGGGTCCCCAGATGTTCCTGGATTGCAACTCCCCAGAAGTCTTCATCACTAGACATGGGCACGGAGCGGCGAAATTCTCGTTTCCATTTTCGGTTCTCGTTATCGTTACGTAACGGTAACGAGAATTACTCCGCTCCAGCTCGAACCCGACCCGAAAAAGAAAAATTGGGTCTGATTTTTCGTTGTCGTTCATGGCATCGCGGCAATCGTGCGATGCCAAGCAGCACAGAAAAAAAGTTTTAAAAAAACACCCGATTCCCGGGCATAAAAGCAGGCGAAAATATGCTTGCCTCAGTGAGGGCACCTACCAGAGAGGGGTGGTTTCGGGGGGGGGGGTCCCCGGCCTTCCCCCCCTCTCCTGTCCTGGGCTGCTGGTACCAGGCTGGGGGGGGGCATCCTCGTCGTCTCCATTTGCCATGAGGTGGGGGGGGGATCCAAAATGGTGACCGCAATATTTATTTTTAAATCGTGGTCCAAAAACCCAACAAAGCACCACAGAAAATTAGGTGTTTTAAATGCCTGATTTTTATAGTAGCAGCAGTGGGTTTTTCTTGCAATAAAACGTCTCCATTGATTTTATTTTATTTTATTTTTATTTTTATTTTTTTACACCTGCGCAATGATGGGCTGGCCATGGGATGGGACCATGCAAATTTTTGGACCCATTCCACCAATCGCATGGCCAGGTTTTGACTGAGACTTCTGGATGTGCCAGAGGGCATAAAAAGCCCACTAACCTAACCCTAACCCTAACCCATACGCCAGTACACTGTCCTTCTTAGTGGGTCAGAGGCACCCAGAGGTGCAGCCCACTAACCCACCCTAACCTTAACCATACCCCTAAGCCTAGCCCTTACCCTAACCCCAACCCTAACCCAGATCCGTATGCAAGTACGCTTCCCTTCTTAGTGGGTCACAGTAGAGGCACCCAGAGAGGTGCCTCCCAGCCAGAGCCCACTACCCCAACCCCCTAACCTGTATGCCAGTACGCCAGTATGCTTTCCTTCTTAGTGAGTCAGAGGCACTCAGAAAGGTGCCTCTGCCACTTACCCCCCAACCCTAACATAATGTAATGTATGGTATGCGGCGGCTACGCGAAACGCTTCCCTTCCCTTCCCTTCTTAGCGGGTCAGACATCAGAGGCACCCAGAGAGGTGCCTCCCAGAGCCCACTTACCCCAACCCCAACACAAACGACAAACGGAAACGACAAATTTTTGAAAATTTCCGCGACAAACGGAAACGACCCAAAACGGACCCCTCCCGACAAACGACAACTCGAAACGTCATTTTTCCTGGTCGTGCCCATCTCTATTCATCACTAGCTGAGCTGGACAGGATTTGCAGTCCAGGAACATTTGGGGACCCACAGGTTGAGAACCACTGGTATAAAGGATGTGCACTCAATATTTAGGCATATCTGCTGAGGTCTAAGTCCCGCTGAACTCAGTCACTTACTTGCTTGTATCCACTTACTCCTAAGTAAGTGGATATAGGATTGCAGTTTTATTTCTTGCCAAATGAGACATATTGTATGCATGACTGCATTTAAAGTGTTTGTTACTCAACTTCAGATTAAAAGCTGCCAGGTATATATGCTTTCTCCCTGCCCCTTGAAAAAAAGGGGTCGCTTAGTCGCTGTTAGTCCTGTGATGGCATATTGTGGGGGAGGTTTAATCCACTTTCCCATTCGTTACACTACTGATAATTATTCTGCCACCCTCCACCCCAACCCCTGCGGTTGTCTGGAAAGAGAAATATCAATGACCCATTGTGCAATGTAGCATTTAGAGAGGCAGTGCTGCTGACATGTTAGCGGCTGGTGTTTTGTCCCAGCCGAGAGAAAATAGCAAGTGAGTAAAAAAAAATGCCTTGCATGGGAACAACATGAATTGGTGTGTGTTTATGCAGCCTTTCAAGTATCACAAAACATTTCCACGGACATGAATTTATAACAATGTTTTCCTTGGGCATGAACTGATAATGCTATGCTTCCTTGGTTTCTTTACTAGTATCATTTGTGAAGGGCACCAAGAGAAGTGTGGAATGGGCATTTTGGCATCTTTTGCCAGGCTGCTAGTTTGCATTTGTCCCGCTGAGAAATCTTTGATCCTCCAAAACGCATCCACCTTCTAGGCCAATTGACAAGCCCTTGGTTTGCATTCTTTCCCACCTTCCTTTTCAGGCACTCCACAAGCTGCTGGCTTAGTACGATATAAAAATTGCTGGGCTCTTGTTTTTTTCATGGTGCCCTTCAAAGCCTGGTGAAGAAACCAAGGCAGAGGAAACAGCTTTATTGATTTCCTCCCCTTCTTCCTTTCTCCCCGGAGAATGTATATGGCTGCTGAAATTGCTTAGATAAGGTCTGCGCTGATGGATGGATGCAAATCACCGTGTGTGCAGAACGGACGAGAGGGATGCCATTTCTCTTGGAAGGAGCGGTGATCCTGAAAAGGACTTTAATGGGGTAGGGATGCGGATGAGAAGGTCATAAAAACAGAGAGCAAGCCTTTTGATGCTATTTGTCAGGCACTCCCAGAAGGCAGTTGGATTTGTTGATCTACAAACCTGCGGTAGGTGAGGAGGGATGACAGGATGTCTGAGGATGTGTAGAAGGCTGTGTTTTCCCAGCCTGAGACCAAGAACCAGCCCTGCTAAAAAAGCAACTGGCATTTAAATAAGCACTCTTTCAGGTTTCATTTCATGTACAGTACTTGGGCGCTTCATGTTTTAGAAACGAAGCTGTTTCCTGGAGAGGAAATCAGGAAGCATATTAAAGCAAAGCAAGCAACGTGTTCTGCTTATATACCGCCCCCATAGTGCTTAAAGCACTCTCTGCATGGTTTGCAATTTAATTAGGCAGGCTATACATTGCCCCTCCAGCAAACTGGGTACTCATTTTACTGACCTCAGAAGGACGGAAGGCTGAAAGAACCTTGAGCTGGCTACCTAGGATAGAACCGCAGGTCCGTGCGCACAGTGTTAGCTGTAGTAGAGGAGCCCCATGAAGCTTCTTAGCTTATTAGGGCTTTTAAAAGAAGTGTCATTCTTCCAAGATATGAAATTGCATGGAGCCAAGAAAATCACTGGTTTTTGGTGGGTTGCAATGAATTTGAACTGAACGGGAACTTGCAGGTATTGATTGAATGGAGCAAGAAGGGTGCCCAAGCTGTTCACAAGTGAAGGAAACCAACTTGACATATTTTCAGTTCAGTTGTTTATTGTATTGGCTAAAAGCCATCACAATGGGTAAAGTTGCAAATATAATCAAGTAAAATCAAATCAAATAATAAATTAAGGGACCTATCCATGGGAAGATCAGCGTATGGGCACCTTTACAAAGAGAGAGGGGAAGGAAAAGAAAAACACATATACTGTAGGTGCATCTTCTTATCAAGGAGTCCCCTGCACAGTTTACCACAATGGCTCTCAGGAAATTAGTTTGGATGATTCTGGTGACTTTAGCGAGCATTGCTATTCTAGAGGTAACGTGTGGGTCACAGTCAGAAAGTACCCTGCCCACCTTTGTCTGACGGCTCTCCATCTGTGGGGTAGCTAAGATGTTTCTCAGAAGTTTTTTCCTGGGGTTTTGATAAAGCTGACAGTAGAGTAAATAGTGAACAATATCCTCTGTCTCACCTGCTCCACAAATGCAAAGTCTTGGATGCCTAGGAACGTTCATATAGCTACTATGCATAGTTTGGAAACAGAGTTCTGTGAATGCAGTTCTCAAGGGAGCAAAGGCAAGTGTATGCAAGTAATGCACTCTTGAATGGTTTATTTTCAACAAGTAAAAACTTGCCATATGGTCAGATGCACTGGAACATTACTTCCTCTATTATTTAAACTGTATACTGCACTTCCATTTTGCACTGTTGGTTTCAGGAACTGTAGTCTGTGTGCCTGGTTCTTCCCTTCATACAGAAATCCCAAGGGGTGACTTTGGGTAGGGGAGGATGACCACTCCAATGTGAACTTCAGGGTTGAGCAATCATCTTCCAGTTGTAGTGCAACACTCTACAATGGAAAAAGGGTATGGCTCCTGCTCCCGATCTTGTACCCACACTGTTCCCACTGCTGCAGTGCAGAATCATGTCTGCTTTCTCTCACCTCTCCTTTTCCCTGGCTTTCAGTTTAAGAAGTTAAAGAGACACTCTATCCCGCTATTTCTTAGGGCTGTGTAGTGCAGGACAGTGAACTAGCACTCTCTGAGTCTGCACAATAGAGGACCGTTGCTAGTTGGTTGCTGTGATAGTGAAGCGAGCAGGACATCCAAATGCAGTGCAGCACCACAAATTGACCTCCTTAAGGTCTGCCTGTGGGTGCCTCCCTGGGCCTTTCTGACTGTCGAATTCTAAGAGCTGCAGCATCGAACACAACTTGGCCAAGTTCTAACTTGTTCAGAAAACGTGGCCAGACTTGAACTTTGACTTGGACTGAGGATATTAAAGCACAGCCTTGCCTAGAGATTTGCAGAAGCAGGAACACAGGGAGATGTAATAAGTCTACTGTCTGGACAGGCAAAAGTCAACATAGATGTCTTTCCATTTTGGGATTATTTGATAAAGGTGATACCAGCATGGTTTGTGCCTGCTTTTGCACCGAGACCCTGTTGTTTTGTGTGTGTGTGTGTTTTTTGGTTTTTTAATGGGGCATTTCATACTCTGATAATGTGAAGCAGTAACCTGGGAAGAAGACCTCAGCAGAGACTGCCCTGAGTGCCTTCTACCACTGAGGAATCCAATTCAATTTCTGTTTTTGGTGCTAGGTAAAAAAGCACGGTTCCCAGGCAAGATTGAACCCCAGGACCTCTCTCTTAGGAAGTTAGGCGCTGAGCAAAGCTTCTTTATTTAGAAAGGCATCCTGTGCCCTTTTTTAAAAGCTCCAAACATGGAGAAAAAGACTTCAGACTGTGGGAATTCTTCCCTGTCACTCAGCCGGCCTCGTCTTGCAGCAAGACTTTCTCCTGGAAAGGAGTGTGGGAATCTGCAGGTCCTGATAAAGGGTCCCTTGCTTTGGGAAGGGGAAACCTAAAGAATGTTGAAGAATGTTGATGAGGTTAAGAAGACCAAAAGATGAAGGGGTTGAAAGCATGCTGTGCGTCTGTGGTGGTGGCTCACTCCCCAGCTTTCATTTTTGGTGGTATAGTACTGTATCACCACTATCCTGGGAAAAGGGGAGGCAAAGGAGTTTAGTTTCCTTTAGTAAAGACTAAAGAAAAAAAAAGCACAATCTTTCACCAAGGCTGTGCAGGCTGCACACCATTTGTATCAGCAAAATAGGGTTGCACATGATTTATATGCAAGTTAAAGCAAGGTACAGTGTAAGCCAGCCCCCCCCCCCCGACCCCACCCTGATTGTGTTGCTATGTTATCTGCTGCCAAGTCAGAATCAACATAGCAACCCTAATCGAGCTTTCATAAATTGATATATTTAAGGTGTGGTTTTTACCACTTTCATGCTCCCAGTGGGTTTCAATAGCTCAGTAAGGATTTGAACCATGGGCTCCTGAGTCTAAGTCTGGCACTCTGTCCACTGTATCACACTGAGTATCTCTCGGATTATGAAGGCTCTGTAAATCCCAAAATAAAATAAAACACACACCATGTTTAGGTAATCCACCTTTTTAAAAAGTAAATACAGTACAACGAGTTCTCTTCTTGTAACTTAGGGTCTTAGACTTAGGCCTTATTGTGAAGGAAACTGGGCCCATATATTCTCCATCCATCCTTTCTTTCTTTCCTTGTCTTTCCTCTTTGTGTGTGTGTGTCTTGTGAAAGAAAACTGGATTGCCAAATGCCAAAGCAATGATTTGTTTTAATGGGCTATCGTCTGAGGAAAAACAGTGTATTGGTGGTTGAATTAAATAAAGTAGTTGGGGTTAACAAACCATATAAAACAGGTGTGGTTTTTTTTTTTAAAGAGGTTAATGTGAAGAAAGAAAACAATTCTGCAGGGAGGTTTGATTCTGAAGACAACATGACTAATCCACAGTTTGCAAGGAACCTGTAATCCAAAGTGTAGCTGGCACTGTGGTGTCTGTCCAAATAGCAGTGGGGGCTCATGTGGATTGTTTGACTCGGAGATAAATGGCTGTCCGTCCTGTTAAAAATTTGCACGTGGTGTTGCCATGACATCACTAAGGGAACCCAGGAATGGTTGCTGGAGCAAAACCAACCTGATTGTGGCTTGTGGGGAAAAATACTATTGATCCAGCCACAATCCATCCTCTCCTGAGCCTCTGGGGACCCTAGGTGTATCCTCAGTTCCTCTTTTGTTATTATTTATTTATTTATTTAGTTTGGCTAGTCTAGAGCCCTGTAGATTCAACATCTGTGTTGGTAGTAAACCAACAGGTAAAGTTTTCCCACCACTACATCACCATGCTGGGGAAATCTTACCTGTTGATTTCTGCCTTTTGAGCAGTTGAAAAAGGCACAGCGTCTCTTTAGGTAGAGAAAAAATAAAAGTAGCACGAAAGCTTGATATTTAACGCTTGTTTCTTTGCTGTCTGCTGGATATGTGTTTACCAGCTTCCTTCTAAGTAGCTGCTGGGTACATTTAAAATACCGCCTTTTCACCGCTAGTTTTTATAATGGCAGCCAGTTAAGCCTGAGTGTCTATGCTCCCATAACCGCACATCATAAAATGGCAGGTGCTGAATTTAGCATCCAGGAACTCTTACTTTTTACAGTTTCCGAAATAATAAGTTTTCTAGCCCACATGGCTCCACAGGGGAGGTGATTTCATTGTGCCTCGCCTTTCCATGAGGATAGTAGAAGCAACATACTATAAGTCAACCCGATTATAAGTAGAGGCCCCTAATTTAACTCCCCCAAACTGGGAAAACTTATTGACTCAATAAGTCTAGGGTGGGAAATGCAGCAGGGCCTGTGAGCTGGGGGAGTGGGGGAGTGGTGTGTGATGTTTAAAATGACTTTTAGGCACTGATGCAAGTGCTTGGGTCAGTGGCTAAAAGTAATTTTAAACATCGCACGCCGCTCCCCTGTGATGCAGAGGGGGGTCATTAGAAGTGGCACGCAATGTTTAAAATGACTTTTAGCCACCAACCCAAGCACTTGCCTCAGTGGCTAAAAGTATTGACCCAAATATAAGTCGAGGGCCCCTTTTTTTCAGCCCAAAATTAGGGCTGAAAAACTAGGCTTATATTAGAGTATATACAGTAAATTGTATAGAGTATAAGCTTAATTTGAATTATGTACTGGTAGTTGAGCTTATGTCGAGGCAAGCAGTTTTTCTAAACATATTACCTCAAGAATGGTGAGAAATTTAATTTTAGTGTGATCATAGCCTCAGACATTATTTTGCATTTACCTGAGCACAAAATCCAAGACTGGTTAGGTTATTTTGGCACCAGAGACAAGACGATTCACAAATGCCTATGTGAGGTTTCTGTTATGACCCAGGCGTCCCGACCTTCAAACTTCAAAGAAGGCATCTTTCAAAACGAACAAACAGAACTTTTATTGGGTTTATCAGTAACAAAGAAAGTCTTTCTTCTTACAACAGTTTCAACATCTTTAACATCTATCATGAACGGGTTCTTTCCACCATAAGTAGGGGTTTCTAAAATGTGATCAAGTTCCGCACCACCACTTGTGGATATTCTGCTCCACCACGATTCTCCTCCTCCCCCTCCGAGAGCCTCAGCCCCTCTGTCAAGCCCCACACACAGAACACACAGCAAGCCAAGTTCAGTTCATTGCCAGGAACTTTAGTTGTAATCCAGATAAAGTACAAAGTACAGTCCGAGTCAATCCAGAATAATTTACAGAGCCAAATGCCAAGTTCAAGGGAAACAGAGAAACGTCGTAGTCAGGAAGCCGGTCCAAGGTCAGGAAACAGATAATGCCGTAGTCAGAAAGCCGGTCCAAGGTCAGGAAACAAAGTCAGGATAACACACAGGAATGTGGTGGCAAGGTAAGTGACGCGTTGCTCCCACAGAGGGTTCAGGGTAAACTTGCTAGCTTTATCCTAAAACAGGGAGCACACCCATACCTCTGGCAAGACTCCTGCTAGAACTCAGGGCTTTCAGATCTAATTCTACGCCTATCATTAAAGATCCTTTCCCTAGCTCTCCTGTTAGTTCTCCTTTGCAGGATCCTGCTCCTAGCCCTTATAGGAGGAGGAGATGTGCCCTCAGCTGCGTCCTCAGACTCAGCTGCCTGCTGAGTTGAACTACAAGGCTCCTCCTGCTGCTCTCCAGCATTTAACCCTTCACATTCGGGTTCCATGACAGGCAGGGTCCTGGCACCCTCCACCTGTATCCCAATCTCCTTCACAGAGGATTGGGGTCTTCCCACTTGGATCCCAACTTCCGAATTGAACTTGGGACCACAGGGTCTCCGCTGGGGTGTACGTAAGGGATAATCGGGTCTCTTGGTCAGGTCCTCCCTGGAATCCAGCGTCCCGGCCTCGATTTCCTCCCGGATCTTTACCAGCCATTCTTCTAGCTCAATCTTCTTGCAGATCTCCTTATGTTTCTGATTATACTCTCTGTACTCTCTCCCCAGTAAGAGCACTTCTGGCGGTGTGCTCTGCGTCTGAAGCTCTCAGCCTCTTTGTGGGGCATCATCATTTGTTCCCAATCTCCCGTCCATGGGTTCTCCATCCAAACCCACTCCCATCCTTCTGGAAGCTCCCGTTTTGCTCCCCTTTTACAAGTCCCAAACCCCACCTCCACAGTAGCGGATTGGTCAGCCTTTCCCACCAAGTCCTTCTTTCTACTTCTGGTTTTCCCCGGGTCCTCTTCCTTCTCCTTCTCCTTATGCTGTTAATAATCTTTAGGGCATCATAGTATCCCTTCAGCATCATAAACCTCTCCACAGGTGTTACTGTCATTAGTTTCTCTGGCTCCCCTGGCTTCTCCATCCTCTCAGGGCCTTTTTACACAACCCCTAAGATCCGCTGGTCCCTTAAATTCGGACCAGAGATCTTGAAGGTTTGTCGCTCTCCCTGCGTTCCCACCCCCTCCGCACTTCCTTGTTCTGTTTGCGTGAGGGGAGGGAGGAAAAAAGGAGAAAAGAATGCACTCTTACCTCCGGAGTGCCGGTGGAAGTTCCTCCGACCCCCCGTCACTTCCTGGTTCCTCTTAAAGGGGCGGGAGGCAAAAAAACAACAACAAAAAGAAGCGAGGAGAGCCCGGCACTCTCCGCATCAAATTTTTTCACCCTCCGAGAGCAGGTACCTGAAAAGTGCTCTGGGTCACTTTTAGGTGGGCGTGGTCGCACTTAATTTTCTGTTAGCTCCGGAGCTGGTGGGGAAACATTTTTAAGCTCCGGAGCTGGGAGCCATTTGCAGCGGAGCTTAGGGATCGTATATAAACGCCCATAGTCGGACGTGCAGGGGTCCCTCTCTTCCCATCAGAGAAGTTTCCCTCACAGCCTATCGATCTCTTTGGTAGTAAAAAATAATAATACAACAATAGTACATGAAACCCCAATTTACTAACTGTTGATTATACCCAAAATCAATTGCCTAAAACAAACCAAAGTGTACTGCCTTATACAGTGCCTCATTAGCGCTAAAGCTCTCTGAGCGGTATACAAAGTAATTATGCCGGCTACACATTGTAGCTCAAAAATTGAGCTGTATACTCATTTACCAACCTCAAATGGATGGAAGGCTAAAAGTCAACCTTGAGCCAGCTACCTATAGTATTGCTTCTCTGCCTAATGATAAGAGCTGCTTTTGGATACTCCAGTGCTTATTCTGGAGCTCATTTGTGTAAGTTTTTATTCTGTGATACATATATTTAGCATGGTGGAGGGAAGATGTAGAAGTAAAGCACTAAACCTTAGTTTAAGGTGTCTAGTTTCCAGTTTCTTATTTCTGTGTCCTTCAAATATGGCACATGGTACCTTGTTTTGTTCAGAACTAATACATTTGATTGAAGAGTATATGTGGGCTTTTAGTGGGGAGCAGTTTTCTAAACATATCGCTGCAAATTTCTGTTATGGTGCAAAGTACATTAGAACCCCTGTATCTGCTGGGGATTGGTTCCAGGCCTTCCTGTGGATAATGAAAACCGTGGATATGAATGAATGCCAACCCCCCCAAACTTTGTGACAGTACTGTAGCTTGCATTTCAGATCATGAATTATTTAATTTTTTCCTCTGCCAGCCATGGATAACTGAGTTGGTGGTTAATGAATCAGTGGATACAGGGGCCATACTGTAATATAAACATTTCTTCCTTTCTTAGCCTGCCTTGGACAGCTTTATGCCATAAAAGGAAACACTGAACTGATTCTGGCCTTAGAAAAGAAACAGGGAATTGATTGACAGTGATGAACTGCTGACTTCTTAACTACATACTCTTTGAGAGATGGTTGAGCCTGACTGATTTTTGTACTTCCTTGATCTCAAGTCACTGCATGAAACTTCCACAGGGATCTTGCTAAGAACGGAAAGAACCAAGTAGTACAATGTTGGAGAGCAGTCTCCTAATGGAAACATGTTGTTTCAAGATAAGCAAAGCACTCTGGACATGTCTTATTTTCTGTACTTGAAAGATCGGTTTCAAGATCAAGTACAGGTAGTTCCAGGCCTAAATCCAGTTGCTCAGTCCAACCATAGCAGACTCTCTGAATCCATCAGATGTACAAACCTCTTGCCTTAGTGCGTAGAAGTTGATTCAGCAAGAGATTCTAGCTGGGACTACTAAGTGGATTTTAAACCAAAATATTTCTCTCAGGTTTGTGACAGGCTCATCGGATTTACCCAGTTCCATTGTAAAGTGTGTGGTTCCAATCAGCTGTCCTTGTGAAAAACTAGTTCTAGTAGGAGGAAGGGCAGACAAGATTACTGTATTTTTCCATGTATAAGACTCTATTTTTGTCTTAAATCTAAAGACTAAAAATTGAGGATTGTCTTATACGTGGAAGTAAGCGAAGGAGAGAACCGTGCGGTTATGGAATTGCCCATAACTTGTCTCTACAAACAGTCATCTTTATACATGGGGGCATCTTATAGACAAAAAAGACGGTAGTTGTTTTGAAGAGATAAATGGAGGTCTTGGGAAAATATCCAAATTATACAGTTCTGAAGACTGATAGTGATTTTAAAAAACAGCAAAAAGAGTAAGTCCAAATTTTACTTCATACACCCTGATTCTGGACAGTCTGATTCTTTTTTCTGTTTATTCTGTATTTTCCACTGCCTCAGTGTGCAAAGAAAGGTTCAGGGGCGATTTATTTTGTAAATATGTATTTCTAAAATGCCTCTTATCCAACATATCCCAGGGATGGGTGGGTGTAGAATAGACATCAAAAATCACATCAATGAAATATTCAGGTAAAAAACTCCAACATCCTTGATAATAATTACAGATTAAGAAACTTAAAGAGACTGAAAACGATAAGATGATGAAAGATAATGAAGCCCTTTGACATGCTAGGGCAAATAGAAACATCTTCACCTGGCACCAGAAGGATCATAATTTTGGTATCAGTTATGCCTTTGTGTAGAGGGCATTCCAGAGCTGGGGCACCACCCAAGAATAAACAGGCAACAATGATCTGCGATTGAGACACTTCCAATCAGACTCTGCTGAATGTTCTTGTTGGTTACTTTATAAGGTCTCATGCTTGGAATTAGTGTTATGGCTTAGTTGTGTATTACCACAAAATTGATTGATAGCCCACTGGCAGGTTTACAACTTTTGCAGCAAAACCATAACCCAGATATTCTTCCTGAATGCCCTAATTTACTTCTCTGAATTCTGTGGGATACATCTAGAATGTACTGTGTTCCCATTTACAACCAAAGTGGCAACCAAAGAAAGGCCAGTTTGACTGCTGGTGCATAAGGGTCTTAATAAGTAGTGGTTATTATTGTTAGTACATGATGCCTGAAAATATTTATGGAAATTTCACTTGCTGGTCCTAGTACAGTAAATCATTCCTTGCTTACCTTCCCTTTCACAATGTAATCTATCCCCAAGAGCTCATTTGAAAAAAAAAACCTCTAGTTTTGGATTTCAGCTTCTAGAAGCTTCCAGGCAGCATGGCTAAGGGATTGCTGGCTGGCTGCTTTGGGGAGTTGTAGTCTAAAAATGTAACTATCGTGGATCCTGAGTGAAACCTCCCTCTTTCTACAGCCACACAGCTCTATGTCACCCTGGATTGGAGGGCGCAGGTAGCTTCAGTTCCTATCTTGGTCTTTTGCTTGAATTTTCAGTAACAGGAGATAAGTGGAAGGTGTGTGCTGTCTGCTTTCATACTGATATCTGCCTGTTCAGCCAGCTTTCCAAAGAAACATAGAAGTAGGGTAGGTTAGTAGTAGGGGAAGGGGTGCTCCTGTCAAAGGGGCAATAAAACCATCAAACACCGGAAGTCCCGCCCCCTTACCGGAAGTCCCGCCCCTTACCGGAAGTCCCTACCCCTTACCGGAAGTCCCTACCTTCCGCCCCGCCCCCTTACCCGGAACCGGAACCTTCCTGGGCCCTTTGACCTGGAAGTGACGTCCTCTTCCGCCTGACCCGGATGGGGAGCCTTGCCCCCTCCCCCGACACGTCACGGGGTCCCCCTACCCCACCCTCAGGCATGCCCGGGCATGCCTTCCCCCTAGGGCGCTGCCGCTGGCTATGTGTTGCCTGGGCCTGTCTTGCAGCGTGTGCGCATGCCTGAGAGGCCTTATAAGAAGAGGGGAGTGTTCTGCGGTGCCCACCGCCGCCTTTTCCGCTGTTCCTGAAACCGACTGGCCCATGGTCCCCGCCGTCCCGTTTATGTGGAGAAAGATGGCGTCTTCAAGCGAGATCGGGCTTTCCTCCAGCTTGCCGAAGGACACCCCGGACTCACCGCCGAAAGCAGAGAGCGTGGACTCCCCTCCGAAGCCCGAGAGCCCGGACTCCCCACCAAAATCCTGGACCCCGAAGATAGAGAGGCAGCGGTTGAAACCGAAAAGGCGTCTGCACCCCCACATGCACCACGGGCCTATGGGATTTTCCATGCCCCTCTGTCCCCTAAACACCCCATCGCGGAAGCCCAGCTCTGCGCCCAAAAAGCCGCCCAAGCCTGCCCTTCACGCTGAGGAGACCCTGTTTTGGTCCGATTCAGATGATGGTTATGACCATGGAAGTCCACCACCGAAGAGAAGGGTCTTAAGGCGTTATGTTAGCTCAGATTCTGACAGCGACCTTACAAGCGGTTCTAACAAGGAGAATGCTGCCCCTGATACGGAGGAATTTCTAAACACGGTAAGGGCCTGTTTTAAATCTAAGTTCATATTGTGATACTGTGTCTTGTGGCAAGGCTGCAGGTGTTGTGCGGCTTTAGAGTTTGGGGTGTGTTATGTATCTAATTACGTTGAAGTTTCCTTTTATAATTAAAACCAGCCAATATTTATGTTTTACAGGCCAAAGATTTGCCCCCAAAGGTAACCCCAAAATCCCCGCGACGCAAGAGAAGGGCTTTAAGGCGTTATGTTAGCTCAGATTCTGACAGCGACCTTGCAAGTGGCTCTAACAAGGACAATGCTGCCCCCGAGTCAGAAGAATCTTCAAACACGGTAAGGAGCTGGCTGTTGGTGTTTTAGAGGATGGGTGTGTGTTAGGCATTTCATTACTTTGTAGCTTGCTTTGATAATTATTTTTTTATTTGCTATTTGCAGGAATTACCCCATAAAACATTGAGCAGATTGCTCCATATAGACCTGCCAGAAATTAAGGGGAGAAAGAAGCAATATATGAAGAACATTGTGCATACAACAGTAGCTGTGATTATTAAATATTATATATCATCATATCAGAAACAATCTTGCGATGGCTGTCAAAATAATTTGGAAAACCAGGAATCGCATTCGTGTATAACCTCAACCGTTGCATCCATATCAAGACTACTTCGTTCTCTTTGTGCCAAAATATGTTACAAGACTGTCATCCATACCGTCATCTTAATTGCATATTGTTGCAATAGCCTGATATTGACAGCTGAAAATATTAATGAGATATTGACGCTTGTATCTAAAATTTCCAAGGCAGAAAAACCATATTCATTCCTCAAAAAAATGTTAAGACAGACTGACCCCTTGCTATTTCAAAATATTTACTCTGTGGTCACTGCTAGAAATGTCAGTGAATTTATTAAATAAAAATGCTCTTACACATATTATTTTCTTTCGTTTTTTATTGCATTGCTTTTAAAAAGTTAGCCATGCGGGTTCTTTGACAAGCTCTCTGGATGGTGTCGACTGTGAGGATTCCGCATGCAGCCAGGCTGGTCTCTTGAATTGTTTCTTGCGTGCAGCATCAGACCCTGGAATAGCCGGGTGTTTAGAGGTCTCTGTTTGTAGGGGGTTGACTTTCAGGTTTTCTAACTGCTCTCTAACAGATGAATTACCCACAACAGATGTGGGCACATTTAGTTCTGCCAATGCTTTAAGAAATACATCCCAGCCTTTAGGGCGCTTCTTCTCAGAAATAATATTAGATTGGGTGGCCCCTTTAATCAGGTCGAGAATGTGAGACCCTGGTAAGGCGTTCCCGTGATACACAAAGGTGCCTCGCTGATCCCAGCTAGAAATATCCTGATGCTGCTTTATCTTGTTCAGCAAAATTTCAGCATTTTTCTTAAACCTTCCGGGGATCCCTTCTAAAACTTCTGGAACAATTGTATCACTCTCAGGCTGTGGGGATGTGGAGGGGACAGGTTGGGAGGTTGGGGTTTGGGGGGGTGCAGACATTTTTTCCACATCATCATCTTGTTTGTTTAGTGCTAAGTAGCGCTGTAGAACCCCTGTGTAGAGTTTTATTTTTTCATACTCTGACAGGTCAGTCCTTAAGAGAATCTCCCTCATCTCGCTGTCAAGACGTCTCATGGTTGTGGTTCTAATATTTTCTGGGACACCCCGAAGCTGATCTAACTGAGCGCTGGGCACTAGATATAATTTTTCAGCATATTCCATTACTTGTTAGTTAAAAGACCCGTTATTAGGGGGACCGCGATGCTTAGCAGGGGACCCAGAAAACCGCCGTTTTGCTTGACAATGTATTTTCTCCTTTTCAGGGAGAGCCTCTTGTTACCTAGGCTTTTAATCAGAGCACGTTTTTTCCTTAAGACCCCCACCTGCTTGGGTGTTAGGGCAAGATTACCCTTTAAAGTATTCAGAGCAATTTCTGAAATGGCTGTTACCAAATCATCTGAGGCACCGCATAAAATGGCTTTTCTCTGGCGCAGGGGCGCCTTAATAAGGATTTTTAAGAGGGGGAGATTTCGCCGTATACATGCTGACATGTTGGTGGGGAGAGAGAGGCGCTGTGACCAATAAATAAAAAAGAATCATCGGGAACCCTTTTTGTTCTTTTTCACTGTATACACAGCAGGCCAGTCAGGTGGGAATAGACCCGTTCTCAGTCTGCAAGACTCCGGGGTATTCGGGTTTAAATCCACCAGCAGATAGCCATGGGGTTTTTTGGTAGCATCTGCAAAAGCCTCCATGAAAAACGGAACATTTTGGGGGTACATTTGCCGTGCTAAAGTAGCAATTTGTAATTTATCTCTTGGGTTTTTAAAAAGCACCATATATTTAGCATTTAAGCTGATGGTTCTGTTGCTTTTACCACGGCAGAAAATATTTTGTGTAAGAAAAAATACACTCACATTTCTGTGGTGCACATATTGCGTGAAGAGTTTTTCAACCTCCTTATTATCAGCAGCACAATTCATCAGATCGTCTATAATTAAGAAGTTTATTTTATCGGGGGGTAACAAGACATTATCAGCAAAGTTTTCAGGCAATCCTTCTACAAACTTAATAAAAGAATATTTACACATTAGGTCTTTATACAGAGGCTGCCAGCAACTGTAACACCATACAACATTCTCAGGTATTTCAGAAAATACATAACGCGCATTCTCCAACATGTTTTTTACAAAAAAGGTTTTCCCACAACCACTGGGTCCCGCGAGAATGGCTGAAAAAGGATGGTTCCACAGAGTGCTCCTCTTAGTATCCATAAGGGACCGTTTTAAATCCGTCCGTAATCACTCTTTTGTCATACACTACTTTTTGTGTTTTTCTTAAAGTTTTAGTGTGGATGAGCCACTGTCGTTTATCTCTCACAATGCCCGGCTGTTCTACAACTATTTCACGAGGAGGGTTATCTTTCTTGTCTGAAACATAGGCAAACACGAGGTCTTGAAGAGTGTCAAAATTAATTTTCTCACTGTTTGCCACATTCAGTGTGATTCCTTTGACTTTCACACAGGCACTGCCCCCCGACAATGTGTAAGCGTAGCTCTTAGGGCCTGTTGAAACAAAACGAGTAATGTGCTCCCCCTCTGGTATCTCACTGGTTAAATCACCCAGATAATCCCCCAGAGGGGGATTCCAATCGCCCTCCCTGTGAACAAAAATAACAGAGTCTGTATCATGGTACAGGACCCTGTCCTGCAGCCGGTCCAACAGTTTATAAAGTTCCAAACGGGCATATGCCGTTGTGAAACAGGCTATGAAGGGATTTTTCATACCTGAGGTTGTCATTCTGTCTGTGTTATGCTTCCAGGTTACGCAGGCCGCATCATCATCAAGAAACTCACACATGGAAACTGAAAATGTTTCTGAGAACAAGAGATTGAAAAACCTGTCTGGGTCCCTTACTACCTCTGTGTTAGGGAGGTTTGTCCTCTGGCCAAATTTTCCCCACAGTGAGTTTAAAAACAACTTAGCAATCTGCCTCTTTGCAGGATTCGGCTCTATTTTTTTGCGGCGTAGCAACACCCCCTCTTTTTCGAGGTAATCTGCTATATATTTATCTTTATCAGCCTCTGTGACACACCAGTGGGGAAAACCTGACGCCTCCTGTTTCTGCCGCAGGTGTGTCTTCATATAATCAGAAAACAAATCACCCGATCTCTGAAAAAAATGCCACACTTCAAAGATTTTTCCAACCCTGTACCCCTTCTCTATAGCAACATTCATCTCTATAGTGCACCAGGTCCCTGTTAAAGCCCGCTCATCATCTGAATGATTGCATGGTTCTAGCTGGCGGAGTTCTGCACATGTAGAGCACAGCACAAACATGAGCTTTCCACCTACCCTCGACGGTAACACTGGGAAGAAGAGACCTCTTGGTGGGTAAACTTTGGCTTTTATCAACCCGAAGTAATCTGTAGGAGAATCAAAGTTCTCATGGACTATTATCGGATGTCCAAGGGGGTACTCCCTGTTTTTTTGTACATGGGGATAAAGGGACGTGAAATCATAATAACGAATCTCCTCCCCCTTCGCCGGCTTGTAGTACAAACACACTGCATTTGTACGTCCACCAAAGAGGGCATCCCTCAGTTCTAAGGGCTCTGGAAACTGTGCGGTGGCAAGGAAGTTTTGGACTTCTTTGTCAGTTTTTATCATGTTTTTCCACTCATGCTCCCAAACTGATCTCACTTCATAACCCATGCTTTTCAGGATTGCTGTCCGCTCCTCAGTAGCATTATGAAGCTGCCTGTAAGTTTTACCAATCAAGGGGTTCCAGTCCTCTGCAGGGTAGCAGAGGGGGCACCCGTGATAAAAACAACCCAGAAATTCCAGACAGACTGGCTGACCATTTACTACAGCATAGCCATCAACAAAATATTGACCCACCTGAACCTCGCCACCATTTAAGGCATGCTGGATCTCTAGGTTTTCTTTATGTTTAAGGTACAGCAACCATTGGATGGCAGGTGTTGAGTATCTTTTGACCTGGTGGTGATAATTATCTGCAGGTGGTATCGCTATGGAATCTTCCGGCATAAATTTGAACCTGTACATGGCTAGGCTCACGCTGGCCAGAGTTAGGTATTGGAGGGGGTCTATGGCATAATATTCAGTTTCTTTTTTTTTCACAATCTTTTTTAAGGTCAGCGTCATGATTTCGTGGCGATATTTTGTACAAGCCTGCACCAGGATATGTACATCCTGCTTGCAATAATGTGCTATCTCTTTTTTCATGTCGAATGTCTGCATTTTATTCTCTTCATACCATTCTAAAAAAGCTTTCTGCTCAGCAGGCATCATGTACTGCAGCCCGTAGTCTTCTGGCGGGGGCAAAGGCCCTACATAATTACTATTTTCAGGCCTGTTAAAATAGTGTGGGAAATATCCTTTGCACCCCGAAAATCCGAGCGCTTTCGGAAGCTTAGAGAGCCCGATGGGCAAATGGCTGAGTGAATCCATGAATTTTATGCCTAGGCCTTTAACGGTGACACAGAGGAGTTTCCCACCTTGAGCTATGATATCTACATCCAGTTTTTCTTTAACCAGCTGGTTAAGCATGAAATAACAGTCATAACCTTTGGAATTATGGGCTATGAAAGTAGTACCGCTAAAACGATTATCTTTAGTGAATGTCAATATAAAGTCTGCTATGCACGACTCTCCTTTGAACTCCCAAGTCCGACCATAAGGCCAACGTCTCACCTTTTTCTTAGCACTCCTTACACCAAGGATCTTCTCCTCCTCCACCTCCTCCTCCTCATCCGTCTCAATCTCATCCACCTCACCAGTAGCAGCATTTTTTTCAGGGAGCACATTCATTTCATCCTGAAAACATTCCACAGTTTCCCCCCCAAAAGCCTCAGCAAAACAGTAATTAGCTACATGTACGCCTGTGTCTTGTTGTGCCTCGATGTCATAAAATATATATTGCGTTGAAATTTCAGGGTATTTAACAGGTTGCATAATGCATAGATGTTTTTCATCATCCTCTTTTAAGATATCCCAACATATTGTGCATTGACGCCCTCGGCAACTGGCAGTGCTATGATCGTACTTTTGATAATGCCTACATTGTTTACAATATATCTTAAGCACACAGGGCACTTTACCTTCTGAGGCCAGTTTGTCATGAGCTTTTAAACAGTCAGCTGATTGGCAGAGCAGTTTGCAACAACCACATCTCTGCTGTTCATCTATTTTAGGGGTACAATCCTCTTTCAAACACATCCTACAGAAAAATAGGCAGCAATGTGTATGTTGATAGAGGGTGTTACAATAGGAGCAGTAATTTTTTGAAC
Source organism: Phrynocephalus guinanensis (assembly GCA_037367245.1). NCBI lineage: Eukaryota > Metazoa > Chordata > Lepidosauria > Squamata > Agamidae > Phrynocephalus > Phrynocephalus guinanensis. The sequence continues at coordinate 30,977,787 of CM074743.1, read as the reverse complement.
CAAAAAGCCCCTTTACATTAAGAACACCATAGTAATGACTATCATACAGGAATAGGGTATGTGTTTGGGCATAGCGCTGAGTCCCCGACTTAAATAAGCCCCAGCCATCCTTATTATAAAGAGCAATTTGGATATTCCGCTGTAGATGGTGTTCAAAAAGACCAATGTCATTCAAAGACACCTGTTTCTGCTCAGGCCACCCAACCTCCTGACAGAGCTGTTTAGCAGCTTGCACCAGCTCAGAGTCTGTAGGTATTGCACCACAATCAGCATGAGCTATGACAGCAGACAAACTTCCTGCGAAACAGAGCATGCCATCCACACTCTTAAAATCTACCAGATGTTGCCTCTTTTTAGCAATGATGTTGCTGTATGGTATAGTTTTCAAGCGTCTGTTTGGCCTACCGCCGCCTCTTGGTGGTTTAACAATTGTGACAACTAAACGTAAAGCACCCTCTGTACAAAGTTCCATGTTGCTCTGTAACAAATTACTCATATTTGTTAGGAATGCCTCGGGGTCCAAGGCTTCTTTTGACTGTTTTACTGAATATAAAGCATCTCTCATGTTACCACCCTCAAGCCGCATCTGAACAAAATCTTCAGGGTCAATGTTCTGGTTGATATCATTAAGGCACCTGCTGTATTGCATTATAAAGTGCTGATATTGCATCAGCATAGGAACCAATATGCTCCAGATTAACAAAGCGGAAAATAATACCCCTACGCATAGCATTATACTGTTCCTGCACCCAGGTCCATGTTCTCAAAATTTCAGCATAAACAGGGGGAGCTTGCTGACCAGATGATGCGTGTCATTTACAGAATCTGGAGATTCACCAACCTCAACCTCTGGATGCTGTGAGGTTTCTAGAGAACAGGGCTGTGAAGATTCACCAACATCTACCTCTGGGTGATGTGAGGTCTCTAGAGAACAGGGCTGTGGAGATTCACCAATATTTACCTCTGGGTGCTGTGAGGTCTCTAGAGAACAGGGCTGTGAAGATTCACCAACATTTACCTCTGGGTGTTGTGAGGTCTCTAGAGAACAGGGCTGTGAAGATTCACCAACATTTACCTCTGGGTGCTGTGAGGTCTCTAGAGAACAGGGCTGCTGAACATTTGTGGGGTTATGGTGTGTAGCAGGCCTGTTCTCTAGAGACCTCACAGCACCCAGAGGTAAATGTTGGTGAATCTTCACAGCCCTGTTCTCTAGAGACCTCACAACACCCAGAGGTAAATGTTGGTGAATCTTCACAGCCCTGTTCTCTAGAGACCTCACAGCACCCAGAGGTAAATATTGGTGAATCTCCACAGCCCTGTTCTCTAGAGACCTCACATCACCCAGAGGTAGATGTTGGTGAATCTTCACAGCCCTGTTCTCTAGAAACCTCACAGCATCCAGAGGTTGAGGTTGGTGAATCTCCAGATTCTGTAAATGACAACGCATCATCTGGTCAGCAAGCTCCCCCTGTTTATGCTGAAATTTTGAGAACATGGACCTGGGTGCAGGAACAGTATAATGCTATGCGTAGGGGTATTATTTTCCGCTTTGTTAATCTGGAGCATATTGGTTCCTATGCTGATGCAATATCAGCACTTTATAATGCAATACAGCAGGTGCTTAATGATATCAACCAGAACATTGACCCTGAAGATTTTGTTCAGATGCGGCTTGAGGGTGGTAACATGAGAGATGCTTTATATTCAGTAAAACAGTCAAAAGAAGCCTTGGACCCCGAGGCATTCCTAACAAATATGAGTAATTTGTTACAGAGCAACATGGAACTTTGTACAGAGGGTGCTTTACGTTTAGTTGTCACAATTGTTAAACCACCAAGAGGCGGCGGTAGGCCAAACAGACGCTTGAAAACTATACCATACAGCAACATCATTGCTAAAAAGAGGCAACATCTGGTAGATTTTAAGAGTGTGGATGGCATGCTCTGTTTCGCAGGAAGTTTGTCTGCTGTCATAGCTCATGCTGATTGTGGTGCAATACCTACAGACTCTGAGCTGGTGCAAGCTGCTAAACAGCTCTGTCAGGAGGTTGGGTGGCCTGAGCAGAAACAGGTGTCTTTGAATGACATTGGTCTTTTTGAACACCATCTACAGCGGAATATCCAAATTGCTCTTTATAATAAGGATGGCTGGGGCTTATTTAAGTCGGGGACTCAGCGCTATGCCCAAACACATACCCTATTCCTGTATGATAGTCATTACTATGGTGTTCTTAATGTAAAGGGGCTTTTTGGTTCAAAAAATTACTGCTCCTATTGTAACACCCTCTATCAACATACACATTGCTGCCTATTTTTCTGTAGGATGTGTTTGAAAGAGGATTGTACCCCTAAAATAGATGAACAGCAGAGATGTGGTTGTTGCAAACTGCTCTGCCAATCAGCTGACTGTTTAAAAGCTCATGACAAACTGGCCTCAGAAGGTAAAGTGCCCTGTGTGCTTAAGATATATTGTAAACAATGTAGGCATTATCAAAAGTACGATCATAGCACTGCCAGTTGCCGAGGGCGTCAATGCACAATATGTTGGGATATCTTAAAAGAGGATGATGAAAAACATCTATGCATTATGCAACCTGTTAAATACCCTGAAATTTCAACGCAATATATATTTTATGACATCGAGGCACAACAAGACACAGGCGTACATGTAGCTAATTACTGTTTTGCTGAGGCTTTTGGGGGGAAACTGTGGAATGTTTTCAGGATGAAATGAATGTGCTCCCTGAAAAAAATGCTGCTACTGGTGAGGTGGATGAGATTGAGACGGATGAGGAGGAGGAGGTGGAGGAGGAGAAGATCCTTGGTGTAAGGAGTGCTAAGAAAAAGGTGAGACGTTGGCCTTATGGTCGGACTTGGGAGTTCAAAGGAGAGTCGTGCATAGCAGACTTTATATTGACATTCACTAAAGATAATCGTTTTAGCGGTACTACTTTCATAGCCCATAATTCCAAAGGTTATGACTGTTATTTCATGCTTAACCAGCTGGTTAAAGAAAAACTGGATGTAGATATCATAGCTCAAGGTGGGAAACTCCTCTGTGTCACCGTTAAAGGCCTAGGCATAAAATTCATGGATTCACTCAGCCATTTGCCCATCGGGCTCTCTCTAAGCTTCCGAAAGCGCTCGGATTTTCGGGGTGCAAAGGATATTTCCCACACTATTTTAACAGGCCTGAAAATAGTAATTATGTAGGGCCTTTGCCCCCGCCAGAAGACTACGGGCTGCAGTACATGATGCCTGCTGAGCAGAAAGCTTTTTTAGAATGGTATGAAGAGAATAAAATGCAGACATTCGACATGAAAAAAGAGATAGCACATTATTGCAAGCAGGATGTACATATCCTGGTGCAGGCTTGTACAAAATATCGCCACGAAATCATGACGCTGACCTTAAAAAAGATTGTGAAAAAAAAAAGAAACTGAATATTATGCCATAGACCCCCTCCAATACCTAACTCTGGCCAGCGTGAGCCTAGCCATGTACAGGTTCAAATTTATGCCGGAAGATTCCATAGCGATACCACCTGCAGATAATTATCACCACCAGGTCAAAAGATACTCAACACCTGCCATCCAATGGTTGCTGTACCTTAAACATAAAGAAAACCTAGAGATCCAGCATGCCTTAAATGGTGGCGAGGTTCAGGTGGGTCAATATTTTGTTGATGGCTATGCTGTAGTAAATGGTCAGCCAGTCTGTCTGGAATTTCTGGGTTGTTTTTATCACGGGTGCCCCCTCTGCTACCCTGCAGAGGACTGGAACCCCTTGATTGGTAAAACTTACAGGCAGCTTCATAATGCTACTGAGGAGCGGACAGCAATCCTGAAAAGCATGGGTTATGAAGTGAGATCAGTTTGGGAGCATGAGTGGAAAAACATGATAAAAACTGACAAAGAAGTCCAAAACTTCCTTGCCACCGCACAGTTTCCAGAGCCCTTAGAACTGAGGGATGCCCTCTTTGGTGGACGTACAAATGCAGTGTGTTTGTACTACAAGCCGGCGAAGGGGGAGGAGATTCGTTATTATGATTTCACGTCCCTTTATCCCCATGTACAAAAAAAACAGGGAGTACCCCCTTGGACATCCGATAATAGTCCATGAGAACTTTGATTCTCCTACAGATTACTTCGGGTTGATAAAAGCCAAAGTTTACCCACCAAGAGGTCTCTTCTTCCCAGTGTTACCGTCGAGGGTAGGTGGAAAGCTCATGTTTGTGCTGTGCTCTACATGTGCAGAACTCCGCCAGCTAGAACCATGCAATCATTCAGATGATGAGCGGGCTTTAACAGGGACCTGGTGCACTATAGAGATGAATGTTGCTATAGAGAAGGGGTACAGGGTTGGAAAAATCTTTGAAGTGTGGCATTTTTTTCAGAGATCGGGTGATTTGTTTTCTGATTATATGAAGACACACCTGCGGCAGAAACAGGAGGCGTCAGGTTTTCCCCACTGGTGTGTCACAGAGGCTGATAAAGATAAATATATAGCAGATTACCTCGAAAAAGAGGGGGTGTTGCTACGCCGCAAAAAAATAGAGCCGAATCCTGCAAAGAGGCAGATTGCTAAGTTGTTTTTAAACTCACTGTGGGGAAAATTTGGCCAGAGGACAAACCTCCCTAACACAGAGGTAGTAAGGGACCCAGACAGGTTTTTCAATCTCTTGTTCTCAGAAACATTTTCAGTTTCCATGTGTGAGTTTCTTGATGATGATGCGGCCTGCGTAACCTGGAAGCATAACACAGACAGAATGACAACCTCAGGTATGAAAAATCCCTTCATAGCCTGTTTCACAACGGCATATGCCCGTTTGGAACTTTATAAACTGTTGGACCGGCTGCAGGACAGGGTCCTGTACCATGATACAGACTCTGTTATTTTTGTTCACAGGGAGGGCGATTGGAATCCCCCTCTGGGGGATTATCTGGGTGATTTAACCAGTGAGATACCAGAGGGGGAGCACATTACTCGTTTTGTTTCAACAGGCCCTAAGAGCTACGCTTACACATTGTCGGGGGGCAGTGCCTGTGTGAAAGTCAAAGGAATCACACTGAATGTGGCAAACAGTGAGAAAATTAATTTTGACACTCTTCAAGACCTCGTGTTTGCCTATGTTTCAGACAAGAAAGATAACCCTCCTCGTGAAATAGTTGTAGAACAGCCGGGCATTGTGAGAGATAAACGACAGTGGCTCATCCACACTAAAACTTTAAGAAAAACACAAAAAGTAGTGTATGACAAAAGAGTGATTACGGACGGATTTAAAACGGTCCCTTATGGATACTAAGAGGAGCACTCTGTGGAACCATCCTTTTTCAGCCATTCTCGCGGGACCCAGTGGTTGTGGGAAAACCTTTTTTGTAAAAAACATGTTGGAGAATGCGCGTTATGTATTTTCTGAAATACCTGAGAATGTTGTATGGTGTTACAGTTGCTGGCAGCCTCTGTATAAAGACCTAATGTGTAAATATTCTTTTATTAAGTTTGTAGAAGGATTGCCTGAAAACTTTGCTGATAATGTCTTGTTACCCCCCGATAAAATAAACTTCTTAATTATAGACGATCTGATGAATTGTGCTGCTGATAATAAGGAGGTTGAAAAACTCTTCACGCAATATGTGCACCACAGAAATGTGAGTGTATTTTTTCTTACACAAAATATTTTCTGCCGTGGTAAAAGCAACAGAACCATCAGCTTAAATGCTAAATATATGGTGCTTTTTAAAAACCCAAGAGATAAATTACAAATTGCTACTTTAGCACGGCAAATGTACCCCCAAAATGTTCCGTTTTTCATGGAGGCTTTTGCAGATGCTACCAAAAAACCCCATGGCTATCTGCTGGTGGATTTAAACCCGAATACCCCGGAGTCTTGCAGACTGAGAACGGGTCTATTCCCACCTGACTGGCCTGCTGTGTATACAGTGAAAAAGAACAAAAAGGGTTCCCGATGATTCTTTTTTATTTATTGGTCACAGCGCCTCTCCCCACCAACATGTCAGCATGTATACGGCGAAATCTCCCCCTCTTAAAAATCCTTATTAAGGCGCCCCTGCGCCAGAGAAAAGCCATTTTATGCGGTGCCTCAGATGATTTGGTAACAGCCATTTCAGAAATTGCTCTGAATACTTTAAAGGGTAATCTTGCCCTAACACCCAAGCAGGTGGGGGTCTTAAGGAAAAAACGTGCTCTGATTAAAAGCCTAGGTAACAAGAGGCTCTCCCTGAAAAGGAGAAAATACATTGTCAAGCAAAACGGCGGTTTTCTGGGTCCCCTGCTAAGCATCGCGGTCCCCCTAATAACGGGTCTTTTAACTAACAAGTAATGGAATATGCTGAAAAATTATATCTAGTGCCCAGCGCTCAGTTAGATCAGCTTCGGGGTGTCCCAGAAAATATTAGAACCACAACCATGAGACGTCTTGACAGCGAGATGAGGGAGATTCTCTTAAGGACTGACCTGTCAGAGTATGAAAAAATAAAACTCTACACAGGGGTTCTACAGCGCTACTTAGCACTAAACAAACAAGATGATGATGTGGAAAAAATGTCTGCACCCCCCCAAACCCCAACCTCCCAACCTGTCCCCTCCACATCCCCACAGCCTGAGAGTGATACAATTGTTCCAGAAGTTTTAGAAGGGATCCCCGGAAGGTTTAAGAAAAATGCTGAAATTTTGCTGAACAAGATAAAGCAGCATCAGGATATTTCTAGCTGGGATCAGCGAGGCACCTTTGTGTATCACGGGAACGCCTTACCAGGGTCTCACATTCTCGACCTGATTAAAGGGGCCACCCAATCTAATATTATTTCTGAGAAGAAGCGCCCTAAAGGCTGGGATGTATTTCTTAAAGCATTGGCAGAACTAAATGTGCCCACATCTGTTGTGGGTAATTCATCTGTTAGAGAGCAGTTAGAAAACCTGAAAGTCAACCCCCTACAAACAGAGACCTCTAAACACCCGGCTATTCCAGGGTCTGATGCTGCACGCAAGAAACAATTCAAGAGACCAGCCTGGCTGCATGCGGAATCCTCACAGTCGACACCATCCAGAGAGCTTGTCAAAGAACCCGCATGGCTAACTTTTTAAAAGCAATGCAATAAAAAACGAAAGAAAATAATATGTGTAAGAGCATTTTATTTAATAAATTCACTGACATTTCTAGCAGTGACCACAGAGTAAATATTTTGAAATAGCAAGGGGTCAGTCTGTCTTAACATTTTTTTGAGGAATGAATATGGTTTTTCTGCCTTGGAAATTTTAGATACAAGCGTCAATATCTCATTAATATTTTCAGCTGTCAATATCAGGCTATTGCAACAATATGCAATTAAGATGACGGTATGGATGACAGTCTTGTAACATATTTTGGCACAAAGAGAACGAAGTAGTCTTGATATGGATGCAACGGTTGAGGTTATACACGAATGCGATTCCTGGTTTTCCAAATTATTTTGACAGCCATCGCAAGATTGTTTCTGATATGATGATATATAATATTTAATAATCACAGCTACTGTTGTATGCACAATGTTCTTCATATATTGCTTCTTTCTCCCCTTAATTTCTGGCAGGTCTATATGGAGCAATCTGCTCAATGTTTTATGGGGTAATTCCTGCAAATAGCAAATAAAAAATAATTATCAAAGCAAGCTACAAAGTAATGAAATGCCTAACACACACCCATCCTCTAAAACACCAACAGCCAGCTCCTTACCGTGTTTGAAGATTCTTCTGACTCGGGGGCAGCATTGTCCTTGTTAGAGCCACTTGCAAGGTCGCTGTCAGAATCTGAGCTAACATAACGCCTTAAAGCCCTTCTCTTGCGTCGCGGGGATTTTGGGGTTACCTTTGGGGGCAAATCTTTGGCCTGTAAAACATAAATATTGGCTGGTTTTAATTATAAAAGGAAACTTCAACGTAATTAGATACATAACACACCCCAAACTCTAAAGCCGCACAACACCTGCAGCCTTGCCACAAGACACAGTATCACAATATGAACTTAGATTTAAAACAGGCCCTTACCGTGTTTAGAAATTCCTCCGTATCAGGGGCAGCATTCTCCTTGTTAGAACCGCTTGTAAGGTCGCTGTCAGAATCTGAGCTAACATAACGCCTTAAGACCCTTCTCTTCGGTGGTGGACTTCCATGGTCATAACCATCATCTGAATCGGACCAAAACAGGGTCTCCTCAGCGTGAAGGGCAGGCTTGGGCGGCTTTTTGGGCGCAGAGCTGGGCTTCCGCGATGGGGTGTTTAGGGGACAGAGGGGCATGGAAAATCCCATAGGCCCGTGGTGCATGTGGGGGTGCAGACGCCTTTTCGGTTTCAACCGCTGCCTCTCTATCTTCGGGGTCCAGGATTTTGGTGGGGAGTCCGGGCTCTCGGGCTTCGGAGGGGAGTCCACGCTCTCTGCTTTCGGCGGTGAGTCCGGGGTGTCCTTCGGCAAGCTGGAGGAAAGCCCGATCTCGCTTGAAGACGCCATCTTTCTCCACATAAACGGGACGGCGGGGACCATGGGCCAGTCGGTTTCAGGAACAGCGGAAAAGGCGGCGGTGGGCACCGCAGAACACTCCCCTCTTCTTATAAGGCCTCTCAGGCATGCGCACACGCTGCAAGACAGGCCCAGGCAACACATAGCCAGCGGCAGCGCCCTAGGGGGAAGGCATGCCCGGGCATGCCTGAGGGTGGGGTAGGGGGACCCCGTGACGTGTCGGGGGAGGGGGCAAGGCTCCCCATCCGGGTCAGGCGGAAGAGGACGTCACTTCCAGGTCAAAGGGCCCAGGAAGGTTCCGGTTCCGGGTAAGGGGGCGGGGCGGAAGGTAGGGACTTCCGGTAAGGGGTAGGGACTTCCGGTAAGGGGCGGGACTTCCGGTAAGGGGGCGGGACTTCCGGTGTTTGATGGTTTTATTGCCCCTTTGACAGGAGCACCCCTTCCCCTACTACTTAGGTTTGGTTTAAATATAATCATGATTTAAAATATAATATCAGAATTTTTGGACAACTTAATTTCAAAAGCAATTTTTAAAACTTAAATCAACTTGATTTTAAAAAAAAACATTGATTTTTGTCTACCCTGTATAGAATTGTCCAGCAATTAAATTCCATATTTCATATTCCCAAAGCCCTCGGTTTTTTCCCCCACTGTTATTTTTCTAAATACCGTTATAGCCAGGCTACAATCAGAGGACTAGAACTTAGAAACCATTTTGCCTGGGGAGTTTTGGGAAGTGCTTCCAAGCTCTGAATGAGACTTCTCAAGAATATATGGATCTGGACCATTTTTTTCTCACTAAGTTTTATCCATTCACATTTCTTTATAATTTTGAAACACGAACCTGTTGGTTCTTTTGGGTAGTGGCTATAGTTCCATTGGGACTTATAAGAACAAAGTTCAAGTCAACATTGAGCCAGGATCTAAGTGGCTTACTGGGCCTTCTTGGGCATCTTAGCATGACTTGCCTCATAAGGATGGGGAGATATAATGGTCAGGTGGAGAGCCATGTTGTATTGGGTTGAGCTTATTTCTTCATATCATCTGGAAGCTGGAGACCAACAAAACAAACAAACCTCTCTTCTCTTGGAATATATAAGCTTAATAAATAAATAAATAAATAAATAAATAAATAAATAAATAAATAAATAAATAAATTGATACGTGAAACAATGGCCATAGTAGTATTTGTGATTTATGTGTACATCAATGAAATCACACAAATCATAACGCACATTCCTGAATCCATGCTGCATTATACTATGAGAACACAACTGGCACCTCATTAATGCATTGCTATGGCTTGCATGATTTCACTTGCACATGTAGACATTTTGTCTTATGAGAGTGTTTCCAAATTGTGTAACACCTTTCTATTAGCGATAATGAAAAATAGCTGTGAGTCATCTAGAATGAAGTAGGGGATTGGCACAGGCATCAACAGCAGAGAGACCATACCTTTGAAGTGGGTGTGAGTTACAGTGACACTCCTCTTTCCCTTATCTAGGATGTTAAGGGCTTCATGGGTTCATGCCCTAAGTCATTTGCACACTATAGCTCATTCTGATTGTCTGTGAGCAAGTCTCTGTCAGCCAATCTCTCTGACAGGGCTGTTGTGGGAAGTAAAATGTAGCAAGATGAAAACTGTAAAGATATCTTGTAAGCCATGGATAAGAAACTACTGACTCTTCAGATGTTTGGACTATGAATTCCCACAATTCTTTACAATAGTAGCGTCTTATGTTGGCTTGTGTTTCGGTGAGCTGAAGTCCATTGTCTTCTGGTGGACCAAAGTTTCTTACATCAGCTGCAAGCTAAAATGTGTCACTGGAGTAAGGATAGCTAAGAGTCTTGTACCGTTTTAGAGACCAACACATTTATTGTAGTGTGAGCTTTTGGGGATTATAGGCCACTGCGACACACACGATTGACTTGAGAAATGTGTAACAAAACCAAAAGGAAAAGGAAAGTGTTGTTTTACTTTTAAGTCTAACAGATTTATCTTAGTGTGAGTTTTCATGGAACACAATCTACTTTCTGGGACACGTGAAATAGATTAACCGAGTTACCTCTTTGAGAACTGGCATAGGAAGTGGTTCAAAATCCGGTGGGTGAACGCTGCCGTCTCTAAAGGCACCCCCCCACACACACACATTGACCTTAAAGTAGCTGCTGGGCAACCAAAGAAGGAAGGAAGGAAGGAAGGAAGGAAGGAAGGAAGGAAGGAAGGAAGGAAGGAAGGAAGGAAGGAAGAGAAAAGAACGTAAAAAATAAAATAAAATTGAATAAAATTAAAATTAATTTTAAAAATCAGAGGGACATTAGAACGGGAGACTACCAAATTACATTTCACCAGGAAGCTCCACTACTAGAGGTCTGAATCCTGTTTCTTACCACACTGCATGTCCTTAGGCTGTTTGTGAGTAACTAATGTTAATGTAATTACTACTGCCAATCTCCCCACACACGCACCCAACCATCGGTGTATAATATGCCTATATAAATATTATGCCTTCATAGTTGTACATTTGTCATCATGCACAATGCTGGAGAGGTGACCTATTGCCAAAGCGATTAGGCTTGCCTTTCTTCGCAGTTCTTGTCCTCTGCAGGTGGGTATAAGGCCAGTTCTCAACTGGGCTTGCTTTACCATTAATACATGGTCTCCCTCTTGCACCCTTTCCCTGTCTGTGCACCTGCAGTCCTTAGGTTTTGCCAGAGGTCAGCTTGTAACATTGAAAACAAAGCAGCAAAAAAAGTAGAAGTAGGCTTAGCTTGAGAAGGCACATTTGCCAAGCACCCATCCTTTCTGCAAGAGGTGCACTGTGATGTGATTTGATCTCATTCAGGGCTGGTTCTGCCTCTGCTTTAATGGATTAAGAATGCATGGTTTCCTATGTCTCGTTCTACTCTCGCAATTCTTATATTTCACAAAGTTGGCCAACATTATACTCTCTCTCTCTCTCTCTCTCTCTCTCTCTCTCTCTCTCTCTCTCTCTCTCTCTCTCTCTCTCTCTCTCTGCCAAAACGGGATGTGTGGGGGCATCCCATTTCCTCCTCTCTGAACTGGAGCAAGCATTGTCCCAGCGTAAGGAACTGTGCTATCTCCAGGAATAGAGAAGACATTAGCTGCGCTCGGAGGGCAAAGGCCAGCTGTCTGTTGCAGCCTTCGACCTAACAAGAAGGCGATAATTTGGCAGAGCTGAAATGGCGATACCACAGCCAGCTCTGGGAGAGTATTGTCTAACTTTCGTAACATAGACTCTAATGAGGGCATAGCTTGGCAATGCTGATGAAGACACAGCTGCTCCCATTCAGCTGCCGTGTATCATCTCCCCCGGCTGCCTCATGTGTACAATCAGGTATAATTGATCTGTGTCTTAATGTTGCAACGTTCCACATTTTCCCACCTCATCGGTGATGGCGGCAGCGGAGGAGGTCATACAAAGCACTGTTGTTACATCAGGACATGGGCAAATGGTTATAATTATTTCAGAATGGGTGCCAGGAACTAGAGGCGTAATGACATAACATCTAGTTTCACTCTGCGTAATTCGTGTTGTTTGGGGTCTAAGGCTCAGCCCTGCACCACTGGTAGAAGAGTGTCTCTGTGCATTTGGAAAGTGTCTTTTCTTTACCACCCACTAAAGTTTAACCACCCACTAAGAATTTGGGTCTCTGAAACTGCATGTCAGAATTCATATTTACACAGGCTGTGTCCTATCACACTCCACACACACCTATGACTCCCCCTCTTCCACAGTTGGGAATTTCCTTCTTTGAATAACAGAATTCCCTGTACAATATGACAGTGGTAATCCTGGCTGATAGATTCCAGGACTCATCTACAAAAGACACAGTTCTGCTGCCTCCTTGGAAGAAAAGGACTGATCATGGCTCCCAGTGGTCACTGTTGTCAATAAACTGTAGGGCACTTCCTGCTGGGAGGCAGTTCCTGTCTTATGGGGCAACCAGGGCTTAAGTCACAAGGAGTTGCCCTTCCTACTGATGTAAAGGATGGTGCACAAAGGCCCCAACTGTCCTGCAAGAGACAGCCTATCTCTTCTCCTTCCTTCCTTCCTTCCTTGCCTTCCTTCCTGCCTTCCTTCCACCATAAGTAAGCACCTTTTCCTTCATCCCTCGGGGATGCTGAATTCGGTCACCAGAAATGGTTGTGTTGTCACACTTCCATTGCTATTTACCGAGGCATTTACAGTTTGCTCACAGAATGTGCCTCAAATTCAAAACATTTGCAGGTCAAAACACTTAACGCTGCCATATTATTTGAGAGGAGTGGATGGCGTGTGTGCACTGTTGCTGAATCCTGCCTTGGCAGAATCTAATTGCTGCCTGCTAATTTATGACCTATCTGTGCCGCAGGCTGGAACCTTTTCTGTGTGCTGGAGAATAGGTGGGTGAATCAGTTTCAGGCTTCCTGCCATTCCTTCCCAATATGAGGGTTTTTTGATCCAGGTCTCCTCCTCTGTGATTAGACCTTGGAAGGGAGAGTTTTCTAGAGTATAACTGGCCGCATTGGCTGGGAGATTCTGGAAGCGGTAGTCCCAAAGGGTAATTTTTCCAAGCTCTGATGGCCACTAGAGCACTTAGCATTCACTGTACATTTTATAATTGCATTTTGTAATTGGCTGCATAGTGCTTCATCTGTGATTAGAGAGAGCCACAAATAAGAAAAGGTTTTATGGCACCTTATATGCTGACCTTAGTGGACTGCAGCCCTCCGCACCAGATCCATAATGGGCAGAAGCTGATAAGTTCTGAAGGGCTGTTGTTGTTTCTGTTTTGTTGTTTCTTTTGCAACTGACTGCTTCCATCAGGAGGGTTAACCTATAGATTATATTCACCATTTTGTTAGAAGAGAGGGTTCTTTAAGTGCTGAAAGTGACAGGTGGTGATAGCACAAGCTCTTCACACCTGTAGTTTGAAAATCAATTTACACTATTTTGTGATGGATCATTAGGAGGTAAACAGGGACTGTGTTTGCAAGTCTCATTTCTCAGACATGAAGATCTGCTGTAATTACCCCTCTGGAACACTAGCATGACCCTGACATGTCCACCCTGTCCCCTTTTACTCCCATCTTTTGGGTGAAAACAGAAAACAGTAGCTTGGCAGAGGCGACCCAGTAGAAATGAAACAAGACAGAAATGAGAGAAGAGTAGAAAGTAGGTATCTTCTGAAGCATGATATTTAAGAGATCTTCACACCTTCCTTTCTGGAAGTTGAGCCATGGCTTTGTTAGTCTGTTTGGATGAGCAGCAAAACATTTCAGTCTCTTAAGAAAAGAAGTCCAGTTGCCACAACAACTTCCAGATAAACTCACCTGGATGACTGAGAATCTTCCCAGACACCTTCCTTCTCATGTGTGGGCTGTTGGCTGTTCAGTGGGAAAAGAACAAGAGGTGTGTGTATATTCACAACGGTTGCCATTCTTTTATACATCTTCCAAAGTTCTAGAGAACCTAAGGAGGAAATGAGATCTAGCTAGCCTTCACCCTGGAGTGTTGAAGTGTGATTCCAGCATCCTTCTTGGATTGTTTAAAACTAGTAGCTAAGATATTAAGCATTGCCACAGCTGGGCATAACTGAGATTTCAAGTTGGTCAAACTTGGTGAGGAGAAGTTACTTGTGTAGGAAATGAGGATTCCAAAATGCACAGAAGGCATTCACAGATAGGCTGGAACTTGGGAGGCAGGGAATCCTTTTTGGACATGGTGGCTGGTGGATAATGAAAAGTGCAGTCCAGTTTTTTGAAAAGTAACTTTTCAAAACTCTGGGATGGTAAGGCTTACCCATTCAAAGAATCTTCATCCATGAGTCAAGAGAGACAGAAATATGGACAGAGGTGGGGGAATGGGTCGCATGCTCTTCCCTGCCTTTGTAAACTTAGGGCCTTTTCACACGACCCCTAAGATCCGCTGGTCCCTTAAATTCGGACCAGAGATCTTGGGGGTTCGTTTCTGTTCCTGCGTCCCCACTCCTCAGCACTTCCTGCTCCTGTCGGCGTGAGGGGAGGGAGGGGAAAAAAGGACAAAAGAAGCCTTTACTAACCTGCCGGTGCCAGTCGAAGTTGCCACGAGCCCCATTACTTCCTGGTTCCTTCTCAAGGGGCTCTTAAAGGGGCGGGAGGCAAAAAAACAACAGACAAGCGAGGAGAGCCCGGCACTCTTATCCGCATCAAAAAAATTTCACCTCCAGAGAGAAGGTACAAGAAAAGTGTGCTGGGTCGCGCTAAAGTGAGCAGGGTCACACTTAATTGTCTGCAAACTCCGGAGCTGGTGGGGAAACATTTCTAAGCTCCGGAGCTGGGAGCCATTTGCAGCGCAGCTTAGGGGTCGTGTATAAATGCCCTTAATCTACAGTTTTACAGTGCTTGAATAAAAACTATCCATTGGACCACCAGTTTTTGCTGCTTGGAAGCAAATACCTTTCTCTCTAACCATGGGACCAAAGCCTGCAGCTAGTTAGAATTAAGACTTGGTTCAGTAGTCCCACCTAGGTGGATTGAAATTAATTGCAAGACGAAATGCTCAAGCAAGGCTATATGAAAAGAATTCAGTTTACATGTTTGCCAGACATTTCTGAAATTAATTTAGTTTTCTCAGTTGCAACGTTGTTGTATTTAGGAACTTTCAAAACTAAGGTAGATATGAACAGAATTGTAAGATGTGGTCTTATAAAATCAAATTCCGAAAGGCAGCTTTTTCAGAGTTTTAGCAGAAACTTGTATTTATGTGCAAATGATATAGATGTGATCCTGAGTTAAAAGGCGGATATAATAATAACTTAATAATAATAAATAATATCATGTTTAGTTGCCAGGCCAAGCTGAAATTTGTGTCTTTGTTTTTTTGTTTGTTTTTGTTTATTTGTTTTTGTTTTTAAATGCAGGTTCAACGTACTACGACAATGTGCGACCACTTGCTTATCCTGATTCAGATGCTGTTTTAATCTGCTTTGACATTAGCCGCCCTGAGACCCTGGACAGTGTCCTTAAAAAGGTGAGTGAGCCAAAATGTTTTCCTGAGATTGGAATGCTGCTGTAGGATCTGGACAATATATATATATATATATATATATATATATATATATATATATAGTGAGTTGCTCCCAAATTGCAAATGTACTGTGGACTGTTGGCTGGCATTGACTTTTGTCACAGCATTTCCTTCTGGAATTGGTTTTCCTGGAAATGTTGGCTTGTGGTTGTGCATGCTGCCCCAGACATTGTCACAGCACCAAAACGTGGCAATCAGGACACAGTAGCAGTGGCTAAGCATCGTTTTGTTTATGAATGCAATTTGCCTTTTTATGCATCTTGTTCCTAAAGGGAGAATTTGCATTTTAAAAGTTGCTGTAATACTACCACATTTTGCTGCAGCAAAATACATATAGATACCAAAAAGTACCTTCCCCGCCACTGACATATATGTGGTGCTATGACACCAGGATGTGGCCTCTATGGAGCTGGGCTCTAACAGACCCCTGCTAGACAGCTGCCATCTCTAGTATAAATTGGAGGCCTCACCAGTATCTATCTTCAGACTGACGAAGCTACTTGGATGAGGAGCCAAACATTAGGATCTCTCAAGAAAAGAAGTCCAGTTGCCGTGACTCAACTTCCAGATAAACTCACCTGGATGACTGAGAATCTTCACAGACCTATGACTTTATAAAAATTAAAACAGTGTTTTAAAACTTGCAGGCCCGCGGTGTTGCCTTCAGCAACTCATTTCTGCCATTATCTTTACCCTGCAACTGTCAGTCTACAGTTTCTTTCTGCAGCAGCCCTCCTGCAGGGTTTTGTGTGGTGACCTGTGGGTTTGGGGGCTGTGGTATTTTTCTAAAGCAGTGCTCAAAACAAATGGGAGTCCCTCCGGACAGGCAGAACAGTCTTTCGTTTCCCTCCAGTGCTCCTTTCACGGGCTTGTGTGAAAAGGACTGCTCCTCGGGCACTGTAAAATAGAAACTGGAAATTTAGCATGTTTTTGATACCGAAAGAAATACGGGCAAATCTGAAAAGCTCTGTGTTTGCCCCCCAGGCTGAGATGTGAGCACATCCAAGGTGAGGAATTCTCATAAACGCTGCCTGTCAGATGCAAAATAGGAACTCGCGTTTGATTTCCACGGAGCTTTGGCTTCCTACAGCTTGTAAGGCCAGAGGGGAGGCGGTAGGCCGCTTGGGACTTTGAATAAACAGCTTTATATAAACTAGATTACTACAGAGCCGGGGCTCCCTGGAGCTGCCAAGGTGACCCACATTTAGTGCCAAGAAAGCCAGGTTCCAGACTCTGTATGTACTGTGCAAACAGGAGGATTTCCCTGCATTTGGTTATTTTTTTGCTGTTGCTTATTCTGCATCTCTCAGTCATGGGAAAGAGATATTAAGAGTGAACAAATCCAGTTCTGTTCGGTTCCACTTCTCTCCAGCCTTTGGGAAGTTTCCTCTCTTCCTACACTTGAAAGCCTTAGGGCAGAAAGGAGGAACTTCTGACCTGCCGGATATTGTTGGACCAACTCCTCTCCTCTGGCCAAGAGTCAAGCGATGATGGATGTTGTAGCGCAAGAGCCTCTGGAAGGGGGCAGATCTACTGCTCCCAAAGGCCTCCCCCCGCCCCCGCCAAGTGTCCCCAGCACTGAAAACAGAACTGAAAGGGGGGGACCACAATGGGAGCTGCATCTGAAAAACCCCAGAGGGATCATGTTTTGTGTTGTTTTTAGATAGATATGACTGTGGCAGGAGAATATCCTAATTTTTATTCATTTATTTTTGGACATATTTTGAGAAGGCCAGGCCTGAGACAACCCACATCAATCATGGGCACAAATATAGCCCCCAAGCCCTCCAAAGTTCCCTGCCCTTATTTGTAGGCATGCTTTGTAAGCCAACAAAATGACTAAAAAGAAATCTTCTGGATACTGGATAATACAGGAAAGGACCAATTTCTGGTTTTGGATGGTTTGATTATGGTATTGTAGCATCTACATAGTGATAAAGTGTTCTGCTTATATACCGCCCCATACCACTTCAATTAGTCTCTGGGCGGCTTACAGTTTTATTTACAGTATGCAGGCTACACATTGCCCCCCCCCCAGCAAGCTGGGTACTCATTTTACCAACCTCGGAAGGATGGAAGGCTGAGCCAGCCCTGAGCCTGCTACCTGGGATTGAACCTCGTGAGCACAGTTTTACCTGCAGTACAGGCATTTAAGCACTGCGCCACAAGTCCCCTTATAAAGAGAGAACATGCAGAGAGTTGAGCTGTCATCACTGAGCAAAGAAACCAAATTTCACTTATTTGTTAAGCACCCAAGCAGACAGGAGCTATATATTAGTCTATATAAATCTGGATTGCAAGCTTTCAGGGAGGAATTATGCTCCCTTTGAACAGTCGTTGACATTGCCTATTTTGTAGAGAACATGTTCTAGTACTATTAAGGACATTTTTTGGGTTTCTTCTTAATGTAATTGCGATGTCGCCTTGTTTTCTTGGATTGTGAGCGGCTCTGAATGTATTACATGAAAAAGCGGCACACAGATTAAAACAGAGGGTGGCCGTGGTGATGATGATGATATTCTGTTCTACAGAAGTGGAAATGTTTGAACCCACCCCCTTGCCAACAATTTTAACCCTTTTTTCCTTCTTTATTTTATCACCTTTCTTTCCCTTGCAGTGGCAGGGAGAGACTCAGGAGTTCTGCCCAGGTGCCAAGGTGGTTCTGGTGGGTTGTAAACTGGACATGCGCACTGACCTGAACACTTTACGGGAACTCTCCAAGCAACGCCTTATCCCTGTCACACATGAGCAGGTGTTTTATTTTG
Source organism: Phrynocephalus guinanensis (assembly GCA_037367245.1). Taxonomy (NCBI): domain Eukaryota; kingdom Metazoa; phylum Chordata; class Lepidosauria; order Squamata; family Agamidae; genus Phrynocephalus; species Phrynocephalus guinanensis. The sequence goes on along the minus strand of CM074743.1, from coordinate 30,959,433 downwards.
TTTTATATTCTGAATCTCTAGACACACCTTGGGTTATAGGGAATACAGTTTTGTTTCAGTCTATTTTTAATAGGTGCTGGTTCCTGTACCAAATTATAGTAAAGCAAGCAATATGTTTATTTTGGGATTTGCAGTGAAATAGGATGTTGATACTGCTGGTTTGCATAACTTTTAAATATAATTTCTGGCAAAAAATGCAGGTTTGGATTTATGAATCTACTGATGTACATTATTGTAACGTGCACATGCTATTTTTTGCTTCATGCAGTGCCACATTTGAGCATAAATCCGCTGCTTGTTACATACATTCAGGTGTAGTAAGAAAAGATCCATGTCTATTAAAACTTGTGTAATCTATATGTCTATGTGCATATGTGCGTGCACACAGACACACACACAGACCCACATACACTTCTCCCTCCCAACACAAACGTGGCTTTCAGCAGGAAGCAAAGTGCAAAGCAGCAAAATGTTCAACAGGGCAGAAACTCCAAGCAAATCAAGGAAATTGGACAACCCACGCATTTAGGATTCCTAATGTTTCCCAAACAGGAACAGTCCTTCCCAGTCCAAGTTTGACCATCATAAGGCTTTAATTGTTATATAAATTTTACTTGGTACTTTTAAAGAATTTCTCCGTATGCTTTTCCTTCAAAATGTGCTGCGGTCTACCCTGTGGCTAAGGGAATGGACAGGACATTAGATGAACCATGTCAGAACTTTGCATTTAAATGCAGCTTCTTCCAAGTATCAGATCCAGAGAGCACAGAACAAGAGCTGGCCTTTTAACGTAATGTAATTTTTATTTTATTTGGTCATGTGGAGCCAGCTCTATAATTGGGGGCAAATGAGGCAATCATTTCAACTCTCAGATCCTGAGAGGTAGAGAAAAGATGATAGAAGCAGGCCGTAGCCGGAGGTTAGGGTTGTATAGTTCAAGCAGCAGGTCGCTTAGAGTCACCACTCGAGGCCTCCTTGGCATCTGCTACTTGAGACCAGCTGCAGCTGCCTGGCTTTTGGCGCATCCAGCCAGGCAGGCAGCTGTATTGTTGTTTTGTATCGCGGCATCCACAAATGCTCGAGTTCTTTGTGCCCCCTTCCTGTTTCTCACCCCCAGCACCTTCCTTGCTCTCTTGAGATCTGAAAAAGATGTTTCTGTCTTTTCACCTTCTAGGGAAGGACTAAAATTAACTGCTGCGTGTGATGTGAAAGAAACACGGAAGACTAGAGATGTCTGAGAAAGATGCTTGAGGGAGAGCTTCTCACTGGGATGGGAGGGAACCGATGACTCGATATTGGGAAGGTGTTAGGAAACTGGCACAGAGCTTGATTGGGTTATTTCTTTGGACCACCTTTCCCAGAATCCTCCAGCTGTGATGGCACTAGCTAAGTAGCTATGCTGGCTGAAGGCTTCTGGGAGATGTCCTCTCAAAGCAGAACTTTTTGAATTTCTGTGCCTTGTGCAAGATGTTTAGATGACTCTGAGAGAGATGCTTGGACAGGGATGTTGGGAAATGACCAATAAAGGGTGGCTAAAAACAAAAAATATATAAATGGGGCGAAGAAAGCCAGCCGCTTCCTTTGGGTGAAATGTGCCATTATGACTCAATGTGTTCCCTCTTCCCCACAGGGCAGCATGCTGGCCCGGCAACTGGGTGCCGTGGCGTACGTGGAGTGCTCCTCCAAGGTGTCAGAAAACAGTGTGCGGGATGTTTTCCACGTGACCACGCTGGCCTCCGTCAACCGCATCCACAAACACCTCAAGCGCAGCAACTCCAAGCGAGGGCTGAAGCGGGTCACCCAGATGCCGGGACGGACGGACTTGTTGACTGACTCTGAGATCCGCAAAGACCGGGCCAAGAGCTGCTCGGTGATGTGAGAGAGGAGGAGAGACCCAGAGGGGCTGAAGTATAGCATTGCCTGTCTTGTTCATTATCTCTCTCTGTACAGTAACCGGGCCCGGGGAGGCCTCTGCCCAGCAGGCCTCATTTCCCCTGGAAGGAGGTCTGAGAAAACTAAGCCCTCCCTGGAAACGAGGAGGTCGGACAGGGGAAGGGAACGGCCGGGCGTTGGACACGCTATGCAGAGAGGGAGAACGTCTGAAAGAAGCTCATGTTGCACAGAAATGCTCAGGGTGCCGAAATCCTCCAAAGAAAGGAGCACATCACTGTGTGAGGCACAGGTGGAAAAGAAAGAAAGAAAGAAAGAAAGAAGAAAAGATACTTCAAATCCTCTGAAGAATAATTATTTTGGAGCTAGTTTCTAATGTGTAGCTGTGTCCAGGCAACTGGGTGTGTCTGGCATTTTTTCGCAGCCATGCTGCGTGGTGGTCAGGCCACGCATGCCGCAAGTGTGTATGTGTGTGTGTGTATGAGCTCGCGCGTGTTTGTTCAATGTACGCACAGGCGAGGTGCAGGGCTGGTGCTCATGCTGGAGGCCAGTCATGGAATAAAAGAGTTGCCGAGACAACAAAATGGTGGTCAGTTTGACCTGATGGAATTGATGGTGTTAAGTGGCTGGGAATAATGGGAGGGTTTTTGTCAGAGAACACTGAACAGAAATGCATTTAAGACTCCACCTTCGCTCGGTGTCTAGACAGGGCCATTTCGCTACATTATAAATCAGTGTTTCTCAACCTGTGGGTCCCCAGATGTTCCTGGACTACAACTCCCAGAAATCCTGGCCAGCTCAGCTGTTAAGACTTCTGAGTTCAGGGACATCTGGGGACCCATAGGTTGAGAACCCCTGTTCTAGATACTGTAGGCACTCACAGGTAGTTGGATGCTATGAAAACATTTTCCTTCTTTTTGCAAACAAGCTCAACATGGATGTCACCCCACCACCACCACCAGGATAAGAACTGGAAAGCTGAGAAGTCATCTCTGCTTGAATCCTCCCTCTCCACTTCTCAACACAGCAATAACCACAATTTGTTGGCTTAGTTTTCATCTATTCTTATAGTAGTGAAGTTGGAAGGGGCCAACAAGGCCAATCAAGTCCAACCCCCTGCTCCATGTAGGAATACTTATCAAAGGATATCTGCCAGGTGGTTGTCCAAATTTCTCTTGAATGCCCCCGTGTTGGAGCACTCACCGCCTCTTGAGGTCATTTGGTTCCACTGCCCTGCTGTTCTAACAGATAGGAAGTTTTTCTTGATATTCAGCTGAAAGCTGGGTTCTCTTAACGTGAGCCGATTATTGCGCATTTTCTGGGATGATTGAGAATAGATCCTGCCCCTCCTCTGTATGGCAGCCCTTCAAATATTTGAAAAGTGCTTTCATATCACCCTTCAGTCTTCTCTTTGCTAGGCTAAATCTCCCCAGTTCTTTCAGTCTTTCCGCATAGGGCTTGGTTTCCAGCCTCCTGATCATCCTTGTCGCACTTGTTCCAATTTGTCAGCGACTTTCTTGAACAGGACACCATGCTCAAGTTGGGGCCTAACCAGTGCGCAATAGAGGGGGATGAGCACTTAACAGGATTTGGAAGTCATACTTTTGTTAATGCAGCCTAAACTAGCATTTGCCCTTTTTTGGCCTATATCATGCTATTGGCTTATATTAATTTTTGGTGCATGGTGCTTCTGTATGCTTTGCTGGCTTGTTCTAAAAAGCGGGGGGGGGGGGGGGGACGACCAAAAATACATCTTGCATCTTCCACCAGCATCACAGAAAAGGGCTAGTTTTTCCCCTGTTGCTCAGTGCTTAACCCCTCTCTGATACATTGCTGATCACACAGAAGTACTGGTGGTTATTTCCTTCCCAAGAAGAAAAGCAACTCTCCCAGTGGACAGACAGTAACCTAGCCATGATATTGTAGAACCACATTCTTTTGGTCCTGTATTGGTGTTCAGTGATGCTCTGTGGCGTTTGTTTTGCATGTTTTCATGCGTACCCAAGAAAACACATTCTGAGAGCTGAAGAAACCTGAAGATTTCTTCTTCAGCTATGTTTGCATCTGAAGTTTCCTCCCCACCAGCGAGTGGACCTGCTGCATTGTTGCACACCAGGAGGCATCAATTATGATGGCTGCAAAAGCTTTGTCAGTTCCTCTTGTTGAGAAGACTTGGAGAAAGGAGATCCGGTGAGCAGTTGCACCAGCGTGTGTGAGAGAGTGAGAACGAGTGTGGGAATCCAGAGAGTAACACATCATATTAGTGTAATTTAAGGATTCTGGCAGAATAGTGAGGTCAAGCCAATAATTTCTGCCAGGGGACAAATCTGAGGGACGACCCGGAAATGGGAGTGAGTTGGTTGTGTCAAACAGCCTCTCACTTCACTGGAAAAAATGTGTCCCAGGCTATGGTTTCTAATGCACCAGGGAAGACCACATCCTTGCAGCAGTGGCAGGCAGGGGTAGCATAACTAAGGCATTCAATGAATGGGCAAGGAACAATTTACAGTATCCCTCTGAAACAGAAAATGGCTACCTTTCAAAATAACTGCTAACTTTCAGTTCTCTCTCAGTGCTGTCCAGGAACCTTTCCACTGGGGAAGGATACTGGTATAATTTTAAGAGATGGCAGTTCTGGAGCCACTGATCTGCTGAGAAACTGATTTCCTTGATCCCCGAGACACTGCTAGATCTGCAGCCATGCAATCAATACATTAGAAATATGTTCTGTGTAGCTTCATCTCTCCCAAAGAAGAGACACTGGGCTAGAGATCTGCTTTCAACTATGTTTTGTGGAAGTGAACAAGAGCAAATGTTTTTTAGTGATGGAGGCCCTGAGACTGGACAGATGGAAAGTTCTGTCATAGTTGCAGCATCTTGGCTGCTGATAAGCTCAGTTGTTGCCATTCTGCAACCAGGTGGCTGCTAAACATTTTAGAATAACCTACCTCTGCTCCCAGCTTCTTTTCTACTCACACACGTCTGTATTAGCAGCCTCAAAAATGATGGTTCCTGACATCTCTCTTGGGGAATGAATCTCTACAGTTGGCTTGCCCTCTTTCAGGACGTCAGAATTGGCATCACCGTTTCTCTGGCTTAAGAGAGCTAATTCACACATAGGATTAGCAAAGGCTGCCTGTTCTCCCTGGCTGCCCAAAATGGCCCAATTGTTCAAGTGCCGGCCGGGAGCACAGCGGCTCCATTGTCCCGGTCTGTAAGCCAGTGCTGAGCAGCAGCTGGTGTTCCGGCATGCCACTTTATAAGCCTGAACTTGGTCTGGGATTTTGACACAGGTTATCTCAGGCCATGGTGTTGACTCTAAGGCGGAGGCTTGAGGCTGGCTGGCATTTGAGTCCAGCAACATTAGGAGGGCCCGCAGGCAGGTTCTCTGGCCATTAGCTAAAATAAAATAAAAAGTGAATTTGACGATTAAAAAAAAAATAGCTGAGAGCTGAGACTGCCTGTCTCCCACCCACAGCAACATACAACGGTTATACTAAATTGATTGTGGGAGAACAGGAGTTAATGGGTTAATGAAACTAGCTTGTACCAGCTATTATCAGTAAGGCTTGCCATGCCAAGGTGCCATACCAAAGAAGCTTAGGTCATGATGTACTCTGTGCATGCTCTAGGAATACAAGTGCTATTGTCTTAGTTATCCAGCACTTGTATTCCTAGAATTGATGTGTATATTGGCAATTATAAAGGATTGCAAAACAGGTCGTTTGTGGCATATTTGCCTGCTAAGCCCACTAGTGCCTCCGAAGTTGGATGTTTCCGTCACCTGACTTAGAGTATTATGCTACAATACATAAATTACCTCCCCTGCTGAGATAAAAACCTTATTAAGAGAATTGTTCATTCTTACAGAGTTGGATGTTCCGCTCATCGCTCCTCAGCAGCATCTTAGGTTGTTTTGTATTCTGTCTGTACCTTGACGCTGTCTGGTGTGGTGGTGGCAGAAAGAGCAGCAAGTCAGCCTGCCCAGCTGGGATGGGTGCCTCTCGATGAGGGCCTACCAGTGGTGGTGAACCTTTGGCACTCCCGATGTTTTGGACCACAACTCCCATAATCCTTTGTCATTGGCAATACAGGTTTAGTATTCTGGGAGTTGTTGTCCAAAACATCGGGAATGCCAAAGGTTCGCCACCACTGGGGCCCTAGATCCATCCAGTCCAGAAAACCGTGTGTCCGTTGCTAAACTTGTTTTGCAATGCTGCGCTTCAGGATGGCAGCATTTTATTGGGTAACATTTTTTTTCCTGCTGAGGACCCCCACTCTCTGAGAGGAAATGTCTGCAGGTCATATAATTCATTCTTCCTGTGGTAGGTGGCTTCTTTTCCACCTTATTTATTTATTTCATGCCTGAGAGAAAGAGCAACCGTTCCTGCAAATGGCCTTCACCCATGGTTACTGTTTGTTTTTTTAAATCAAGGCCGAAGCCTTCATGAAATTAAGCTAAAAGACATATGTAGTTGCTGTCCCTGATCCTTAAGTAGTATGAGAATATGAGTGTGAGAGTACTGTATGTATTTTAGGGGACCATCCTCTCTGATCGGTCATGAGCCTCCCATGTGTACAGAGAGAGAGAGAGAGAGAGAGAGAGAGAGAGAGAGAGAGAGAGAGAGATTTTGGGAATAAATATTTAAGGGGTGGGCACTTTGTGAGATAGAGTAGCTTATTAGTGCTATCCATGCTTTTCTTGTCAGGAAGAGAGCCCTCATTATGTATTAGTCCTGTTTTTAATGCTGTGGTGCTGAGTGCTGACCATAAATGAACCTCACAAAGGCAAATTTTAGCATGTCTATATTAATCATTGATAACACCCTTCCTTTGTGCTGCTTTAATAAAAGCTTCATAAACTCCAGAATTAACTAGCAGAAGGACGTGCAGCCCAGGTAATAAATCTAAGTTTCCTTTCTACAGAAATAAGTAAAGTCTTGCTTCCCCATTTACATAAATTCAAGGCAGGGCACCTATAACCTGGACACTGCTATCATTGGAGGGCCCTAAGAATGGTAAGGACAAGGGGAAATGTAGCATTGAAGTTCATGGAGAACAAGGGTATCAGTGGCTATCATTATGGATTCCTAAGGATAGGCAGGATATCTCTCAGTGCCATTTGCAGGGAATTGTAAGCAGGTGAAGACATCTGCTTGGGAATACCCTGAAGCAAATGGTGAGCCGCTGTGTGAGACAGAATGCTGGACTGGATGGGCTGTGGCCTGTTCCAGCAAGGCTGTTCTTATGTTCTTATGATCCTTTTTATAGGTAATTATTCCATATCCCCCCCGTTATGTATTTCTTTTACATTTTTTTAACCTCAAGACTGAATAGTCAATTTAATTATTGAATTTCATTTGATTTGTTAGATCTGGGTAAAGACTGATCATTTCAACTCTTGATCTTGGAAATTTGGTAGTATTTATCACTTCTAACTCTGTCACTGGCAAGTTTTGAACAGCATTTATGAAAAAGATAAATATCATGGAGACTAGGGAAAATCCTTGTAGCTTTGCACCCAAGACTTCCCTCCAGGCACGAGAATGAGTGTATTGGGTTTGACTGACTAGGGATCCGTTGAACATTAGTATTGTCAGCACCTCAGAAAGACCATTGCCAAATGCTTTGTGAATACTTTTTTAGGAGAATATCCAGGCATTACAGCTCTAGACTCCTCTCTGTGTTTCTGTTCATTCAACAGACAATTTGTCAAATTAGCAGGAGACTTAAAAAGAGACACTGAACAATCCAAGGGGAGGGGGGATGGAAATCAATTGCTGTTTTGTGAAATTAATGTGTTTATTTTCTTAAGATGAAGCGATACCACTGAAACCTGCTCAGAAATATGACTGATGGTGTGGCAACACTGTCCTTTAGTGTCCCACCAAGCCAATGAAAATGAAAAGAGCTTGCTCTATTGGTCACTTTCCCCATCTATCACAGGCACAGACAAAAAAGCATTGTGGCACATGTGAGATGGAGGCTTGTAATGAACTAAATCTGGTCGTCTTAAATTTTCCGGAATACAGTATATTGGTTCTTTGTGATACAGGCCTGTGAACACTGGGAGTGGTTGAGAGAAGAAAATTTACACAGGGTTTAGAGGTATTTTTTCCACACAGAGTATTGAAAGGTCTAGGCTTGAGCCTTATCACTGAAAAGAGAGCCTTGATTCAAATGAAGTGCCAGAGTGGAAGAGTTAACAGGTCTTATTTATTAGCCTTTTCTTTCTCGGAGGGTTTGTCGCTACTTGAATGATGTATCACATCCTGCTCCTACAGTTATCAGTCGGTGGTTGCTAGGCATTGCCTAGAGGTGCTGAAGAAGTTGGCTGTGGATCAGATGACTTGTACTTCGGCCCTGCTTTGCAATGCAGGACGGAGCAGTGCTTTGGATTCACATTTACAGAACTGATGCTGGGAAGAATCTGAGAGACAGCCCAGCTACAATCCTTTGCTATAAACCAGGATGACCCTTCAGTGCACCTAAAACATCACACATCCAGAGGGGGAACCCTCTAAAATTATGTCACTAATTGCAGACAGCGCAATGTTGCAAACACGGGAATTAACTGCTTATGAAAACAAGTTTATATCTTTCCCAAGTGCAATTTCTGTATTTCATTCTACAATGAAATCTTAGCTGGATTCTTGCACAAGCAGAATGATGCTTAGGAAGGATGGGCACATTGTGTGGATGTTGGTGAAGGCATGACTGTTCAGACAAGATGGCTGCTTTATCGTCTTTTCCTTCTTAGCTTTTGCATTAGCACAGGTTGAGTGTCACACAACGTTTTCAGAATGACTCACTAGAAGTATCACTTGTTGTTACATTTGTGACCATTAACTTCTTTTTAAAAAACAAAGCAACCAAAACAACAAAGCTGTAGCTTGAGATCTAACAGGCTTACTCTAATCGACATGGGAAATTCAGTCATAACAAGCATGCTGCCAGGAAAGGGAAGCATCTTATCAAAAATTATTATTTGTTGTGTTTCCAAGAGTCGAAACAACACACCCAACACCAGAGATGGAAATCCCATGAGAAATCAAATTTATTCATCAAAGCTAGAGGTTTCTTTGGAGACTGTAAATGAGCTGGCTCTTGTTTGTTGATTGTTCTGAGAAGAGAAGCCTGGGATTAATTTCCGTGTGGATTGTGTAAACATGGAAGTTTTTTGAGTTTTGTAGTCTTGGAAGGGGGAAATGATTTATCCATTGCAAAGCTCATGTCTTATCTAGAGAATTTGGGACCTGAGGGATCATACCTCCCCATAGGCAGTAGGGGGGGCTATTCATGCAGATCCTGTTGGCACTAAGGTAAGGGGCTGTTCTGCTTTTAAAAAAACAATCTAAAACAGTAAAGGCAGCTCCTGTTTTCAAATAAGCACACCTTAATCAAAACAGCATGAATAAAAAACACAGTGTCTGAACAAACAAACTAACCAGGAGCTCAACAAGTCCTAAAAAGAACATGCCTAGAAATCAGCACCAGCATATGCCTTGCTGTAGGTAGCAGGCTTTTATTCATTCATTCATTCATTCATTCATTCATTTAATTTATACAGCACCCATTTAGCCCAGGGCCACTCTGGGCAGTGAACAACAGTAAAAGTAAACAAGACACAGCATAATCGAAAAAGAATAGCATCAAAACAACATTGAACATTAAGATGAAATAAGTAACATCAATAATAAACATCAAAAACAAAATCACAACATCCAAATAAACCAATAAAGATAAATCAGAGATCAAAACCAGAGATGGTATTATATACAGTAAATAAAGCATTATTAAGCGTCATTGTTTTCAGCATGATCAGGGAAGGGCAATCTGTATAACCAAACCTGTTTACTGGAATTCACAGAGGTAAGTCAGGTGTCTTCTGGGAGACACACATTTGTGGCATGAAATTTCTCTTTTCCGTGTAGTCTTTCGATGGCCTTCCAGAATTCAGGGGATAAAGAAGACCTGCATTATTTCATGGTAGGCTTCCAGCCAGACAAGAAGGCTGGATGATACATATTTCCTGCACATCCATTTGTCCACAAATGAGAACACATCACATTCTGTACTTTTGGTATCCCAAACAGATCAGATCTCATGTGGGTATCACATTATACATTTTCCTTTGTGCCTTTAAGGAAAATGTGAAATGGAAGTAATTGGTGGAGTCATCACATGGCCCTCTATATGTTCACTGGATATTGCAAAACACAGCTGCACATCAGTCTGGGTTGGGACCGAAAGATGGCCCAATTGGGACCCAAGTGCTCAAAGTTCATGGCATGATGGAACTATCGTTGGAGCCTGATGGAAAACTCACAGCTGCACCTCAGCTATGGTAATTCTGCCAAACAAATAGAAACCAGAGTCGTGGTGGCAGTTTAATTTTAAAATCTATATAATCTAAGTCAGTGGTTCCCAACCTGGGGGTCGGGACCCCTTTTGGGGTCAAATGACCATTTCACAGGGGTTGCCATGAGCCCGTGAAGAAAAAGGCACAAACGGCTTGGGTCTGGAGGAGGAGGGGGAGGAAAGGGGAAAAGAATGAGTTACAGCTTGATACGTTGTAGGGGGTATCAGTCAATGGCACCGGAGGCTACGATTGGCTGAGGGAGCCTGTAGAGGGAAGTTCTCTATGGCACCTGCGGAAATGGCCTGCCAACGGGGGCTGGTGGCCTCTTCCAAGCAGGGCAAGGCATCACCATAGCATGAGGAACTGTATGAAAGGGTCACGGCATTAGGAAGGTTGAGAACCACTCATCTAAGTGGTCAACACATGGTCAACAGTTTGGATGGTCACCTGTTGATGCTTTGAGGGAACACCTTTCTTGTGAGAAACCTGCACACCATAAGATAAAAAATGAGTGTATGCTACTAAAAGCACCTATGAAATGTCCTGTTTGGGTAATCACACCTGCAAAAATATGACTTCAGGATGAAAAGCCTTCCAGGTCAAGTGCCAGGCAGCCTTTTAAAAAAAGAAAAACAACAGAACCGAGTAATATAAACAGGAGCTCTTCTTGGCAACTTGAAAAACAGAGGGAAGAGGGAGGAGAAGCAACTGAGACTCACAGCTGTGGAAACCATCTGCATGTTTTATAAACCGGCTCTGGAATATGCCCAATCAGTTAATCTTTCAGCAGTATTTACTGTTCGCTAGTTAGGGTGGGGAGAACAGATTGGCATTTGGTTCATGCAAAGATACCCGGTGGTAGCCCAGGAGGAGAAAAAGATGATTTCAGGCCAAAGATCGACAACCTCCTTTCTGTATTTATTTTGTTGTTGTTCAGTCGTTCAGTCGTGTCCGACTCTTCGTGACCCCATGGACCAGAGCTCGCCAGGCCTTCCTATCCTCCACTGCCTCCCGGAGTTTTGTCAAATTCATTTTAGTTGCATCAATGACACCGTCCAACCATCTCATTCTCTGTCGTCCTCTTTTCCTTTTGCCTTCGATTTTTCCCAGCATCAGGGACTTTTCCAAGGAGTCCTCTCTTCTCATGAGGTGGCCAAAGTACTGGAGCCTCAGCTTCAAAATCTGTCCTTCCAGTGAACATTCGGGGTTGATTTCTTTCAGAAATTTATATTTATATTATATTTATAAATTTGTATTTATAGACACTTTTAATGCAGATTCAGAGGCATAACTGATGACAGGAGACCACTGTGTGCCTACTCAGTGCTCAACAGGCAAATTGCCAGTAGGTCTTCGTCCCAACCGCCTTTCTCTTGAATTAAAAACAGCTTCTGCCTCACTAGTTAGGATTTCCTTGAAAGGGTGATTTTGTCCTTCTTGCATCGGTAGGTTTCACCAGTATCAAAATGGAGGAGAAAATGGCAAGCAAGTGCTTTCTTGCTGGAAAAGTTTCCGGAAAAAGCATGATTTAGGCCAAAGAGAAACAATGATTTTTTTAAAAAAAAAAAGTGGGCTAAAATAAATCAGTGTTCTAGGTCCCCATGGCTTGGGTAATGTTTATTTCTGCCCCTTTCCTCTTTAAGTTTTTGAACTGCAGGTCCCAGTGTTCCAGTCAGCATGGCCAGGGCTCCTGGTAAAGTGAACAGTGCCCATCAGGGCATTCTAAGCTGGCAATCTGAGGCCAAGAGCTACTCCGAGCAGTGCCATAGCGGCATAAACAGTGCCAGAGCCTCCCTTTCCACCCATTTGCACTTGTTGAAACACAAAAGGCAGACACTGTATGCTGATACTTTGGCCATGTATGAGCCCTGTGTTTGAAGCTGTCAGTATGATAGCAGTACAAACTGTTTGGAATTTGGAATTTCTGCTGCATCAACAAATGGTTGAATGATCAATGTTCTTTATTATTTTTTAAGCCAAGTAGCCAGGAAGCAATAGCTTTATGTTGACAGAAGCTCCAGTCTCTCGATTTCTGTTGCGTGTAGTATGAACAACAGTTGATGTTTTGTTTTGCGGAGACACAAACAGGACGTGCTGTCACTGTTACTTGTTCTAGATCTGAACCCTGAAAACTTGAAAAATCTCCACTGGGCAAATCAGCAGGTGCCCAACTATGACTACTTAATATCTGCCATTACAACAAATATTTTCCACTTCTCTCTTTTCTTGGATGGTCAGAACATTGGGCCAAGCTTGCTGATACTGACTGGCAGGGACTCTTCAAGGTTTTTTGTTATCCATAACTGGAGATCCAGGACTGAACTAGGAACAGGTCTGGACACATAAAGTCCATGCTCTGTATCACTGAGCCAGCACACTCCTCCACTTGAGAGCTGATTGGGAGAACTCCTGCTAAGGACTTATGTTGGACCATAGGGAATCTCCATTTAAAGCAGGAGGAAAAGCAACATGCAAAGCAAAGGGTGCTGCTTATATACCACCCTATAGTACTTAAACCACCCGCTGGGTGGTTTACAGTTTAATTCTGTAGGCTACATATTGTCCCCCCCCATCCCCCACAACAACAAGTTGGACAATCAATTTATCAGCCTTGGAAGGATGTCTGGCTGATTCAGCCTGGAGCCAGATATCTGAATTCATTTGGATTGAACATGGGCCGTGAGCTGAGTTTTGACTGCAGTTTAAGCATGGCACCGCAAGGCTCTTATAAATTGGAAGAGTAGGAAGGCCTTCCTTGATTACCCTGCAGGGAAGATCTTCACATGGGATTTCCCAAATACATGGGGCAGATGTGCAATTTCCACACCTGGAAATTCCTGTAGTGGTGGGTGCGGGTAGCTCCCAGACTCCCTTGGCCAACGTTTGTAACTCACAGAAGTTAACTTGTCCAGGGTTTGAAACTGCATAGCAAGGGGTGGTTATTACTACTACATCTGGCTCCTGTTCCAGATACTGGGAGGGGCAGAGAGCCCCTCTTTCCAGTTAGCACCGATGTTGAGGAGGAGAGACATTAGGGGCACAAGAAACACTACAGGGTGCAGCTTCCAGTTGCATATGTCAGGATCAGGCCAACTTTTGCAGAGTTTAATAGAACAGATGTCTGAATTCTTTCAATATCAACAGTATTCCTGCATTCCATTCCCAAGAGCTAAAACTAGGTCACAGGAAGTGACCAGGTAGCCAGGCATATCAGCCAAAGCCGGACAATGGGTGCCAGCCTTTTCGTATCATCCCACCACCTTTTTCTTCCTGTCAGGCCTCCCAGGTCTTGAACATTTGCGTGAGAAAAAGAATTCAACCGATGCAGCTTCCCATCCCTCGGCACACATCACCTCCAAGGCTGCATAGACTGAAGAAATTGGCTGATCAATGGTAAAGGTGCAGAGATTGTATTCTACCTGGAGAGGACCAGAGCCAAAGAGAAAGAGCATTCAGGCTTGGCAAGGCTCACAAAACCTCCATCTGCAGTGGCTGGGGCCAAACCCTCTCATGCTACGCTGCCACACAAGCGTACAGCCTGCTGCCGCCGCTGCTGCTACTCCTACTGCACAGAGAGGTGACGTAATGTGGAACAAGTGCAGCTATCCAGGCCCAGCGTGTGACAGCTGCCTGCACTGCGCTGTTCCCCCTCTGCCGCAAGCTGAGCATTTATCTGGAGAGTGCACTCATGAGCACATGGATTTCATGTGCCGGGTTCATTAGCAGCTGTGGCTGAAAGCACAAGGAACAGCACGGCAGCAGCTGCTTCGACACTGCTGCTGCTGCTGGTGTCTCCACAACACCCCAGTTAGTTAATCCGCTCCGAGTACAGCCTGCGGTTAAAAGTCTATTCCAAGATTTTGGGAGTGACGGCAACAATGCCCCTTCCCCTTTAAGGGCGTTTATACACGACCCCTAAACTCCGCCGCAAATGGCTCCCAGCTCCGGAGCTTTAAAATGTTTCCCCACCAGCTCCAGAGTTTACAGGCAATTAAGTGCGACCCCACCCACTTTAGCGCGACCCAGCACACTTTTTTTGTACCTTCTCTCTGGAGGTGAAAAATCTTTGATGCGGTGCAACGATAGTGAGTGCGGGACTCTCCTCGCTTCTGTTTGCTGCTCCTTTAAGAGCTACTTAAGAGTTACTTAAGAGCTACTGGAATGTTGCCGGGGCAAGAGCCAGCAAGAACGAGAGGCAGAACGGGAGGTGAGCCACCGTCTTTCTTCCTTTTTTTTCTCCCTCCCCTCACGCAGCCAGCAGCCAGGGTGGGAACACAGGAAGAGCGACAAGCCCCTAAGATCTCTGGTCCGAATTTAAGGGACCAGCGGATCTTAGGGGCCGTGTAAAAGCGCCCTAAGAGACCAGCTAGACATCCTAAAGCTCCCTTTATCATTTCAACAGCTCTTCTCCAAATTGGTGTAGCATATTTACATCTGAGGTATCCAGGGGAGGAGACGATAATATAAAATCTGCATATCACCCATGCTAAGGAGGAAAGAGGTGTCATTCTAACAGTACAGGCAGCAGCCAGGAGCCCTGGACTGGGAACCATGAGCAGAAAAAACTGTGAACCCTGGACAACCCAACGCACTCAAGTTGGCATCTTTTCTGTCATCTTCTGCACCAAATGTAGCAAGGTAGAACACGGAGATAGTGATGGCTTCTGATGCAGACAACCTCTGATAAGCCTGCTCCCGTGATTGGCTGGGGAACAGTGTTTTTAATGAATTCCTTTGGGGAAAAAACTTTTTTTCTTTTGAACTATAAAGGCCTTAGAAGGGGATACAACAATTTTTAAAAATTACAGTAATATTCTTTAAAAAGGAAAAGAAAAGTTGGAATAAAAAATAAACACTAATGCTTGTCAATATCAAACAAAAGATAAACTTGGTGTCAAAGACTAAAGATAGAGCAGAGCAAATAAAATCAGCCATGCAGCTGAGTGAACTAGTTTTTGACTGTCCCTCCCCAAAGGACCATTGTCTGGCACGCTTTTTGTTCAACTACTAATCCCACATAAAATCTGCCTTTTCGTCTGCCCACCCGTTTTAGATTTCTCACTTTTAAATTCGTCCAAGCACTGGCATTTTAATTGACCCTGAGGTGTCAAACCAGGAGGTTCTGACTGAAGAATGTCATTCCCAAATGGCAATCAAGCAACTGCCTTGTCTAGATGGGGGTCAAACCTTTGGATCTCGTCCAGTTCACCCCAGACAACAATAACTAATCGAGCACTTACACAGCTTTGTATGAACTAGTAGAGCTGGGCAAATGGTGTGAGACTGATGATCCTTCACTCCCTATCCCTAGGTGACCTTGGTGGCTTCATGGAGAGGATGAACAATGTGGGGGTAGGGACAATATTGAAACCTTGTGCCACACCCTGACACATCTTACAGATTGGAACAGAGCTAAGTGTCCTCAGCGAGAAAGCAAGGGCTGCTATTTTTAAAACCTGTTGAGCCATCTAGCACCATTAGCAGGGTCGTATTCTGCTTGTCTGTCTCGCCAGCTAACCAAAGTTCTTTTCATCCCATGATCCAGATAATAATTAATCTCATCCAAGGAACTGATGAGAGATTCTGCCTCAAGCACAATGCCCACCCTTCAAATCTACTTACTTGCTCCTTGCTTTTCCAGTACAAAAATGGCTTTCAAAGGGCCTTTATACACGACCCCTAAACTCCGCAGGAAATGGCTGCAAACTCCGGACCTTACAAGTGTTTTTCCACCAGCTCCGGAGTTTGCAGGAAATTAAGTGCGACCCCGCCCACCTAAGCGCAACCCAGCTGCACTTTCTTGTACCTGCTTGAGGTGGGTGAAAATCCCCAGGTCCGGATTTAATCTGATCAGTGCGGGGCTCTCCTGGCTTCTGCTTGTGTTTTTTTTGCCTCCCGCCCCTTTAAGAGAAGAGGTGGGAGGAAAAAAGCAAGCAGAAGAGAAACGGAAGAGAAATGGAGCTCCAGGAAGCTCCTCCAGGTGAGCTGCATTTTTTCCTCTCTTTCTCTGGTGGGGAGGAAGGAAGAGCAACGAACCCCTAAGATCTTTGGTCCGAATTTAAGGGGCCAGCGGATCTTATGGGTCGTGTGAAAAGGCCCAAAGTGGCTAATAAACATCACTAAAAACAAATCAACCCCAAAAGTCATTGAATGAACTACAATAATCTGTAAATATCTAAACCAGTCTAAAAGTCCCCATGTGTCTTTTAAGAGCGAAGAGGGTGGGAGCAAAACAGGAAAATGCATTTTTTCCTGCATGTCTTGTCAAGCAAGGCCTTCATCACATGGCATGGCATTCTTGTAAGGGTGCCTCTCAAAGAACTTAGCAGCTGTAAAACCCTCTCATTACCCCACAAGCTGTTCAGGGTTTTGAGACATAAAACCAATACTCTGAGCTGAGCCTAGAAGGCAACTGGCAACCAGTGCTCATCTTTCAGTATCTATGACCTTGTAGTTGTTATTTGTTATCAAGTCCGAATTGACTTTTTACAGTGATGCCAATAGTTTGAGGCACTTGAGGTCTTTAGGAATTGGTTTTACCAGTTTCAGCTCCCAGTAAGTTTCTGATTAAAACATCAAATTAGAAGACTTAAAAAAACATTTTTCACAATAAATAAATATTTCACAAAATATTCTTGGGAGCTTCAAGATTCAACCGTCAGTGGTTATGGGCGGACTCCTTATTGATGCTGTACATGTATAGTAAATTTCAGAGATAGCAAAGAGGAAATGCACTATTTTCCAAAGCCAGTATGCTTTGAAATAAAAAAGGATAACAGGAAAAAAATATTGATTCATTTGAAATATGGTGCTTAAGGAGAACTTTGCAGATATCCTGAACTGCCAGAAGGATGAACAAGTAGGTCCAAGATTAAATCAAGCCTGAACTATCTCTGGATGCAAACATGTTGAAATAGAGGCTGTCTGTCCTACCTTGGGTACATTAATGAGAAGGCAAGATTATCTGGGGGAAAAATAATGTTGAGCAAGATTAAAAGCAGCAGGAAAAGAAGACCAAATACAAGATGGATTGATTTCCTAGACAACCGCAGCTAAGCCAAGCAGTGGTGTTGAAGACATGCCATTTCAGAAATCACTTGGTCATAGCGTCGAGACAACTTGATGGTACAGGTACATCCTAGAAATGCTCCGAGTGAGTACTGAGAAACAGGGGTGGGATCGAAGGAAGAGCACGTGATCACCACCGAATTCAAAGCGAAGGCAATGCCGCTGCGAAGCAATGCACTTCGTGAAGTAACGGCCCTTCTTCCAAAAACCAGCACAGATTCCAAATAAATCATCTCTAATAGGTGGATTTGACAAGAAGGAGCTGATATAATTTCCCATTGAAAACATCTCCACTTTGATTCTTCTTGAAAGATACACATGCAGTGATTACAGAAAGCAACAAAAAGCAAATGGCTCCAAGTCATAGAATAATAGAATCATAGAGTTGGAAGAGACCTCAAGGGCAACCCAAGTCCAACCCCCTGCCATGCAGGAACCCCATCACAATATTTTTGACAGATGGCCATCCAGCCTCTGCTTAAAAACTTCCAAAGAAGGAGACTCCACCACCTTCCGTGGCAGCATATTCCACTGCCGGACAGCTCTAACCATCAGGAAGTTCTTCCTAATGCTCAGATTGAACCGTGTTGTGAATGAAGTACAGTATATCCATTTAAGAGAATAAGCTCTTTGGCATGGTAACATCACTTGGGAAGGGTTCAAAATGGCCTGCTCCATAGCAGTTCGGGTTTCTCTCACTTCCTTGTTGTGGAACAGGCTGATATATGGAAATAAAACCATTATTATCATTGTTGCATTCCCATATCAGGGAGATGATGCAGGGTTTTGCTCACAGATTTCTGCTTGTGGCAAAACTGCTTACGGCTGACCATGCTGGCTGGGGGGATTTTGGGATTGACAGTCCAAAAAAGGGTATGTTTTCCAATGACTCCTTCTAATACTGGGAGGATGTGAAAAGTGGGGGTGCCACAAGGCTTAGTCCTGGGTCTGGTACCCTTCAACATGTTTATTAATGGCTTGGATGAGAGCGTACAGGGGATGCTGATCAGATGTGCATTTATGATGTGAAATTGGGTGGAACAGCTAATACTCTGGAAGAGAGAGTATCAGTATGACAATAGAACAGTGATGGCGAACCGTTTACTGAGTGGCCAAACTGCAATTATAAACCCAGTTATTTTTCACAAAATGCCAATAAGGCAATTTAACTTGAATACAGTGGGGTGTGTGTGTGTGTGTGTGTGTGTTAGGAGCCTCGTGGCGCAGTGGTTAAATGCCTGTACTGCAGGTAAAACTGTGCTCACGACCTGGGTTCAATCCCTGGTAGCAGGCTCAAGGTTCACTCAGCCTTCCATCCTTCCGAGGTCGGTAAAAAGAGTACCCAGCTCGCTGAGGGGGCAATGTGTAGCCTGCACACTGAATTAAAATTGTAAACCGCCCAGAGACGACTTGTAGTGGTATGGGGCGGTATATAAGCAGAACACTTTGCTTTGCTTTGCTTTGTGTCATTACAGTAATGACTGACTACTCTTCATGATCCCCTGTCCTTGGAGTTTTCTTGGCAGAAATACTGGCGTCGTTTGCCAGTTCCTACTCCAGGCGCCTACAGCACCTGGTATTCCCTGGTGGTCTCCCATCCAAGGACTAACCAGTGGTACCCTGGGTTATAAATTCTTTGGGTGCTTCCCTTCGGGAAAGTGAGGATCGAAGAGCAGGCTTTTGAATTTCCTGTGAACACAGCACCCTTACATTGTGAGGGGGGGATGTTGCATGCCCACAGAGAGGACTGTGTGTGTCACCTTTGGCACCCATGCCATAGATTTGCCATTGCCAACACTGAAGTAGAACTGATTACCTCAAGAAGTGATGAGTGCTCAGATGCTGGAGACATTCAAGAGAAAATTAGAAAATCATCTGTCAAACATATTTGGATTTCAGTTCCTGCATCGTGCAGAGATTTCGACTCAATGATTTCATAGGGCAGTGGTTCCCAAACTTCCTAATGCCGTGACGCTTTAATACAGTTCCTCACATTGTGGTGCCCCCTTGCCCTGCTTGGAAGAGCCCACAAGCCCCCTTTGGCAGGCCACTGTCGCAGGTGCCATAGAGCAGGCCTGCCCAACAGGTAGACCGCGGGCTACTAGTAGCCCACGAAGGGTTCAAAAGTAGCCTGCCGGCCATCAATAAAAAAAGTGAGGGGATAAGTTCTCCACCCCTCCTTCCCCCATCCCAAGGACTACCACTGCCCCAGCAAAGTTCAGGGTCTGCCAGCCCACTGTCTCAGCCGAGCGGGGCAGTTCAAGGGCCATGGCGCATTGAAATCTGTTCCCTCCAGAACAGATTAATTGGTTTTCAAAGCATTCCTATCGGAAACCGCTGCTCTACTTACAAAAGTTTTTACTTATGAGCATGTGCTCGGAATGGATAAAATTCGTAAGTAGAAGTTTTAGTGTAGTAGCCCTCAGGCACTTTGGGCCAGAAAAAGTAGACCTCAGCCTGTTCAAAGTTGAACAGCCCTGCCATAGAGAACTTCCCTCTATAGGCACTCTCAGCCAATCACAGCCTCCAGTGCCCCTCCAACCTATCAAGCTGTAACTCACTCTCCCCCCCTTCCTCTCCCTCCTCCTCCAGACCCAAGTTGTTTGTGCCTTTTTCTTCCCTGGCTCATGGCGACCCCATGAAATGGTCGTTCGACTCCTAAAGGGGTCCCGACCCCCATGTTGGGAACAACTGTCATAGGGCCTTTCTAACTTAATATTCTATGATTCTGTCAAACATAACTTTGCCATTCTATAGCTAGGGTTGCCAGTGTGGAGCAGCCAAAATGCCATTCAACTGACTAGCCTAAATCCACAAATGTCTCTTCATGGCAGTGAGCTGCTTTTGAGGATCTAGAAGCCAGTTTTGATCCGTCAGACCAGGGGTCTGCAACCTGCGGCTCCGGAGCCGCATGTGGCTCTTTGGAACCTTTGCCACGGCTCCGGGAGGTGACTGTGATAGGTTCGCCGCTCCGCTCCACACTGCCCGCCCGGTGATGTCACAATGGTTTTGCGGCTCCCAGTTTTTCCCCCCGTCGGAAACGGGTCCAAGTGGCTCTTTATGTCTTAAAGGTTGCAGACCCCTGCCTCAGACCTTGGTGAGGTGCACTTCCTACCCACGGTCCCTTCCCCTCTTGCTGTTAACTCCTAACAGCGAATTATACCCAGAAGCCCAAGTTGGCAGGATTTTCCATTTAAATAAAACCCTCCCATTGTTTAGGAAGCCTGGACCAGTTTTGTTCAGAAAGGTATTTATTTTTAGAAACATGAAGAGATCAGCTTCTATAGCATTCAACAGTTTGAGGGCCCATTTTTACTCAGGCGGTCAAAGAGTTTGGCATAAGGCAATTGGATTCATCCAATGAAAATAAGCCACATTTCACTATCCTAAGTCTGTGGGAGTTAGGGCTCCATTTTAGGAATTCCATCTCATAAGAACATAACATAAGAAGAGCCATGATGGATCAGGCCAAAGGCCCATCTAGTCCAGCTTCCTATATTTTACAGGGGCCCCACCAGATGCGTCTGGGAGCGCATGAGACTAGATATCGGTCTCCTGATACCACTCCCCTGCATTTGGTCCTTGAAGTACCCTGGTTATAAGCCTGGAGATTACCCATCTCTATCATGGTTTGTAACCTGTGATGGACTTTTCCTCCAGGAATCTGTCCAGTCCCCTTTTGAAGGCATCCAGGCCAGATGCCATCACCACATCCTGTGGCAGGGAGTTCCACAGACTAACACCACGCTGGGTAAAAAAAAAATATTTTGTCTGTTCTCACTCTCCCAGTCCTCAATTTGAGTGGATGTCCCTGTAGGATTTGTGTGCCTGCTCTGTGAAGCAGTTCAATCAATTAGTAGTGTCTTTGCGTCTTAATGATTAATTTTTGAGAACTCTGTTGGGAGGGATTCTAGCATGCATACTGCCTTTCTGAAATGCTTTCATTTGGTCCTTGAAGTACCCTGGTTATAAGCCTGGAGATTACCCATCTCTATCATGGTTTGTAACCTGTGATGGACTTTTCCTCCAGGAATCTGTCCAGTCCCCTTTTGAAGGCATCCAGGCCAGATGCCATCACCACATCCTGTGGCAGGGAGTTCCACAGACTAACACCACGCTGGGTAAAAAAAAATATTTTGTCTGTTCTCACTCTCCCAGTCCTCAATTTGAGTGGATGTCCCTGTAGGATTTGTGTGCCTGCTCTGTGAAGCAGTTCAATCAATTAGTAGTGTCTTTGCGTCTTAATGATTAATTTTTGAGAACTCTGTTGGGAGGGATTCTAGCATGCATACTGCCTTTCTGAAATGCTTTCAGTGTCTGCTCATCCTGTGTTCCTGCACACATTGTGAACTGTACAATAGGCTGCCACCTAGCCCACAGCTTGCTCTTTGCCCCATGAAGAATAGCTATGCCTTTATTGTAATTGGTTGGAGGAAAGCTTTTTTGATTACTTTTATAGAATCTGCCCAAAGCCCCAACGCTCTGAGGTGCATTTCACTCCTTTTCTGCACACTTCCCTAATAATTTTCTTCCAGAATCACATTATAGTTAGAGCTTTAAGCCCTCTGTACATCTCACTGGTAGCAGTGTTTTGTTCTACATTAAAAAGTATAGTTGTTGCAGCTTTACACCCACTGTCAACAGCTCCTTGTCTCCTACTTTATCTCTGCCAGCCACACCATTCCATCAATCTTAAATCTATTCTTTTTCCAATTTTCTCCTCTACTGAAACTATTACCTCCTGCAAGTAACCCCCCCTCCCACAACCGCCCCTCTTTTGCTCAGTGTCTAGCAGCTTTTTGGGATTGTGTATAGGTTTTTTGGAGACAGACATGCTTAGCAGTCCAAAGCTGTCAGGCTACCTTTTTTCAGTCTCTCTGTAAAGTCATGTGGGAGGAAAAATTTGGCCTTAACCTATCTGATTTAACATTGGCTGTTGATTTTAAAAAAGGAGCAGATCTGGGAGGAAAGGTTAGGAAGCCATTTTAAAGATTGCTTAGTCCTAGAGCAAAACCTTCATGGTACAGTGGTACCTTGTATAAAGGAATTAATTTGTTCCAAATGAAATTCTGTTAAGCAAATTTTCCTTTATACAAATTTCCCATAGGAATGCATTAAAAACGGAGTAATCCCTAATCGCGACAATTTTTATGTTGTACGGATTCACCCCATAGGTGATTCTATTAAGCAAATTTCTGGAAATTTTAATGTTGTACCAATTTTATGTTATACAAACCATTTGTTATATGAGGGTCCACTGTATTACTGTTCCAAAACTGTGTTGGTTTTGATCATAACTCCCACTTAAGAAAATAGGGGTCACAGTCTCTTAGCTTTGAAAACATCCTATTGAATTCAAAGCTGCTTACTTTTAAGTAGACATAGACAGGGTTGCAATGTTGAAATTGGTTACTAGGTGCCAATTTCCTATTTTTGTGACATATTCAAACAGTTCCATTAGGAATAAAAGTGTAGGTCCTCACCCTCAAATATGCCTTGGCCTACTTTGCACCACAGATTTACCCAATGGGAGAAGATTGGCTCTCCATAATCCACATTTATGAATGCAAATCAGAACTGTTTATATGCAGTGATCACAACGGACAATAAATACACTTAGGACATGTTTGAGTCATCCATTTCATACACTCAAACATCCAGGAACATTCAAGATGGCGTAGAACAATGTCCATCTCAGCCTTCATTTTGGTTCAAGTTACTATCAAGCATGGTGCTTTTGTACCACTAATAGTTAGAAGATGTACAAATGAACAAGAAATACATGCAACCCATACCTATCTTTGAGCTACCACATCAGCAAGGGAGAATCTTTTCTAAGACTGCTTATGATAATGGCTGCCCAGTGCCCACACTGTCTTTTCAGATCACCCACTCAGTCCTACGGTTCAGAGAGGCCAGCAAAATGATTCCAAAAGAACCTGCCAGCTCTTCTCAAAGGAAAAAGTCTTGATTTTTTAAGAAATGATCTTAGAAATTTATGGAAGCCAAAAAGAGGTGGGGAGGTAAGACAAGGAGTTCAAGTACGTGAAAGCTTCCACAAGGCTTGCTAATTTATATGGCAGAAGGGCACCTGAGGTTACTCCAAAATGTCTGTGAAGATTCTCAGTCATCCAGGTGAGTTTATCTGGAAGTTGAGTCATGACTACTGGACTTCTTTTTCTTGAGAGACAGAAACGTTTTGCTGCTCATCCAAACAGCAATGAAGCTGGATGAGCCGCAAAACGTTTCTGTCTCTCAAGAAAAAGAAGTCCACTAGCCATGACTCAACTTCCAGGGTTACTCCAAAATGTACCCTTGTTACTGGTACAGTCTTTGTTACTTTGTAATTGCATCAGCCAGAGTCTAGCAGTTAGACGTTTTCAGGCCAAATATAATAGGAAAATGCCAGGCTGATGGTAAATGTGAGATCCTGAATTGTCTGTATTAGATCCAGACTTATGACATGTTTATTTTATCATTAGTTAAATAAATTTCTATCCCATTTTTCCTCCTAAGTTCAAGTGTGCCTCTTCCTTTTCTCTCATTAACTCTTACAACTAAAATCTTGAGAGTTAATTCAGGATGCAAGAATGTTTATGCATATGCAGGGGAGTGGTAGCAGGATATCTAGTCTCATGCGCTCCCTGACACATCTGGTGGGGCCACTGTGAGATACAGGAAGCTGGACTAGATGGGCCTTTGTCTTGATCCAGCATGGCTCTTCTTATGTTTTTATGTTCTTATGTACTCTGTGAGTTTTATGTCTTGGTAGGGATGTGGTTGTGGTCCCCTTCCCAGCTTCTCAACAAACACTGCATTAACACTTGTCCTGTTTAGTAAACTCAATTGAAAACCAGCAGGTCTTAAATGATACCGTACATGTTCCATTGACGGAATTAGTGCATCTAATTTAGGCATGAATGATTTGGAATAGTCCCTGAATCCTGATGCGTTTGGGAAAAGTGCTCAGGTTTAATGTGGTTAAAGATCAAGAAGAAGACTTTCTTCTTCTACTAAAATTAAGACTAAAAACTGAGAGTCATCTTATACATGGGGGCAAGCCAAGGAGAGAACTGCAGTTACCTTCTCCTGTACTCTTTCTGTTTGGTGACCATTGTTTCTTTCCACACATCATTGCGATGGGACATTATGCACCAACTCTACCAGCCAGTACTGATGGCTGATGGCCATATTGGCTGTAGTTTCTTCCCTGAGCTTATGTCAACTTTTATAAACAGGACTCATCTTTTGAAAAAACAAGGCCTAAATTTCTGGTCAGGCATGGATCTTCAGTGTTTTTGTTCCTCTTCACAACCTTGGCTACAACCGTTTTTCTAAAGGCTCTGCATCTCGTCTCACCTCCTAGACTGAGAGATAATTCCACAGCATTGTCTATAGGGGCCTGTTGGCAGTTTCTTCATATTACCTGGGTAATGTTTTTTTTGCCAGATAACTGTAATCTCCCGAAAGGCAGATAACAGAAGCCAAGGTGGACTCGGAAGATAAGCAAACTGTCAGTCATAAGGTGAGGATGAACTGACAGTTTAAAAATGCTGTTGCATAAACTCTTTGGCAGTGGATGGGGACAATCTTGATGCAATCAGGCTGCAGTGCCTGGTGCTTGCTAATGAGCCCTCATTCGGCAATTATCTGCCTTTATTATTCAGGCATCTTAATGTACAAGGACACATTCAGCAGACAGGAGCCCCTCTCTGGAAGTGCCATTTCCCATTTGTGAAACAACACCAGGACTGTTCCCTTTCAGCCTCCACATGAGATTTGGGGCAGGGGGGGTGTGGAAGGGAGGGGGAGATAGTTACTTTTATCCTTGAAGTCTCACACCCGACTCAACAGATTCCAGAGAGAAGGCCTGGCAGCCGCCTTTGTTGATACAGAGGGGCCTATTTGATTTTCAGTGTCTTAAATTACTGTGATTCAGATCTAAGGTGCGTCTCTCTGGTGGGAAGATCAGCAAACAAGACACCCAAGATGCTTCAAGGAGCTTTCTTTTAGTAAATGCTGACAAAGTAATGAAGCATGAAACGTTACTCATGGATGAGAACATACTATGCAATATCTTGAGGAGGCATTTCTTCTGCATGTTGCAAGGGGGTTGCCTCTTTAGATGGTGCTCCTTACAATCCTGATCCCAAGCCAGAGTCAAGGTTTGGACATAGAAGAGGAAAAGCTGGTCAAATCTGCTCCACCAACATTATTGGTTGAGTTTAAACCCGAGATGGTGGGCCTGAAACGTCCACCAAGAGTCACTAGAGACAGCTTCTTCTGAGATTGTTCACCTTCCAAATCACCAAAGCCCATTGCAGCACAAACTCATTTGCTCACCAATGCCTGCTTACCAGCACAGAGATGCCACCAGGCAGGAAACAAGGGGAAGCTGCCCGAGGCTGGCCCTCTTCAGGTTGAAAAATCTTCTCTGGTTGACTCTAGGAAAATATCCTTGCATGATAGGAAGCAGGGAGGGCAAAGTGTGGGCTCTCTAGATATTGCTCCTGGCAGCCTTAAATGGCACATTCAACAGCAAGGAATGCTGCAGGTGGCAGTCCAGCAAAATATCTGGAAGGCCTAGATGTCTGAGCTTGAGGATACAAAGGTGTCATCCAGCACTTTGCACTCAGTGATCTGTCCATGGTCCTAGAAGACTGATTCCCTTTGGCTTCTCAGGGAAAACCAAAGAAAAACAAAACAAAACAAAATACTGTACACAACACGTGGCATCTTAGAACCTTTTCACACCACCCCTAAGATCCGCTGGCCACTTAAATTCGGACCAGAGATCTTAGGGGTTTGTCGCTGTTCCTGCGTTCCCACCCCCTCCACACTCCTGGCTGCTGGCTGCATGAGGGGAGGGAGAAAAAACAGGAAGAAAAGAGACGTGACTCACCTCCGTTCTGCCTCTCGCTCTTGCCGCGGCTCTTAAGTAGCTCTTAAAGGGGCGGGAGCCAAAAAACAACAAACAGAAGCGAGGAGAGCCCCGCACTCACTATCATTACACCGCATCAAAGAATTTTCACCTCCAGAGAGCAGGTACTTGAAAGGTGCGTTGGGACGCGCTAAAGTGGGCGTGGTCGCACTTAATTTCCTGTAAACTCCGGAGCTGGTGGGGAAACATTTTTAAGCTCTGGAGCTGGGAGCCATTTGCCCCGGAGTTTAGGGGTTGTGTATAAACACCCTTAAAGACTAATTTTCATATTTTAATGTAACGTTTTGTGGACTGCACGTCCACTTCTTCAGACATATAGCAGCAGAATGAGCTGTGCAATATGTGATGGGATATACATTTCATACCAAATATTCATCGGCAGTATTATCTGTATTTGCATGTCAGCCTGGTTGTAAGCTCCTATAGATCGGTGATGGCAAACCTATGGCACAGGTGCCAAAGGTGGCACTCAGAGCCCTTTCTGTGGGCACCCAACATCACCCCTTCATAGCCACCTGTATACAGGTTAAATTACTGTATTGACACTTTGCAAAAAATTAGTGGGTTTTGAATTGCAGTTTGGTCACTCACTCTCTAAAAGGTTTGCCATCACTGCTATAGACAGTGGATAGGTGAGGGGAATGGGGGTTTGAGCTCTTTGACCAAGACTACCGTATACTGAGTCACAAGCTGTTCTATAGCTGTTTTTAAATATAAATTCCTCTCTTGAATGTTGTTGAAGAAAACACCAATCTAGTCAATTTGCCTTTAATATATGATGGCAATCTTATCTTTGAGATATCACAGACCCATTTTACTGTATGAACTTTTGAGATGTGCATCTTTTCCTGGGGGAAATAACAGTTGTTTTGTCTGAACTCCTTGGTTCTTGATAAATGCAAGGTTAAAGCCCTCTTCATATCTAAGGTATGTAATGTTCTTTCTTAATAAATTCGTGTGGATGGCTAAAAGGTTAGTAATATTAGTAGTTGTGAAAAGATGATACTGTTTTTGTAAGAAAGATATGTTAGGGTATTTGCTAAGCTGTATATATGGGGGAATCACATATCCGTGCCGAAATTTCACTTGCCCTTGTTGATAAAACAATGGCAATTAGAGATATTCTTATAGATCAAAGGGAGCTTTTGGAAGTAGTATCAACACCAAAGAAAGCCGCCAAGGTTTCTGTGGTGTTTTTGAATCCTTTTGGAATGCTTTTCAAAGTTGGAAGTTTAAATAACTGTGATAAAGGATGATTCTCAGGATGATGTGCTACTATGGCCAGTAAATCAACTTTTAAAGATCAAATAGATAACCCTATTTTTTAAAAATGCAGTAGGAATGTAAATCCAGTGATGCTGGACTACTTTCATTAAGTGTTATTCCATGAATCTGTTCCATTTATAGGCGTATAATTGTGTAATGGACAGTTTTCCAGCTTGATGTAGAATATTTATTGGTGAGTTATTCTCCAGGCAGTCAATCTGAGATGCTGTGTATCTGGATTTTATTAATTTCTTGTGACATGTTAAAAGGTTGTGACAAATTGGTAATTTCACCCTCTCTCAACAGCAATAGAGTCATGAACCATGGTTGGCAAGGCCATCATGGAGTTATTAGGATTTCATCTAATTTGTCTTGTTAGATCTTGACTATTGTATACAGGATCAATGGAAATAGGGAAAACAAATAAACTAGGCAACTGGTCCAAGTGTTAATAGACATGTCTCTCAGAGAAAGTTTCCATTTGTTCAACCACAAAAGACACATTTTGCATTTTCTGTTCTTGTAAGAATTAAATAGATCTATCTGGCTTTCCCCACTTTTTTGTTAATTTTCAAAAATCTGATGAGAGGGCTGTCACTTGTGAGTCTACACGTGTTCTGCTCAGTCTGCTTTCTGATGGTCTTCCCTGTAACCTGAATTGTGACAGGAAAAAAATGTGCTTTGCGATACACCGTTCCCATAGAAGAACTGACAGGTAAAGAAGGCTCATTCAATGTATTCTCTTGTGACAAGCCCATGTGGCATGTATCTCTCTGCTGAGACAATGTGCTCTTCATCCCATTTGGCTTGCACCTCTTATTATAAGAATGGATGGTTATATGCAAAAGAAGGGTATTCTTATTTTAGCTGCTGTTTTCTTGTCCACAATGGCATTTTTGGAAGTATGGAGTAAGTTGAACTTCTTTGAAACATGATTCCCCCCCCCCCCCCCGTTGTAACTCAGGAGATAATAAACTTACAGAGGTCTCATTCTCAGTCTGCCACAATGCACCACTGCCATTGTCGATGCCATGAGACCTAAGAGTTTTGAAACTGAAGGTACTGACTCTGCTGGAGAAATACTCTTTTTCATTATTGCATGTATTTTTGTTTGCTCACTCCTCTCATAAGCAAGTTCTGGATGTAATCAAATTTAGAATTGTGCCTATACTGTATGTTGAATCACTTGACAGGGTTATCAGATGAGGTTTCTTTAGGTCCACTTTCAAACTAGGATCTGACAGTTTCAAAATGTGTAATGTACATTCTTTGCAAGAGTATACCAATTGTGTGGGAAAATGGTCATACTGTACTCTGTTCTTAGGAAAGCTGCTACTGACACCATGCACTCCTGGTGTTACTGATAGACTCTTCCAATCTACAATGAAGGAAGGAAACACCAAAATTCCAGCATTAGTGAAATACCTCCTAACAGGATTGCTATTATTAGCTGAAACCTCCTCCATGTTAATTGGTGATATTTCCCCATCATGTCTTGGCAGTTCGAGATAGCACATATAAAGCTGCTGATGTGTGAATTTTTCTGCCGAACAAATCTAATTTCCCCCCTTCCTTATTAATGGGCTACATTCACTCTAAGACACGCGGCACAAACAGCTTCATTGGGCACGTGCAGCCAACCTTTTGTTTCACTAATTGGCTTCCAGTGGTGACCAGAATAATTCATGCACGGGGTGGAGCCACCATACAGCACTCCAGAGAATTAGAGGCAACTTTGTTAACAGGTGTTGTCTGACCTCTTGTGCAGTCTCAAATAAAATAAAATCCAATCAGGTCCTGAATGCTTGAATAAATTTACATTCACCTCTTCTACTCTTTTTAAATATGTTTAAAAGTCTGAGGTATTATAGTTCATCAAGACTGAGTTGCAAGGACAGCTAGTGTTTCCACCATTGCCATCTTTACAGGAATACTGTATTTTACTTTTGCACTGCTGGAAAGATAAGAGTCCTATGCTGACTAGCTTAGATGTTTGTAACTTAATGACTTGGCTATTATTTCAACCAAATCATTGTATGATGAAATATCATAAGATGGGGAAAGTAGTGAACTATCTGAAGCACAAAAGGTGATTCTGAATTATTATCCTGCTCAGTAGTGATGTAGTAGATAGTGTGATGGTCTAGGACACCAGAGAACCAGGTTTGAATCCCCTCTTGGGAAATCGGTGCGGCATACAAATATAAAAATAAATAAATTCAGTCATGGAAACTACGTGGGTGATGTGGAACTGGTAAAACCACTCCTTAAATATCTCTTACCTTGACAGCCTCATTAGACAGCTCTAATTCAGTTGTGTCTTACAGCACATAGCACTTTTGCAAACTAACTCTAAAAAAATCTCCAGTTGTGATTAGTATCATACCAATGGGAGAAATCTTAGAAAGCAACTGATTCTCTAGCCAATATCATTACAGGCAAAAAATAAACATCAGAAAAAAATTACAAATACCGAAAAGACCATGGAATCTGTGTTGAAGGATTTGCCAATTAAGGAACAGAGAACCTTTGCAAGGGATATCAAAACCACAACTCCAAACGTGGCTTCAAAATCAAACAAATTCTCTACAAAGTCTGACCCAAATAATGAGAAAATAAAGCTCTGCAGATATCAAGCCACACAAACTGGAAAAAAATATCCCTTGACAATGCAGGTGAAGTCATACTTGGTTGAATTTACAGATCAACAGGTTGAGAGCCAAAATGTTGATTCCATTTCTGATGGGGAATTGCATAATCCATCGGTACAAAAGAAACCAGTTTTGAGTTCTGGAGTGACTGAAGGACACTGTTGCCATGGTGGTCAAAAAGAAATGAGAAGAGTGGGTGGAGCATGCACAACAAAACAGCAAGGGAAAAGAAGAGACAAGGCTTGACAAGAGCTTGAGATGCTTCCACAAGGATCCTTCGGAAAGGTGCAGTATCAAATTGTGTGAATCACTGAGGCCATGATGAAGAAGAATGGGTTTCTAACCACACAAGGCTGGGTAATAACCTTAATAATACTCATAATCTTAGAACTACAAAGCTGGAAGAGACCCTATGGACCACCAAGCCCAGCCTTGTCGAGAAGAAAGGGTGGAGAATCAACCTCCCAACTTCTGGCTCCGCACCAAATACCAAACCCATTGAGCTCTCCAGCAGTTTACTTCGATCAAGTGTATGATAAAGATACTTTGGCCTCACTATGATCAAGACCCATGAAGTTTTACAAAGTAAGCTAATTCACACATAGAACAGAAAGTCAGAATTTAACAGGGTTGTTTTTGTATAGCTATATAGTCTTCTAGTGCAGTGATGGCGAACCTTTTAGAGACTGAGCGCCCAAACTGCGATTCAAAACCCAGAATTTTTTCGCAAGGTGCCAATACAGCAATTTAACCTGAATACAAGTGATTGTGAAGAGGCAATGTCAGGTGCCCACAGAAAGGGCTCCTAGTGCCACCTTTGGCACCCGTGCCATAGGTTTGCCAACACTGATCTAGTGGTTATCAACCTGTGGGTCCCCAGATGTTCCTGGACTGCAACTCCCAGAAGTCTTCATCACTAGTGGAGCTGGCCAGGATTTCTAGGAGTTGCAGTCCAGGAACATCTGGGGACCCACAGGTTGAGAACCACTGATATAGTCCATTTCTGGGTTTCTAGATGTAGTAAAACAGGTTTAAAAGCTCCACTGGCTTCTCAGGTCTGCAAACAGGGAAACATCTATGCTTTCAGAATGCAAACTGAATTTATTAACATACTTTAAAAAAACATTAAAGATCTACTAGATCTAGAGATTTCTGGGACAGGTAGTTGGTTTATAAAACAGAATGATAGTAAAAAGGCCCTGTAAAATATTTAAAATATCAAAAACATGTGCAATGGAATATGCTTATAAAATGCTATGCTTAGGGTTTTTTTTAGTTAGCAAACAAGCCCTTGACGGTAACTTTGATACCTTCTTGCTTCCTGGGACATGTCCAGTTGTTTTAAATAATGTTTATATATAAGGAAGGGAAGGGGAGAACTGTGTCAGAACCCTCATCCTACTTGGAATTTCCTAATTTGTCCCTCTTCTCCCTCCACAGCATAGAGCAGGGAAAGTAAAGCTGCTAATATGCTCCAGTTTTATAGCAGAACAGTTTGTATGTTATCGGAATACGTTTTTCCATTAAGAAGCCCATCTTCCCAACCCATTCGGATCAAGGGTAGGGATTGATCCAACTGAAGTTTGTAAAGAGATGAAAGAGAATATCTGTTTAGTCAGACAGCTGTGCTTCTTGGGAGACCCTTTCTGTTGGAGCTTCTTTTCCCACTCTCCAAATCTGTTTTAAGTGACATTTTATTGGTGTTTTATGGCACTCGGTGCAATGAGCCGTTTTATTGTTTGTAATCTTCTTTGTTTATTTTTATTTTATTAATTCTATTTATTAATCATTTTTCTGCCCACCAGGGCACTGAAACAATGTATAGTACAGTAAAATATATTAAAAACATTATTTAAAACAGATTAAAATTATTTTTATAACCAGCATTAAAAAACATCTTGCAAGCCATCTTGGGCTCATCTGCCAAGTAAACACGGAGAATATCAATTCTAAAATCAAAGTAGTCAACATTCGAGTCTTATGGCACAATTAAATCTCTCCCGAATATATACAGAGTAGTGAGACTAACTGCATCTGAACTATTTGTTTTCATTATTACAGGATATTAGCAGATCTTCCTTCACTTACAGTGCACTTGTTCTAGACCTAGATTGTATCTTACTCAGTAAGCTGCTCCATATAGTACTTAGCTAATTTTTAAAAAGAATATAAATACCGAGGTACAGTTTTTCTTTTGCTTTGTTTTTTTGCTTTTGGCAATAAACATGCAAAAGTTACTTACAAAGCCAATTTGCTTGACAAGACAGGGGAGTATGTTCTCTCAGAACTGCTTCTCTGTTCTTGGCCTGTATTGTGCCAGTAAGTTTTCCAAAGGTTGTTTTATTCACTAACAACAGGGAGAATTTTGAAAAATCACACAGTACCCCTTAATCCACCAGTAATGGCTGAGCTCGTAACAATGTTTTAAAACGTGCTAGGACGATGCCAAATGGATTTAGGAAGCCCATATCTGAATGTATCCTCGCTAAACACATGTTTTTGAATTCAGACACATGCCTCTGGCACATGATGCTTTGGTTCTTCTTACAGCATCACCAGTCTGGTAATACGTCAGCTTAAAAGAAGATACTACACCAGTAATGCAGCATAACTGCCTCTTTATATGTGAACACATTCTTATGCAACAAGCAAATAAACTCTGGCTATCAGGCTGTTAAGTAAAACTCTCAGCTCCCCATAACTCTTGTAAATGATGATATCTCCAAGAGGTTGTGAAGAGAGAGAAAAGGCAGCAGTCATACTGTAAATAATACATTTGTGTCAGCGTAGAGAAACACATTTCTTGGATCACTGCAAGAAGGCAGAAATTTTATTGTTCTGGTTATGCCTTCAGCAAGAGATTTTCAGGTCCGTTAAGTGAAATATATCTCTTGCAAGTGAAGTTGCACTTTTTGTAAAGAAGACCCTTGCAAAAACACTCCAGCTTTCTTCCCCCGTCACGCCTGCTGCACGACATAGTCCTCAAATGGCCGGCGTTGGTAGCAAGCGACACTGTCCAGCACCCATTCGCGTGAAACTACAGTTGCACCGCAGTGCAGTGGGAATTCTGCAACACAAAACCCAATTGTGAGTCTTTGAACGTCTTCTTCCTGCCCCTCCAAAAAGCTCAAGACTGTACTTTATTTAAGATCATATTTGATGGATGACCTTTTTAAAAGACATGACACAAAAGACAAGGAGAAGAGTCTGTCTATTGGTTTGCACAGCACAGTATTGCTATGACATTTACAGCTCTGGGCTGAAGAGTCATTCAAAGCAAGCAAATCTGAACAACATAGCATATGCAACAAAGGAATGAGCTTATATTTCCCTCCTCAGACAAATAAATCATGGGCCGCATCTCTGCATGCATAGCAGAGATGACCTCATTGTCAATGGAAAATCGGTGCTAATGAAAGGCATTTTTGAGGTGTACATGACTCATACACAATACAACAAGCCATACATACTCCAAAATCCTCAAAGAAGCCTTTAATCAGCAGCAACTTGCCTGATGGTGACATCATCACTGCCACAAATGTGCAGCTGCATGAAGAGGATGTCAGCTACGATCTCTCATTCCATGTCCTTTATGTTGGGGATGCATCACATTTGTGGAAGGAAGCAAGACTGACTCCTTCCATTTTCCCCAAGCCATTTTCAGAAGCACAAACAGGACGTAAAAAGATAGCAACCCCCCCCAAAAAAAACAGGTTACTAAAGGGAAAGACATAGTGGAACTGGAAAAGGTGCAGAAGAGAGTGACCAAAATGATTACTGGGCTGGGGCACCTCCCTTATGAGGAAAGGCTAAAAATTTGGGGCTCTTTAGTCTGGTAAAAAGGCGCCTGAGGGGGGATATGATTGAGACATACAAAATAATGCAGGGCATGAGTAAAGTGAATAGAGGGAAGCTCTTTTCCCTCTCACAAAATACCAGAACTAGGGGACATGCACTCAAATTGAGGGCTGGGAGAGTAAGAACAGACAAAAGAAAATATTTTTTCACCCAGCGCGTTGTTAGTCTATGGAACTCCCTGCCACAGGATGTGGTGATGGCATCTGGCTTGGATGCCTTCAAAAGGGGATTGGACAGATTCCTGGAGGAAAAGTCCATCACAGGTTACAAACCATGATGGAGATGTGTAATCTCTAGGCTTTAAACCAGGGTACTTCAAGGGCCAGATGCAGGGGAGTGGTATCAGGATACAGATATCTAGTCTCATGCGCTCCCAAACGCATCTGGTGGGGCCACTGTGAGATACAGGAAGCTGGACTAGATGGGCCTTTGGCCTGATCCAGCATGGCTCTTCTTATGTTCTTATGTTCTTATGGGGTGCACAGAAAAGGACACTCTGCAGCTGACTTCCAGGGGTTGACAAAAATCCACTTGCCAGCTCGTTGGGCAATGCCCCTGGCTCCCCTGGGAACACCAATTCTCTTCCACCCTGGCCCTTCTCAACTGCACTGAGCTTTGGATATTTTTTTAAAGGGGACTCTGAGCATTTCTCACCTTCTGGGTAAAATGAGTACCCAGCCTGCTTGGGGGGTGGGCAATGTGTAGCCTGCATACTGTAATTAAACTGTAAACCGCCCAGAGACTACTTGAAGGGGGTATGGGGTGTTATATAAGCAGAACACACGTTGCTTTCTCCATTTGTGCAAATCAGAAATGAAACCACATCTTCCCGAAAGATGCAAGGAAGGTTAAGGGCAGTGACAGTCCTTAACCTTAACAAATCGTGCCCGGTGAGTAAAGTCAAACTAACATTTGTAAACCCCAGTCCATATCATACTGCAGCTACTGTGTTTGCCCGAAAATAAGACAGTGTCTTATATTAATTTTTTGCTCCCAAAGATGCGCTAGGTCTTATTATCAGGGGATGTCTTATTTTTCCATGAAGAAAAATATGGTACACATTTATTATTATCTTATTATAGGGGGGCCTTATTTTCAGGGGATGCCTTATATTTCAGTGTGGGGCAAAACTGTAAGTAGGTCTTATTTTCAGGGGATGTCTTATTTTCGGGGAAACAGGGTAGTTCTGTTTTTTCCCCACGGCTGGTATTTATTAAGCTAAACAGCAGACACTGGACACAATGCAATATATATATTATCTTGGAAGCCATGAGCAATGCTATAATCTCACCTAGACAGGTGGCATCTTCCATCCAAGCATCAGGTTGAACCACCACCACCGCAGCAGCAATGTGCTACAGGATTGTAAGATAAAAAGACAAGCAGGAAGGAGGAGGCAACATTAGCAGAGCTACGCAGTATCAATTTCTCTTGCCTGCCTGTAACCAGAGATAAAGCAGGGACAGGCTGCTCCTCGCTTTGTCTGTTGCAATTTGACCAGAGGGGAAATTGAGGAAATGACGACTCCAGATAGGTCTATATGACAAAGCAATAGCGAACATTATGGGAAAAAAGTGAAACAAAGTAGAAGACACTGTCAGGGAAGCTATACAGAGTAGCCTAAGGACAGCCACATTCTGTGACTGCATTTTGCATACAATAAAAATCCTACTGAAGCATTAGAACTTGCTTAATCAACATGGGAGAAGGCTAAAGACACAGCTCTGAAAAAGAGAGACTTGCCAATCCATGATGGCTCTTCACTCAGGTCAAAATGCAGGATAATCAAGTTCTGGCTCCAATAGAGAACCCTCAAAAATGGAGTTTTCCCATGTTGGAGCTGTTGCTTTTGTGTGAGCACAGTGATAACATGGGGAGGATTAACTTACTGCTCTCCGCAAGCATTGGTCAACCATGATTCTTTAGCACCTGAACAGATAAGCTGATTCTTGGAAACAATGATAGCAAGTTTTGTAAAAGCTGCTACCAGTCAAGGCAGGCTCCATGGTCCAATTGTGTGACCCTGCATGTAATTAGACTAAGGCTGGACTAAAAACAAGCCATGCCAAATTCATTACTCCTCCAATAGTCAATGTTTACAATAATGAACAAACATACTTACTTTTGCACGTGAAAACAAATGAGGTTGTCTCACAAGAGTGGCACCACACAGCTCTACCATCCACTCCAGTTGTTCTGAGAGGATCAGACAGAGACATGAGATTACATTTCAGTGTCAGAGACCCCTCCACACAGCTGGCAACACAAATACCGAGTTTGGATTGATCCTCCCACCTGACAGAATACTCCCATGTCCTTTTTAACTTCATATGTACAGTATTTTCCATGTATAAGACTATATTTTTGACTAAAGTTGTTAGACTGAATAGCGAGGGTAATCTTTTACTGTACATGGAAGTAAGTTGAGGGGAGAACTGTGCGGCTGCAAAACTGTGATTTTGTGTTAGGAAAAGTGGAGAGTGTCTTATACATGGGGGCATCTTATAGGCAGAAAAATACAGTAAGTTGTCCTCTGAAGATGGAAAGGATAGTAAATCTGGGCTTAAATCTATCTGTCAACCCCGACTGAAGCAAACTTGGTGCATCTCTGGGATTTACACAAGTCCTGATTTGTCATTCGGTAATCAATTCAATGAATCTACTTTAGGTGGGTCTAACAATGAGTTCGGCACCTGGTGCCCTCCAAATGGTTCAAAATAACATTCCCTGAATCTCCAATCAACATGATTAATGGTTAGGACAAGAAGTCAGATTACAGTCCAGGTTGCCTATCCCTTCTGTCACCGAAGGACATATGACTGTCAACACCTTTAATACTTAACTATGCAACTACAGCTTCCTTATCGGGCATAGAAATTAGCCTTCTGACACAGATGTCTAGTCTATGTAGCTAGAAAGGTAACGCTGGAAAGCGATGGATAATGACAGCTCAAAAGCTAGGAGCGAGGGGGATGGAGTTGCAGCACACTCCACGACCGCTTTGCCTAAGTCTGAAAGCAACGAATGCAGGGAACATTATGGGGGAAAGCACACAATTAAACACTAATTTATACAACACATGGAGGCCAAAAGAATTGATTTTTTTAGGTAGAATGTCAAAAGAGCCAAATCACATCCCCATCCAAAAGTGAAGCCCACTAAGAGGTCAGTGAATTTCGGGGAGGCATGGCAAAATACAACCATTGCCCGGGTGACTAAACATCACCCCAGATACCAATCTTGCTGCTGTTTCCCTCTGAATTAAAAACAAGAGTCAAGAGGCTCTGAATTCTTGACAGGTCTTACCTGGGAGCATGTCAGTGAATGGTCCATAGCAGCATATTTCCAAACCTTGGAAAAGCTGGAAAATAAAATAAATATATTAGGAAGACTGTGTAAATCACCTCCTTCAAGCAGGAGTCCTGGGATAGCTATTGGTGTAAACAAAACCATCGGGTTGGTCTAAGCCCGATTTTGTCCCTCTCATTTGACCCAAGGCACATTTAAAAAACTAAGAAACATCTTGACATACAGCTGACATGTATTTTGAGCAGTTAACCAAACAGTGGCTTGCCAGCCACTTGTATCTCAACAGCACTTCTAGCCTTCCAATTAAAAACACCACACATGTAGCCGTTCCTTGGTTCATCTCCCTCCATGCTTTCCTCATTCTGCACAACTTCATCTATTTATTGCCACCCAACTATCCGTCTACTCCAGCTCTCATCGTCTGGCTTGCTAAATACTATGTTTGGCAAAACAAACCGACAGACAAGCAAAAAATTCATTGGCCAAAACTGCCTGTTGTAATTATGCAAAATGGTGATCCCCCCCCCCCCCCAGGAAAATTGCCTCAGTTTAAGAAATCCCTCTAGATATCATCCGTTGCCGCCAAATCATGTGACTCTGTATGCAAGCCATTCCCTAACTTGAGGCAATTTGCCTCCAGAAGTCACAGCATTTGTGTTATGCTGGTATAAACAAGCAGTTGCAAAGTCTCAAAATCAAATTGATTTTGTTTGCTTGGCGGTCTTGTTACCTTCTCTCCTGTAAGAGGGGCACCTCCCTGTCGGGCCACCTATCTCATCCACAAGCCCTCCAGAACACTATCAAGGGATCCTGGTTGTAGGGCAGCCCGAGAGCAAGGATGCCAAATTGTAGGGCATGGACCGACAAGGAGAAACTGAAGAGCAATAGCTCTGGGGAGCAGGACACAGCTGTGGCTGGTTAGAAGGAAAGGGGAGTCAAGGAGGAGGCAGAAGAGGTTCTGGTAGAACACACAGCCCACCTTCCGCACCCTGGGGTAAGAGGAAAAACTATGGATTAGGGGCCTAGACCACCTTCACCAGGGGATGGGTCCTCAGGACTAGCTGGATGGAAGAGAGGATGCCCCACTACCCCTCAACTGAGACATCCCACCCTGATAAAGAAACAGTGCCGGTGGAGTTGCTGCCAATGCCAGAGACACATGCAGATAGCCTGGAAATGCAAGAAGGAGAGCCACCTGCCTCAGAGATGTACTGGCCCTCACTGAGAAAAGCCTGGCCATTGGGACTAGTGACTCAAACTCAGTCTAAAGGGGGCTCGGTGACTGCAGCTGGAGCCCAAGTAGACAAACTACTGCAAACCATGGACAGGACTGTTGAGAGAGCGATGTCCCAGCCCATTTGCTAGTGATATGGTTTGTGATATAAAGTTTGTTGCACTTACTAACCAGTCTGCTGAGTCAATGGAGCCTATAGTGGAAGATATATTTCAGTTGCCTCAACACAACAGAGCGGATGATGGGGATCACACTTCCCAAACTGGATTTTGATTTACATTTACAGACCATGTAAACATAAATGTAAAAAAAGCTCCTCGACTCATCCTTGAGCATAGATGCTCAGGTCACAGCTGTGGCCAGGAGTGCATTTGCATAATTAAAACGAGTACACCAGTTACTCCCGTTTCTTGAGAAATCTGCTCTAGCCACTGCGACACATGCCCTAGTGACATCCCATCTGGACTACTGTAATGCACTCTATGTGGGGCTACCAGAAACTTCCATGGGTCCAAAATGCAGCAGCCAGATTGCTGACTAGGGCAGGGTATGGAGATCACATTACACTCCTATTAAAGCAGCTCCACCGGCTGCCAATCAGCTATCGGGCACAATTCAAAGCACTGGTTTTAACTTAAAAAGCACAAAATGGCCTGGGTCCTAGCTACCTCAAAGATTGAATCTCACAGTATGAACCGGTTTGGGTGCTAAGGTCATCAGGAGAGGCCTTTCTCTCCATTCCGTCACCTTCACAGGTGTGTCTCATAAGAACACATGAAAGGGCCTTCTCTGTTGCTGCTCGCAGACTTTGGAATTCCCTCCTGCTGGAGGCCAGGACTGCCCCATCTCTGCTGTCTTTCTGGAAACAGGCAAAGACCTTCCTCTTCTGGCAAGCTTTCCCTGAATGATGGACTACCTACGATGTGACTTTTTATGGATTACCATACATGATTGCATTGACTGATTTCATAGGAACACCAGTGTTTTTCATATTCGTTTCCACCCCTCATAATGGACTTTTCTTTCTTTCCATGTGCTCTTTGGGTAGCACTGTTACCTTTTAATGTTCTAAGAAGCCTCTTCTAATTCCTTGTACTTAACTTGAATTATGTCTTAAATGTTCTGGGCTGTATTTTGTCCCTCATTATTGTAAGTCACCTTGGATCCTTTTCCAAGGAGAAAGATAGGGTAAAAATAAATAAATAAATAAATAAATAAATAAATGTTAAACAACACTCAAAGACATTTTGACCAGAGAGTTTGGAAAGGTGACTCACAACTTACCATAACTCCCCCAATATCTTATCTAGCCTAGCAAATGGGGAAAGCTACAAGCTGAAGTAGGAAAAAAAATCAACGTTTCCAAGCTTTGCTCTGATCAACACCACAGAATTCAAGTTCTGTCACATCCTGAACGATATTTGCATCAGCTCCTTGTTTTGATTCCCAGTATCAAGAACGAGCTGTTACTTTCCCTCTATAGCAACAGGGCAACATGACATATCATGTGCTGCCTGCCATTTACTCGTACGGTATATTTGTAATAGCTAACAGGTCCAAGTGTTGAGAACATCAACAACTATTTCAAAAAGAACAAGCACACACCTGCACATTTAGCAACAGCATTTCAGTTACGGAAAGTGGCGTGTGTCAGTTCCGTGTACAAAGAAAGAAAAGAGGGTGTGGCAACTGGCAGCACTAGATGTTGATGGAGGTGTTATTTAAGAAGGTGTGTACGAACTGCCTATGCACACTTTGCATCCAAGGGTTTGTCCCTGGCACTTCTTCCCCAAAAGCATTGTCACGTTTAGTGACGTCATGCGAGTCATTCCAGGACTCTCCTCTGTGATAAGAATCATGTCCTTTAAACAGAGAACAACTTTAGGATGCACAGAAGCATTTTGGGAATGGCAGTCTGAGGACATTCCCATGAATGTATGAATGGAAGAAGTGCATATTGCCATTTCGTTTCATCTTCTCTTTGAGTAATAACGGTTGAAATAGCTAACCTTTCCAGCCGGAGATTCCCTTGCTCTCTTGGGCCCTTGGTGGCTTCTCCCATTGGTTACATCTCCTCTCACTTCAAAGTCCTCCTGGAAGGTAACATAAAGGAAATTAGATCCCAGTGAAACTGTGATAGGGCTCGTTCTGTCTAAAGAATCACAGAAAGAATTCTTGAGATTTAGAAGCTGGAATCATTCAAAACGGAGAGGCAGGGAGTGGAGGAGATGAAAAACTGAAAACTAGGTCCAAATTGTCCACAAGTGTTAATCCAAAATGATGGGAACCAACCTGCACAGAAATGTTGATTCAGGGCTTTAGTCATTATTTTAGTTCTAGAGCTTGGAAGTTACCTTTTTCGGAATACCAGTCCCAGAATGCCATTGTCAGGCATGGATTCTTGGAAATACAATTCAAACCATTCTCTTTTACATACTGTACCTTCACGTGAGAAGCACATTCTTGATAAAGATTGCTCAGACAAAGCTACTAAAACCTTTGAATATCTCAGTTCTTTAAGTACAGTATCTCCGTACAGAGCCCTGTAGCATCCTGCCTGAGAATCCAATGAATACTGCACTGGCCTTCTTAGGAGATGTTTCTTTGTCTTCCTTTAGCTATGAAACACAGCTTACAATGTGCTGTCTAGAAGGAGCACTGATTCTGCATCTGGGGAGGCTATATCAATTGGCAAGAGATCTAGTCAATGTTCCTTTGATTCTCAAGCTGCAAAGAGAGCTCTGATTTAAAATCAGCTGAGATGTTCTGTCTGTGGTATCCAAGAATCCTACAGACTGTGTGTGTGTATTGTGTATTGTGTGTATTGTGTCATTATAGTCGTGACCGACTCTTCGTGACTCCATGCCCATGGAGTTTTCTTGGCAGGAATACTGGAGTGGTTTGCCAGTTCCAACTCCAGGTGCCTACAGCACCTGGAATTCCCTGGTGGTCTCCCATCCAAGTACTAACCAGGGCCGACCCTGCTTAGCTCCCGAAATCAGGCGAGATCAGACATGCTAAGGGTATCTAGGCAGCACTCCTACAGACTGTAGGGTTACCACAAATAAATAGCAGGGCTTTCTAAATGGTGGCTCTCCAAAGCCTCTAAATAGGCTCTGCGGATGGGCAGATTACCCATCAGTGTGATTCACAGAGGCTGCAAAGAACACTTATTTGGGAATACCACAGATCTGATTTTGCCTCGAGTCTAATGATAAAATAGTATATCCGTACCTACTATGAAGTAAGAAAAAAAACTTCAAGCAGCCTCAGTCTTTCCACCCCTCCAAACTCTCCTTTCAATTCAGAAATATCTCTTAAACTTAGAGGCTACATCTTCACATGACCTACAGCCAAGCCCAAATCCATCGTGTAGGAACTTGGCAGGAAACTCAGCTCACTATAAATGTCCTCCTCCTACCTGCTAAGGACCCATCACAAAATCTACTGAAACTGACAAAGTACACTTGAGGAGGTCACACTGGAGAGCAAGACTGCACTGTCAGTGTTGTGCCTGTTTGCTCTTCTCAGTATTCCCCCTGCTGTTAGCGGCTTAGGCAGTTACTTCACATCCGTTTTGTCTGTTAGTGTTGCATTTAGGAGGGGTACAAAATTTTTTTACTTCATGTCCGTCACGTAACTACTGAAATTTGTCTCGGCTACATCCCTGGAATGGGTGCTAAGTGTGACAATACTGTACCTGGTAGGGTTTTCCTTTGTCACTCTTTGTTCCTGCTTTCTGTTCCGAGACAAGACACCGTGTAGTAACAACTGTCACACAACAAAACATGCGTTTCTCTCAGAAAACTGTCTTTTTTTTTTAATTTTGAGTTTTCAGAAGCGAAATATTGAAAAAAAAATTAAGCCCCCCCCCAAAAAAAGGAAAAAGGAAGCTAGACAAAATCAGTGTTTGTCACGGTACAAGACCGTGAGATAACACTGGTCACGAGACAAGTTATCATGACCATGGGAACACTGAAACAGGAACAAAACCACATAATCGCGACCAACGCTGTCACGGTACAAACATAGTTGCGGGACAAAGAAGGATATGAAGTAACCGCCTTACTGAAGTTTTACTATGCCACAGGGTAGGGGGTGAGGGTAGGAATATGACACAGTATTTGAGGAATATGGAAATCCCTAACCC
Source organism: Phrynocephalus guinanensis (assembly GCA_037367245.1). NCBI lineage: Eukaryota > Metazoa > Chordata > Lepidosauria > Squamata > Agamidae > Phrynocephalus > Phrynocephalus guinanensis. The sequence goes on along the minus strand of CM074743.1, from coordinate 30,916,704 downwards.
ACCCAGCTTAAATTTGGAGACTGTTTCACAGATCCAGATGGATGATCTTATTTCAATGTTAACTGCCCTCCTCCTTGCTTGAAACAGATTAAATCACAGGTAAACCTAGAATTTCTCTTTCTCTCTCTTTTAGAACATCTGTTACATTGTGAGTCACAAATATCTACTTAGAATTTCAATTGCCAGGAAATAAAGGGCCTTGGAAGATAAGTAGTTGCTGCATTTAGTCTTCCTTCAGTTCTCTCTAATGACTATGCAAACAAAGTCACAAACAAGTGGGAAAACAAAAAGAAAAAGAAAAAGAAAAAAAACCCACAAAGGCAGATATTAGACATACCTCATTAAGGACTCTTCCTGCCTTGAGTGACTGTTCAATCCCTAGGACACATCAGAAAGATTTTGTAATTTTAAAGCATCCCTATAAAGTATTTTTAGTACCTGGAACATATTTCTTACTGTCTACCTCAAGATACATAAGAAATCTTCATCAGTATAGCATAAAGGAGTAAGTCCATATTTAAATAATACTACCTGCTGGAAATGTTACTGCCTAGTGGTAGAAACTTCAGTTACATACATAATTCTTATCAGACTGCAGATCTGTTTTATTCAATAATAAAACTACATGATAGTTTATGGCCAACGTACATAGATAAAAAGCTAGTCCTTTGAAGAGGAATTTAGTGCACACACAAAAACCATTGAGGGAAAACATAAATACAATTAACGTAGGCACTTTTCATCAAAATCTGCTTCCATTTGCTTGCTTTCTGAAATCGACTCTTCTTTTGGACATGATGTTACAACATAGTACTGAACTCTGAAACCCTAACTTCCTAACTCCACAGACACTCCGTAACGCCTCAAGCGGGGATTCCCAAATGTGGAATCCTTTGCTTGTGGCTGAATCCCACATTCAAATGGTATAATTACGGGGTCTCAAATACAGAGCATGAAAAAAATGTTACAGAAAAAGAAATCAAAAATCGTCAGACAGATGCAGCAGGGCCAAGGGAGGCACATTGTTGGGAAATCCAAGATCACCTCTCCTGCCATTTTGTTTTTAGTTACATTTTTAAAAAGACAAGGGGGGGGTTGTGCGTAAAAACTGGACTGGAACTGCAGCCCGGGTTCCCTGACCTGATTTGCCCTGCTGAGGCTCTTGTCCCCAAGGGGAAACAGTACAAGAGTGAAAACAATGTCGGGATGTCACTCCTCATCAACTCTGTGCAAGATTGGGAAAGCAGCAGCTGTGTGGGGAGACGGATTCCCCAATCCCAGTCCCTGGCTGCTTGTGCAATACAGGTTGAATCTAATAAAATATCTCCCAGCATCTTGTGTCCTGTGGACCCTCTGCCTGCATTAGCAAACACAATATTGTCCTGCAGCATTCTAAACACAATGGAACTTCTCACAATTCAAGAAACAGCTGGAGTATCACACTGTTTTCAGCATTATGGACCATCAGAAAAATAAATAAATTTGTGTTGTAGCAAATCAAGCCTGAACTCTCTTTGGTTTTATATTTTAATCCACCTCTGTCTGTTTTGGTATGTATTTGATTTATTATTTCAGAGAGCCATCCCTGAAGGAGGTGAAAGGGATGGCTTGTAGGTCTAGGGTCTTCTCAGCAGCTGCCCCCAGGTTATGCAATGCCCTCCCCAGTGAGATTCGCCTGGCGCCAACACTGATGACATTTCAGCGCCAGGTAAAAACCTTCCTGTTTCTGAAGTTTTTAAATTGACATATAGATTGTGGGTCCTGCTGGCAATTTTAGTGTTTGTGTTAAAATGTTTTTATTGTTTTAATTGTACATTGCCTTTTTAACGTTTTAACTGTTCATTTTAATTGTAAGCCGCCCAGAGACCTTTGGGTAGTGGGCGGCATATAAGTTGTATGTATGTATGTATGTATGTATGTATGTATGTATGTATGTATGTATGTATGTATGTATGTATGTATGTATGTATGTATATGTATGTTGTGTCGTTATAGTCGTGACTGACTCTTCGTGACTCCATGTCCATGGAGTTTTCTTGGCAGGAATACTGGAGTGGGTTCCTACTCCAGGTGCTTACAGCACCTGGTATTCCCTGGTGGTCTCCCATCCAAGTACTAGCCAGGGCCGACCCTGCTTAGCTTCCGAAATCAGGTGAGATCGGATGTGCTTAGGGCATCTAGGCAGATGTATGTATGTATGTATGTATGTATGTATGTATGTATGTATGTATGTATGTATGTATGTATGTATGTATGTATGTATGTATGTATGTATAAATAAATAAATAAATAAATAAATAAATAAATAAATGTATTTTGGGCACAACATGAGAACACGAGAGTCACTGGAAAGAACAATTATGCTAGGAAAAAATGAAACCCAAAAGAAAAGAGGAAGACTGAATATGAGATGGGTTGATTAAATAAAGAAAACCACTGCTTTGAACTTGTAAGACATGAGCGGGGCTGTTAATGGCAGGACCTTTTGAAGGTGACTAATTCATAAGGTCACCCTAAACTGGAAGTGACTTGATGGCATATAAACAACAAACACAGTTTTCGTTGGCAGAGATTAATTTATTTACACAAGATTTTAATTTTGATTAATTGATAAACCTTTGGCTATGGGACTGTCTTTCTGTAATTCTTTAAGGTGGATTTTAATAATGCCTTTTGATGGTTGAATTTCATTGGTTCTCCTGGCTGCCTCGAGACAAGATAGATATGAATTTGAAATTAAAGTCCAGTATGACCCTTGTATCTGTGATTTTGGTATCCACAGTTTCACTTATATTTACAGGCTGAAAATATTAAAAATATTAAAAGAAAAGTCCCAGGAATGTGTATATCTAATTATGCAAGTTACCAGAGAGTCAGAGATCATGGTATGTATATTGTTTCCAGTTATAACAGCATTCACTTTTATTCGTGGTTTTCAGCATCCACAGGGAACTTGTAACAGATCCCCTGCAGGTATGGGAATCCTACTGTATACAATAAAATACTGTACATACGAAATCAATAAAATAATTATTATTATGACAGGAATCTTTGCAGTGTGCAAGGGGAAAGGGCAGAAAGATTTTACAAAACTTTTACTTACACTGGTATCCCACCACCCATTTCTGTCCAGCTATGCCTAGGAAGTACTTCAATGTCCGCTCACAGACCAGATCCTCATCTGAAGAATAAGGAGAAAGATTTCAGTTAGTGTTAATTAAAAAGTGGCTGAATAAGCACACCGAGTTCAGGCCCAGGTAGCAAAACCAGAGATGGTGAGTTGAATCCCCCCCATCTCCCATCCCCCAGTGCTTCCTGTAGGAAGAGCCCAGCCTGTGAAGGTGGTTCTGATACATCCCTTTTGAGTACTCGACACCCAGAAAACTTTGGAAAGGGTCGCCATAAGTGGAAATCAATTTGATGTCACACAATTATTATTTTTACTATCTGCATCAAAATACCTAGGAACCAAATAACAGTTTGAGGCATGGGAAAGGATCAGTAAGATTTTTTTTATTTCTCATCTTTCACAGCAGGATTATGCAACCTATGTTTTCAAAAGTTTTCTCTAGTTCCAAATGTTGGCTATGTGACAGAGAGACTTAGGCTAAGAGATGACAAAAGACCAGGTGAGCTCAAATAACTCATCAGGTTACTTGGACCTTGGTCAAGGGATCAGGCAAGCAACCTTAGAAGATCTTGCCAGGTTCTTGTCAATGTATTATGCCCATTCACAGCCTGCATCTTCAGATCTGAGTGTGCTTTTCATTATTACTCGATTAAGGTGTTTTGAACTCACATAATTTAAAGTGGTTGATCTTATTTTTATACTTATATTCCAGGAATGTCCTTGTTGATCCATAAGGACTAAAACTTTGATTTTTTTTAAAAAAAAGACGCAAAAGCTGGGCCTTGGCGTCCTGAAGCCCTCGCTTTTATAGTTTGATCACAAGACAAACACCACACAATGGAATCGAAATGGGAGCAGGAAAGGGCAGGTCTGAATTCTAACTCATGCCTCCCAAAGCCCTCTTACATGTGACTTGTCCTCTCAGACAAAGAGGCAGATAGGTCAGCGTTCCCGCACCTACCACGGTGGTTGAGAGGCCTCTGGATGGCAGTATCATTCTTTTTTACAGTGACCCCCTGCCTATCGCGGGGGTTAGGGACCCGACCCGACCCACAATAATTGAAAATCCGCAATATACGGATGCAGGTTGGGTTGGGCCTGGGGGCTCTTGTTTTTACCCTAGGCCTGGCACTGCTCCCAATGGGCCTGCGAGGGCCTTCCCAGGCCTTACGGAGGCCCCAAAAGGGCCTCCCTGCAAACCGGAAGTGACTTTCGGGTCACCGAAAATCATTTCTGTGGCCTCCGACAGGCCTAGAAAGGCCCATGGAGGCCTGAGACATGATTTCCGGTGTTTTGGAAGTCACTTCCAGTTCACAGGGAAGCCCTTTTGGGGCCTCCAGAAGGCCCAGGAGGCCCTCATAGGCCTTTGTCCCTTACCACAGGGGGGCTTTTTTCCTATACTGTGGTCCCGCGATATAGAGGAGAGGAACCACTGTAATTACAGCACCCTAGGATGTTTGAAAGGCCATCCCCTCCTCTGTGAACCTGCCTGGAAGTTCAGAACTTCCAGAGAAGCTCTACATCCCATGATCCTGAGAGGCTAGCTTGGGGCATACAAGGGGTAAGGCTTCCTCCTAAGCAGCAGTGCAACCACAGTACAGAACTCTCTCTCCAGGGAGAAAGAGGGGTTCCAGCTTCTGGCAAGTAGTCACAACCTGTCTTGTTCCACAGCCACTGTTATAACTGGCTTTTAAAACTGAGCAATGCTTTTATATCAAAACAATTTAACAACAATATCAATATTATCTAGCTCCTGCTTATCAGATCAAAACACCACTGAACATGGAGGTCCCAAATGAATTCTCTCATGACTAATAGTTATTGAAAGACCTCTGTGGAAGTCACCAGAAGAGACATGGTGCTCTCATCATTAAATTGCATTGCAATAGTAAAACAGGATACACCCATCCATCAACTCAATGAGGCCCTGTGCATCTAACTCACCTGTTTTCATTACCACATGGGTTGTTTCTTCTGTAATTTTATGGGACCAAATGCTCTCAGTTTTTCTTACAAACCTCTGTATTACATGCTGGAAGCAAAGTAAATACTGGATCAGAAATGACTGATTTTATCAACAGTTAGCATTGCTGGCTTCTCAACTCAGCCTTTTTGTTTTTTATTCTTTCAAGAATGTACATGCCTGCTGTCTATATAAATAGATAATGTGGCTGAAAATATTTGCATGATTAACTACAATAAAACAAACATTTAAAAATAACCAGAGGAGGGGGGGGGATCAGATAAAACATTCAATTCCAAAATTAACCAAGTACTGTATAAAAATTAAGAAGTTAACAGTCTGGCAGGGCTCCAAAGTGATAGAAGGACAGAGAAATGAGGCACCCTTCCTTATCAGAACTTTCATGGAGTTGCAAGCAGGCTCCCACCCATGTTCTAGCTAAATACAAACCAAATATTGGTAGGAGCCTCCGCAGAGGATCCTAATAACAATGAGGACAAGGTGACCACAAAAAGTTTGTAATATCATAAGCACTTCAGATGTAATGACAAAGAAGCCATATTCTAGACTAGATGAAATTTCTGAAGATTTTTTTAAAGGCAGTCCAATATAGATTACATTGCACTAGCTCGAAACATGATGGAACTAAGGCATACTTAGCATGACCAGATATGCATTTTCTACAACTAGGCACATCTGATGTACAAGTATAGACTGAGCAAATGCACTGCTAGTCCCAATTGGTACCTGAATATGGAGGTTGAAGACCAGGGTCATAAGCCTCTAGATCAGTGTTGGCAAACCTATGGCACGGGTGCCAAAGGTGGCATTCGGAGCCCTTTCTGTAGGCACCCAACATTGCCCCTTCACAGCCACTTGCATTCAGGTTAAATTGCCATATTGGCATTTTGCAAAAAATTAGTGGGTTCTGAATCACAGTTTGGCCACTCGGTCTCTAAAAGGTTTGCCATCACTGCTCTAGATTGTGAATCCAGATGTTTCAAATGGCATACTTCCCAGCTGAAAACAGAATGAACTCCTACACATAGATCCAGAAGCACCTCTGTGTCCTATTTGCATTTGCTCACATTAGTGGCTTGAGAACAGGGGTGGGGAACCTTCAGCCCTCCAAATGTTTTGGGCCACAACTCCCGCAGTCCTTTATCATTGGCAAAATAAGACTCAGAATTCTGGGAGTTATAGTCTAAAACATCTGGAGGGCTGGAGGTCGGCCAACCCTGCTTTAGAATACGGCTTAGCAGTTTTCTCAAACTTCTCAGCATTCTCCCATTTTGATTTTTTTAGAAAGTTTTGTGCATCCCAAACTCACTTTCACCATGGCTAAAAAGAATCACTTCATAATTTGAAAATTAAAAATAAATAAAACCAGTGTAACATAGTGTTGTTAATAAATCTCACTGTATGAAACTTGATTCAGTTTTTTTCCTTTTGAAAATCTCAGTTAAGATCTAGCACCCACAGTTTGGGGATCAATGGAATGTGATGCTAAATAGATAGTTTGGAAATACCCACTCTGCAGTATCATTTTATCCAAAACTGCAGTCTGTGAGGTTTTATGTAGCTGTAATACAGATGATACCATGGAACCCTATAGTCAGATTGAAATGAATTCACATAATCCATAATTACTCAAGGAAATCTGCAGTGAACAATGTCACTGCATCAGCACAAGGCCCACTGTGTTAGTAGAAGCACATTCTCAGAGTTTGTGCAAGAGTGCCATCCACTATAATTTTGTTTTACAAGCATTTGTGAAAAGGTTTGTACAATCAGCACAACTGCTTGTACATGATGAGGTCTGAAATGCAACCATCCAATTGGGAATTTTCAGTTTGGAAGCAGAAGATATGTAATTTGTGCAGATAAAGTGTTCTATCCTGCATACACCACAATTTTGATTATTTTACAGAGTAAAACTTTGCTCTTCAAACATAACTTCCCGACAACCTTCCATCCCCTGTAATGACTCATTGCATGGTCTCAGGCAGTCCACACACCCTTGCTTTTCTGTCCGTCAGAAAAATTGCCATCTTTCCTTAGCAAGGGCAACTGCAAGTCATGACAATTAAGCTCCTAAAGCACTCTGAAAAGCGAAAGAGAATTTATTAAATCTGCAAAGTATTTCATCCCTTCTTAAGACTGTTCTGCATTACAATATGGCCTTTTCTATCACGCCTGACACCCTCTTTTGCCTCCTACCCCTTTTTGGATTCCTTTGTAGATCAAAGAAAAGATCTGGTTAACTGAGACATTTGATTTATGATGTTCCACTCAGTCCTAACAAAGATAATAGGCTGCTGTGGCATGACAGAAGCAGCAATACTCCAAAACAAAGAAGGAAAATCCAAACTATAAAAGAAATCAAACTGTACAGGTTTACAGTGGCATATAAACATTGCAATGTGATTTTTTCCACCCTGGTGGAGATAGCTCGTCAAATTTTGAGTCCAGGCCCTAGAAGTTTCATATAATGGGTTGACAGCTTGACTGGTTCCAGACAAATCCTTTATCATACCACCGTCCTGCTCCGTTCACTGAATTTTATAGAAGGCTTTCATCATCCTCCACTCATAACTCTCCCTTGCTTTTCCACCCTCCCTTTTCTTCCTTGTTAAAAATAAAAAGACATAATAGATACACAGTGGCTTCTAACTGCTAGGATGAGGAGCCCTCTGCCTTCTGCCTGCAGTGTTTCCTAAAGCAGAGCACAAACTCCCATAGCATCAGTTTGTGCCAGATGGCAGGTACAGAACCAAAGGAAGGGGCCTGATGGTTTCCACAGCTGTTTACATGGACCTGATTTAAATGGTAGGTTCTGACTTTTGCTCTGCAGACGACACTGGCTTCAACAGCAGTTACACATTTGCAAGAGGGTCATATAAGAGGATGCTTACCAATTCGTCTTGGTTTAGACCTGATGCCACCAATGACATTTTTCTCTTGCTTGTGAGGAGTGGGCTCTTTGAGGTTTTTTTCCTGGCCTTCTGGTGTGGAGCAACTGTGAAGGGAGAGACCGGCCTTCCCTGTGTCACATGACTTGATGTACCTGGTCTACTACTGGAACCTGGCGTAGCACCAGGAGAACCTCTTGCTGTTTTTGTGGTCAAAACATTGGAAATCCGCTCTTTGGATTTCGACGACGAAGTGGAATTACTGCCTGGAGTGAAATGGGTGCTCTTGATAGTGACGAATAAGTCACCCAGGAAGTGGTGTTTGCGTTCAGGTGTCAACTTTACTTTAGTTCCTGTAACAAAAGGGGGAAATCGCTACAGTAATGAAAGATGTTACTAGAACGACTTTATCACTAGAGTAAAAGGAATGGATTATCTTCAACAAATACTTTCAAAGCTCTGATCCATGTAGTTGCTGCCCTTCTCTTCTCAAGGGGAAGACCTGCAATTTCACAGTGACTCTGTCAAGAGAAAAAGGGCATTCACACAAATAACAACTGGTTTCATGGTTCAGGCTCTTGCGTTGCCTAATTCACATGGATTCTGATACTACAAAACCAGACCTGCACTACGGGCAGAACGTCCTGATACAGCTGGCAATGTGTCAGACAAAACAATAACAACAGCAGCAACAACAACAACAGCAACAACCCCAAAACCATTTGGAATCATTTGTTTGCAGAATTTGCATCCCAAATCCATGCCACTTCTTCCAGAACAGAAACAAACAATGTTATTTAGAACCAAATTATATCAACACAAAATGTACCAAAGCATATCGTGGAAAATGGAATCTCGTTTCACATATTGTGATGAGTAAATATCAAACAAATTTATAGGAAACGTGGCCAAATCTATGGCTAAAAAGAACCAGGTGATTTTAAATCCAGATCAGCCTTCTAAATGACACCATCTCCATCCCTAAGGTTTACATGGAGATATTTTTAGGAGAAAGTCCAAATGGCAAAGACCATTTTTTTTTAAAAAAAGAGTAAGATGGGAAAAATATTACTGTAGAGTTAGCTGTTGTGAGTTTTTTGGGCTGTTTGGCCGTGTTCTGGAAGTTTTTCAGAACACGGCCAAACAACCCGAAAAACTCACAACAGCTATCAGATCCCGGCCGTGAAAGCCTTCGAGTAGAGCCCTCTGTATTTAAAGCTCAAGAAAAAGTAGGCTTTTAGACTCCATAAAAGTGCATCCAGAACAAGATACCTGTTGAATTGGGTCACCGATGAGTTCAATTACGTCTAGTCTATCTACTACACACAGATCTCAATGTCTTGTTTTGACTACCAATAATCCGCAATAAACCCAAAGTTCTTCCTTATCTCCAGACCATCATCTAAGGCAGGCATGCCCAAACTTCGGCCCTCCAGATGCTTTGGACCACAGTCCTTTGTCACTGGCGATCTAAGCTAAGAATTCTGGGAGTTTTGGTCCAAAACATCAGGAGGGCCGAAGTTTGGACATGCCTGATCTAAGGAAAGCATTTTTGTTGCAGTGTTCCATTTGTTGAATGCTCACCAAACTGGAGATGCCAGGTCAAAAATGTTCCCCTATGCCCAAGCATTTAAGTTGGTTAATTCATCTAACTGCATTTTATTTGTACCTATTCTTACATTACAATGCTTATTATTGCAGTGCTAATCTTCAGGATAGGAAGGATTATGTGGTTGCACGCTGTTGCCCAAGGGATGCCAGAGTGTACTTTCAATGTTTTCTACTTTTCTGGAAGGCTCCTTCTTAACAGACTTTGAAGCAAAGTAGGAACATCAAAGAATAATCAAGTAAAATGGGGAGACTTGGATATAGGACAATTTTTCTGCAAATATGAAGAAATTCAATTAATGCAGCATTTATGTGCATGCAATTTATGCCTCGTGGACCCTAATATTAGGTTCACTAGGGAAGACACCCAAGACAACAGGCTGGCTTTCCTGGATTGTGCAGTCATCATCAGACCTGACCGTGGCCTGAGAGTAGAAGTTTACAGGAAACCCACCCACACAGATCAATACTTACTGTTTGACTCCCACCATCCACTACAGCACAACAGGCTGGCTTTCCTGGATTGTGCAGTCATCATCAGACCTGACCGTGGCTTGGGAGTAGAAGTTTACAGGAAACCCACCCACACAGATCAATACTTACTGTTTGACTCCCACCATCCACTACAGCACAAACTAGGAGTCATCAGGACCCTAAGCCACACAGCAGAGAGCATCCCCACCTCCACAGAAGCCAAGAAGAAGGAAGACAAGCACCTGAAGACAGCACTTAAGGCCTGTGGATATCCAAAGTGGGCCTTCAACAAAGCAGTGGGCCATCCCAGAAGAACAAGGGATCAGTCTGAGAACCAGACCCAACGGAAGAACCTGGTCATTCCTTACATGGCTGGAGTGTCGGAGAAGCTTAAAAGGATTTTTGGCAAACACCACATCCGTGTTTATTTCAAACCCACTAACACACTAAGGCAGAGACTTGTCCACCCAAAGGATCCGATACCAAACCAAAAAAGGAGCAATATAGTATATGCGGTCCAATGCAGTGAGGAGTGTTCAGACCTCTTCATTGGAGAAACTAAACAGCCATTAAACAGAAGGATGGCCCAACATAGGAGGGGCAACAGGTCAGGACCAGAATCAGCAGTACACCTCCATTTGAAGGATAAAGGGCACTCTTTCAAAGATCAGGATGTACACATATTAGACAAAGAAGTGAGGTGGTTTGAAAGAGGAGTAAGGGAGGCCATTCATGTGAGCATTGAAAACCCCTCCCTTAACAGAGGTGGTGGGCTTCGGCATAGTCTATCTGCTACTTATCAGGCTGTGCTTTCCAAAGTCCCCAGGCAAATCAAAAAGCCTTCACCACCAAGGCCATAGCTAACGACCCATTCTTGATAGGTTTCAGCACCTTAGGCCATTGTTCACCTTAAGGCTAAGGATACTATTGTCTCTCTAGGCGTTTTACAGTTTGTGGAGTTGTTGGTTGTGTATGTCTGTCTTGTGGGAGGTCTCTGTTTTCAGCTCTCTAGGGGCGAGTTGCTTGGGATTTGTTCCAGAGTGTTGGGTGGATTTTGTTGCTGAGTTTGAGGTGGAGAGTGAGTAGGTCTAACAAGCCTATTTAGGCCACTGTTTATCTTATGACCCTAATTCAGGCCAGGGTGACAAGAGGTCAAAGCTGCCTATAAGATGGAGGATTTGCACTAGCTGTATTCAGACCGATGAAGCTGTTTGAATGAACAGCGAAACGTTTCTGTCTCTCAAAAAAGAAGTCCAGTAGCCATGACTCAACTTCCAGTTATGCCTCACCGTGTATACAACAGATAATATACAACATCTAGCAAATGGCTGAGAAACCACTATTGAAGTAGTTGCCCTATGATCAAAATGATCAATTTTAAAAAATAATTTTATAATAATTTTAACATTTTAAATTTGCTTGAACTTTATATATATATATATATATATATATATATATATATATATATATATATATATATATATATATATATATATATATATATAATATATAAATAGAGAAAACACCCAAACAACATAATATGCATATATGCATAAGGGTGGATTCGGGTTTCTTCCCGTGTAGAAATCTAGATTTCTACACGGGAAGAAACCCGAATCCACCCTAACATGCATACCTATACCCGTGAAAATCTACGAAAACATATATATATATATATATATATATATATATATATATATATATATATATATATATATATATATATATATATATATATATATATATATATATATATATATATATAGTTTTAAATTGTGCAGTGCTCCAATGTGAATAAAGAATAGACAGATTACCTTAACTGTACATTGCTAATACAAGTATTGTATATTTTTATTACATTGAGTGGCTATATAGCCATCTTCACTTATACTTATTCACCACCTCTTTAAAAAAAAAAAGGTTTGCAGACATAGTCTGAATAAATCCCATAATTGTATTCATCCGGACAAATTACACAAGTTCTTCGTATTTCTACTGCTTACACCTTTATCTGAGAGTACCTGTAATGTTTGTGACTATTCAGTCTATAGAGTGGGTAGGGCAGAATATACAAGCATAACTTGTTACTGAACGTCAGTTTTTAAACCTATTGCATTCTTACAATAGAATACTGTGCTTCAGGTGAGGGTACTGGTAAATATCATAGACCAGTGGTGGCAAACCTTCAGCACTCCAGATGTTTTGGACCACAACTCCCAGAATTCCAAGTCTGTATTGTCAATGACAAAGGACTGTGGGAGTTGTGGTCCAATCTTGAAGTGCCATCAGCCTTTCTGTTGATTGATTATGAAATATTAACCATGAAAAGCAGAATCATATTAGCTTCTTATTCTGAAGAATATTTGCATCTTTAATGTATTAAACACCCACAGACCTGCATCACTGTATATAATAACATACTAACTGCTCAATACTCAAATTACACTTCGAATATTCAATCACATTTTAAAAACACAAGGTGTCAAGCGATGCATTTGGTGGAACTAATGATAAAACAGAAGAAACAAGGAAAGAGCAGAAGAGGCCTAAGGCAACACTTTCTTTGTTACTTTTGAAACATTTGTTATTTATGATGCTTAGGAAGAGCATTCATGTATCTCTCCTCCCCCGGAATGTGATTAGAAAGAGGCAAGAGGCTTTTCAAAATAGTCAAGAGATAAGCTGTAATTTGTAATCAAGCCATCAATAAATGTAATCAGATTTAGGTTTTTATAAGAAGGCCTCAAATACTTGATGCTGGCTTGAAAGCCAAAACAAGGGTCATGTTAATTAAGTTGTCTGCAGTCTCTTTCAGGGCCCAGAGGAAGCTAATTAATAGATTCCACCATCTTAATACTCAATTGGGCTATTTATAGTTGTTTACGGAATTGGCTGATTGGATTTGGAAAGGCTACAAAAACAATCATCTGGAAACCAGTGTCATTGGGAAAAAATATATTGTTTCCCTTCCTTGTAGCAATTAAATTATGTTTATGTCTGAATGCAGTGAGCTTCAAAACCCAGGAAGCCTCATATTGGAGAAAGCTCTGTGTTTCCATGAAAAGAAATTGGGGAAAGGTTTGAATGCAACAATACATACACAACAGACCACAAAAGGAAAGCAAATCCACCACAGCCTTTCCAAAAGTGCTAATATTTCCAATCTATTTTCAAGACAACATGCTGCTGAGTGAAAGATAATTAGCAAGAACTGCTCAACCAGACAGCTGTGGCTAGCAAAGAACTTGACCCGCCTTCAAGATAGACCTAGATCGATTTGCATCAACAAAATCCATTCACTATCCCTAAAAACCTTCACTAGCTTTTCTATTCATATATTCCAGTGTAAATTACAGTACGTGTATGAGACATATTAACAGCAGAGCGGAGGAGTGAAAAAGATCCTTTCCAGTTTACAGAATATCAGCACTGAGTTACTTGAAAAGAATTCCTTATGTGCCACAGGTGAATGGGCAAAGGCATTTTTGCAATTCTGAGTGGGTTATATTACCATCTGAAGAACATCTGTCATTTTTAACGAGGTGCATTACTTTCAATGCTTTACTATTCAAGTGGAACAATCCCCTTGTTTCATTTCATATTTTCAGAATAAAGTTCCTGGAATTTCTCCTCCCCCATCTCCCCAGCATCATGAATTGTCTCCAAAGAACAGGATAAGGACACCCAGCTAAACATTCCAGTGTATATCATATTGCACTGCTGTACAGGTTTTAGATTTGATTCCAACCAGCCAGTCCTAATAGGAATTTTGCAACCATAGAAAAGGATTTTGTAATATGGGAAAGGAAAATTGTGTCCTTTTCTGTGTCACCAAAACATCTCTCTACAGTGCATATATGGATTTTTTTAAAAAAACTCACAGCACACATCCTCCCCAGAACAAGATTATAAGAGAATAAGCAGATCAATCAAATGTCTTTATAAGAAAGATATGGGGTTTTCTAATAAAGAAGTCCTACACGGCAAAGTGGTTAAACAGCTGTACTGAAGCTAAAGCTGTGCTCATGACCTGGGGTTCAATTTGGTAGCCGGCTCATGGTTGACTCAGCATTCTATTCTTCCAAGGTCAGTAAAATGAGTACCCAGCTTGCTGGGGGTGGGGTGGGGAAAGTGTAGCCTGCATAAATGAATTGTAAACCACCCAGAGAGTGCTTTAAGCACTATGGGGTGGTATGCGCTATGAGCAAAACACTTGGCTTTTTTTTTTTTGCTTTTACATTTTTGTGTACCTAGTAAATTATCAGAATATGTAGAATACATCTTACTTTCAGGATGTCCTATTTCCTTACCTATATAATTTTAAAAGCCAGAGTAATCCCTGCTTTGGCCATCAGTGTGGTTAAATAAATCTGTTTTGCATTCTGTTGTGTGTATTTTAACCCAAGTTGAAGGATGTGCCAGCCTGCTTCTATACTGGTTTGCATTTTTTTCAAACTCAATAGAAAATGCATAGGCATCTTCCCCTAATGTACACTTTGAAAAACTTTTTCCCCTAATGGATGCAATTCTTGATTGAAGAACTGCATTGTAACATTTAGAGAAGTGTAAAAGCTGAAGGATAATCCAGTAAGAGTGAATTACAGTGGACCCTTGTATAACAAACAGCTTGTACAACAAAAATTTGTACAACATAAAAAATTCTGGAGATAGGGGAAATTTGCTTAACATAATCGCCTATGGGGAGAATCCGTACAACATAAAAACGGGATTACTGTTTTCAATGCATTCCTATGCAATTTGTATAAAGGAAAATTTGCTTAACATAATTTCATTTGGAACAAATTAATTGCTTTATACAAGGTACCACTGTACGCGTTTATACTAGACTATGAGTCGAATTCATATTTGCTTCTCTCATCACAGATTTTTATGCAACACAGAAATGCCTTTTGAAAGATCACGGAGTTGAGTACACTGGTTGGGTTTATAACTTATGTGCTAGTTGTATGATTGACCTGCACTCCTTTGATCAGTAAGTTGAACGTGGCTGACCTTTCATGCACACCACCCTCCCACAGTTGTATACATCTTGTTTTTTGCTCTGAATTGTGACTAATGGGATCAAAATTCTATGCCATCTCAAAACCTTGGCTCCTTTTTTTCCTCACTGGAGGAAGCTTTATTATGCTTTCTTGCAGTGTTTCATTAACTCTCTGGAGAACCCTGAACTCAAATTGTGGTGGCTATTAGCACCGCTCTATTTCTCTTGCCGAACATTCTACAGAACGTCCTCAAACGATGCCTTCTAGCCACAGCCCTGTCTATCGCAATGCAATGTCCAAAACGGTAGGCACCAAGGCTCCTGGTACAACAGAGTATTATGATATTGTTCAACAAATGTGGCTTTTTGTTTTGATCAATGTGGCGTCTGGGGTGGCAACCCTTGCCCAGTTTGAGCACATTCAAAAGAAATATCCTGGATGAGGCTCGCTGCTTAAGGTAGCTACTAAAAACACACCTGATTAAAATACACAAAGAACAGATTCCGCAGCAAGGGTTTTCTGGTCTTGTTGAGCAAAGGAAAATAAGCTAACTTGATACACTCTCACAGAAACATGGTAACAGAAATGCATTTTAAAACCACTGCCATGGCAACAGAGCTCAAGCTAAATATGCATAAGCCCCACTCTAACAATGCAAAATGAACTTGGTAACTCAGTGGACTCTGCAGCCTAATGTTACATTGCACAGAATAAATTCTTGTTTTTAGAATGAAATGCAAAGGAAAGCAACAGACAGGTAGGCGGGGGAATGAAGACTGGACTTAACCGAGTGAGTTTCTTTTCATTAGTGGCTGAAAGGTACCTTGAATTGCTCGTACTCCTCTCACTTGCTCCAGAAGTTATTGTTGTTTTGACTGATATACTGCCCCCATGGTACTTGGAGCGCTCCCTGTACAGTTCACAACATAATTAGGCAAGGAACACTTTGTTATCGTACCCCCACCATCACAGGGATGGAAAGCTGAGTCAGCCTTGAGATGGCTACCTGAACCCACCGACATCAAGCTCAGGTCATAAGCAGAGGCTTGACTGTAGTACTACTGTTTGCTTACTCACTGTACCATGGGGCTCGCTAGTTAGTCCTCCCCCAACCAATGTTTTTTGGTAATGCTTGTACTTCCAGTAAGAAACAGGGACTCTCAAGCTTCAACTACTCTATGGTCAAAACAGTAAAAAACCATTATAAGCAAAACAGTATAACATGCACATACAATAAGATCACCATCTCTGTGGAGCATCTATTCCTGAAACCATGGAGAGCAGGGAACCCCATGTACAACACAGAAGGGGCCAGGTCACAAAGCCCATCTAGTTGCATGCTGTATATAGGACTGCGGTAAACAGCTTATAAAAGAAACTGCAGATACCAATCCTATGGATATGGGGGTCCTATTGTACTTTAAATTAAGGAAGGAGAGGAGATGACAGAAGTGATGGCCATGCCAATAACTCAGACTAAGCCTATCTGAATGCCTCAGATATCTGAAGCAGTCATTCTTTCTCTAGTCTGTATAGTGAGGAAACTTTACAGTGAGCCCGGGTGGGGCTGGCTAGCAATCCATCCATCCAATACCTTCTGAATTTTACAATGAAACTCAAAATAATAGGCTCTATAATTGCAGAAGTGTGTGTGTGTGTGTGTGTGTGTGTGTGTGTGTGTGTGTGTGTGTGTGTGTGTGTGTGTGTGTGTGTGTGTGTGTGTGTGTGTGTGTGACCATAACACCAAAATACATACAATTTTATTAAACTCTAGAAATCAAGACAACTGAAACTCTACTGGATATTAAGAAAGCCCTAGGTGTATCTGGAGTTCTTCTTATAATGGATTTATTAATTTGAGTTAATTAATATTTCTTCTTGCTCTTCTCACTCACTAGGCATCAGACTTCCCTCAACTACAGGAAAGGGAAACTAGAAGTCGGGGGGTGGGGGAGAGATGCATTTGGGCAGAAAGCCTCTCAGGAGTGCCATCTGTATTTTCTTCTGCATGACTTCCTGCAGAAAAGTTGAGAGAAGGACAAAGGGAAGGTGCCGCCATCTGGGAACTTCAGGGGGAGGAGAGTGAGAGGAGAGGAGGGGCTGTTGAGGGAAAGCAAAAGCAAAAGCATAGGGATATGGACAATATTGAAGGGACGCAAGGGCTTCTCATTTTCACAATGCTGGTAATTCCCCTAGCATTTTGAAATAGAAAGCACAAGACTGTTTCAAGTTGTTTGTTTCCATGTAGGAAATAGATGCCCTAAGCACATCCGATCTCGCTTGATTTTGGAAGCTAAGCAGGGTCGACCCTGGTTAGTACTCGGATGGGAGACCACCAGGGAATACCAGGTGCTGTAGGCAGCCTGGAGTAGGAACTGGCAAACCACTCCAGTATTCCTGCTAAGAAAACTCCATGGACATGGGGTCACAAAGAGTCGGTCACGACTGTAAACACACACACACACACACACACACACACACACACACACACACACACACACACACACAGGAAATTAATAGTAGCAAATTCTCAGTCTGTCTTCCGGGAACAAAACTGAAGGCACTGCCCTTCTTACCCTTTCTCAACCTTGCCTCACCTCCAGTGAAATCATCTTCCTCCTCTGGTAGTGGCCGTTCTTCAGGGGCATCACTCTGGCTTCCCTGTCGGAGAGCTGCTTCAATATCAATCATCTCTTGGTGGAGTTTCTTTAAGTTATTTTGCATGGCATCTCTTTGCTGCAGAAGGAAAAAAATTGAGTAGATGACTCGTGCGCGAAATGTGCTCTCTTTTCAGCAAACGAATGATCCTGTTACGTGCCACTTGAAGAGAGCATGTTACGAAGAAGAATTCTTTTAGTTGTGACACTCCTGATTCAGAGAGACAAGCCTGGTCCCTGTATTGTGTTTCGTTAGCTTTTATTTGGTAATGTAAACGACATGAGATTTTTAACTGAAGGAATTTTGTACAGAGATGGAAATGATCAGTACAAGTAGACATGTGGGCAGTACTTGTTTCCTTGATCAGACCGGGTTCTATTGCTGCTAGCAAGAAAATGCAAAATTTTCATTTAAGACAATGCATGCTCACCTTGCTTGCAAGAACAATTATGTTCTAGAACAGTGTTGGCGAACCTCTGGCATGGGTGCCAAAGGTGGCCCTCGGAGCCCTTTCTATGGGCATCCCGACATCGCCCCTTCACAGCTACCTGTATTCAGGTTAAATTGCCATGTTGGCACTTTGCAAAAAATAAAATAAAATAGTGGGTTTCGAATTGCAATTTGGGCACTCGGTCCCTAAAAGGTTCGCCACCACTGTTCTAGAAGCTCCCAAGAAACATGATTCCACTTGTAGGCAAGACATGTGGGAAGCATGGAAGAAATTATGCCTTCTCATCAGTGCCACAGCAAATGGGCAGCAGAGTAGTGCATCTCTCTAAAAATTTGGGGATGTCAACACAGTCCCATGTCTTATAGAATTTGCCTACCCTGGTTTAAATACATACACGGGTTATCACTGGCTTTAGTGTAGGCATGGCTAGTCAAACGAAGCTTGCCCTTGAAGAGCACCTATGAATTTCAGGACCTCACACAACAGAGACGCTGAGACGACAACAGAGCAGCATCTCTGCTCCTAAAAGTTAACCGTGACTGCCAACGTAGAACTAGAAACAAGAGCACAGAGAAGGAAGAAAAGAAGTCGAGGAAAGTAGGCAAGACTCAAAATTTTCTGACTCAAAGCCCTAGGACAGTGTTGGCAAATCTGTGGCACTCAGAGCTCTTTCTGTGGGCACCCTTCACAGCCACCTGAATTCAGGTTAAATTGCTGGATTGGCACTTTGTGAAAAATTAGTGGGTTTTGAATCATAGTTTGGGCACACGACCTTTAAAAGATTCACCATCACTGCCCCTAGGAGGATCCTTCCAGCCAGGTGAGAAACAATGAGACAGCCATACATGTGAGTAGGATCATCTCTATCTAGTGAATTAATGTACAGTAAGTTCAATTCCTTTCTCTTTCAAGTGAGGGACAGAATATTATAGGATGTCCAAAAGCCATTTCATCCATGGATGGGTATCCTATTGTATCTAGAATCAGTTCTGACATACCTGGTACAGTACTTGTCTCTTAAATAATGCATCCACAGAGAGAAAGCTGTTCAGATTGTAATGGTGGTCAAAGGAGAATACAGAAAATCCTCTACCTATATCAGCTAGACCTAGTCCTAGACTAATACACAAAGCTACATTGTCAATGGAGTGTGAATAGCTTCCCTTCTTTTCCATAATTATGGAACGGAAATACAAACTTGGCCTTTAAAAATGTCTCCTCACAAGGTACCAGTTGGAAGAAAGATAAAAAGGAGGACCAGGCTGAAATTTGTTGTGCACTCTGAGGGAAATGTTTAGCATCCTGCATATGACTAAAAAGTATCGGGACTCCTTCAAATGTCTGGAGTCAGAATATAGAAAAGGGACCAGAAGATTCCTTGTCCTCATAATTTATTTATTTATTTATATTTCTATACCGCCCCCTTCATGCAAACTGCACTACCCGGGACAGTTTACAAAAAGGACAGTCATAAAATATAGTTTAAAATATAATTTAATTACAATTTAAAAGTCATATAAAAGACATTTAAATTTAAAAATGCCTATAAGAATTTAAAAATGAAATATCCCCAAATTTTGGAGGCTCAAAATAAAATCCATAATCAAAATGTGTCCCCTCTCAGATGGCTGATGAGAAAGGAGGAAGGGGAAGTGTTAAAAGGAAAAGAATGTGTTAATTTTTAAAAGGGTCACCAATAAGCATCATTCTGTTTAGACGGATGAGGCAAAATTACTCTCTGACAGAAAGTATTCCCATCACTGAAATTGTTCTCACTGAAATAATAGCAACACAAAACAAGACCTTTAAGGAGGGAAGCATGAAAGACGCAACAGGGCTGAAAGAGATTTCTAGTGAAGATCACAGGTGGGAAATTTAGTTAGAATTCAAAGCTGTTGTACAAAAAGTCAGCACTCCCGTATCATTTGCTGATTCTTTCTGTACCACTAGGTGAATACCTCCCAGATGCCTTTGTGGATGTGGTTGATTAAATACTTCCTGGCTGCTAATTTAAATTAAACCTCACACAACCCTTGCCTCATAGTCTACATCTGGGAAGACTTGTCACTCAGGCTTTTTGAAAATCAAAAAGCAAAGTTCTGCTTATATACCGCCCCATACCACTACAAGTAGTCTCTGGGCGGTTTACAATTTTGATTACAGTGTGCAGGCTACAGACCCTTAGCAAGGAAGCAAGTCTATGATCGTGCTAACAATGTTTGTACTGAGTTTACAGAAGAGAATCCTCAGCTTATTACACCTCACACTAGAATCGGTTTCACTGTGGAAAAGCAAAAAGACCCACTACCACCCGATGAAAACTGTGGATTATAGCCTATGCCCAAAAGACTGTTCACCACATTCTCTTCTTTCTCATGTTAACCATACCTGCTCAGCCAGACACCCTTAGACTTCCCACAATCCGCATGAGGCCACTTAAGCAGCATTTTGGATTTACCATTGCTCTAATTAAGGAGAGAAATTGTCTCCTGCAGGGCAGACCTCACCCCACCAATACGCAATGTGAAATCACATGGCTTTTACTGTGGCGTTATATCCTTTAACTTCAACACATGCTTTCTAACTATCTGGAGATAGCACAAGAAAATCTGAAGAGGCAGCTGGCTCATCAGGGGCCCTGTGATCCCAAGATGTAAAGATTATAGTATGCACTTTATTCCTAATTAAAAGCCTGACATGTTTTGGCTTCGTCTTTTCAAACTTCTCCAAGGGCACAAATATGGCACTTTTATTAGCTCTGTTTAGAAAGGCTTTTTGTTTATTAGGTTTGAGTCCAGCTCCTTTTGAATGAATAAATCATTCACACCCTTGAAGAAGTTTGAAAAGGCAAACTGAAATGGGTCATACTTTTAATTTGTAATAAAATGAATACCATAGTTTTAATAACCTGGGACCCTCGTCTCTTCTTGCCTAACAGCTTTGGTGGATGTTAACAGTTCCTTTTTGTTACTGTTCATCTGGACTCCTAGACGACTGACAAATTTGATTGGCTTCGCTCATGTGATTTTGCTGGAAGCCCGTAATGGCAGATCACCCACCATGTCATATATGCATCTGCAGTGCCCAAATGAACTCATTTAGGGCTTTCAGGGTTAATATAATCCCCATTTCCCATTCCTTTTGGGAACTTTTTTAGTAGATTGAGTGGGTACTACAAACAGCTTCCTTGTAACAACATGGATTCTGTGTTCTGGCTGTCCAGCAGATGCTGGGTGACCTAAAGGACCAAGATAGTCTGTCGGCTTTCTTTGGCCTCAGGGATGGAAGAAATTGCCAACAGATGGTTAATGAATTTCTCATACCCCCCCCCTCGATTCATCGGATGTGCCTACTGATCTATGGAAGAGGGCCTGCTTGCCTGGAGGTTCTCTCCTGTGCAGGAGACAAGGGTTACACCAGCTGTTAAGATGTCACATTCTAAACCTGGGTAATTAGGGAAGTGACTAGAGAATAAAGCTGACAATACAGCGGTGCCTTTATATAAACCTTTACTGTGGTCACAACTGGCTTTCCAGAAGGTTTCCCCCCCCCCTTTGATCCTCTCTTTCCTTGCCACAACTTATCTGCAGCCACTTCTGAAACCATCTCATACCTGCGTGGTGAGGATCTCACTCTGGGAGGAGAGGGCCGAGGAATCGCCCAAGTGGCTAGCTTCGCTGTCATCGCCCAGGGTCTCCTCATCTTCGGAAGACCAAAAACAAAAACGAAGAGTTCAAACAGGACAGTTTAGAGAGGGCAGAGAAAATAAACAACAACAATGACCAAGGAGGCCCTTAATTCATTACTGGTGCAAACAAGATGGCTAAACCCTCCTGAAGCAGCTTTGGTTCAAAAAAGCAACATGGACAGATGGGGAAAGTTAGGAAGGTGCAGAGACCAGCTTTTGATAGGGAATCAGAACTTTAGACACAGATGGGATAAGCAGGGACAAGACTACAGGAACATTTTCAGTTTCTAGGCACCAGGTTAAGTTACCTAATCTGTTCAGTGCTGGTCAATAAGCAAAGTATGAAAATACAACAAAGGAAGAAGGTAGGGGGTGGAACAGAGATTCTACAGAAAGGGAAACGCTTCTTCAGCACTCCCTCTGGGGGCAGAGATAATGAAGCAACCTTACTTCATTTGCATACTTTATTAAATCTTGTTTTCAGCAGAGAGTAGACACATCTTTGCATTTGGGCTATTCAAAACTCTGAGCAGATTATATTACCGAACCATTACTGCTTGAAAAACTAATTTCTGCTTTAAAGAGGACAGAGAGCTAGACAACTAATTCCCTTCATATTACATACAAATGTTACCTTTTCCCGTATATGAGAACAACCTAAAATGCATAATTCATTGAGTTCAATTCATTTTTAAAACCACTGGTGACTGATGCCAATGAATGCCAATGGCTTGCATCAGAAATGGAGATGGAAAACTCTAGAGTAGTTGGCATGGGATGAGATCAGGAGCATGATCTAACTCTCTCTCTCTCTCTCTCTCTCTCTCTCTCTCACACACACACACACACACACACACACACACACCCACACCCACACACACACCCACACACACCATGCTACTGGGTCCCAGCCATAGCCCGGAGTGAGCTTTTCCTTCTGGTGCTTTAGATTAGACAGATACCAGCCCCATGCAAGGAAGGGAGGAGGACAAAAAAAGTTCTCTCAGCCAGTGTTTGGAAATGCTAACTCAGAATACTCATGTGTGTTGCAGTAACACTATAGAGTCCTTTTCAACTCATGGAAGTACATTAACCATGTGAGGTGCTAAATCAGGGGTGCCCAAACTTTTTGTAAGGAGGGCCAGATTTGGTGGCTGAGAATGTGTCAGGGGCCGGTTGCTCCCCAACCCTGCCACCCCACTGCAAGCCCCACCCACTTTCTTTAAAAAAAACATGGGGTGAAGGAGGGGGAGGGAGGGGCAGGCCAGCCAGCCGCGGGCCACTCAGAATGGCCTGACGGGCCGGATTTGGGGCCCGGGCCGGACTTTGGGCAGGCCTGTGCTAAATCATTCTCTAGTAGTTCCACTCTTTCATCCATCATATCCGTTACCTTCTATGGATGGAAGGTGTTAAGACTTGAAGAAAAGAGGTTCTCCTATCTGCAGGGAGTTTCCCCATGAGTTCTCATTCTGGGGGAAAAAGGTTCCAACTCACATCAAAAGACTCCAAGGATAGCAGAAGCCCTCAACTTCAGCCTGTTCCCCTCCACAGATGTAGACAATGGTGGAGAAGGCTACAAAAGGAAAGGCAAAGTGCATTTCCCTTCCTTGCATTCAATGTTATTTCCATCACAACCAAACAGAATTTAGAAGGCATGGATATTTAAGAAACGAAGAGGCATGGGATTTGTAACAGCTCTAAAAGGAAAAAAAAGAAATATCAATCTGTTGGCTTTTCAGATGCACTAAGATAAAAATCTTCCTGGACATCTGAAAAATGGTTGTTATCACTTTCTCCTCCTGGGATGTTTCTGTATCTCAGCATATAATCTGCAAGCATATGCTGACTAGTGAATCATGTTGTGACACGGAAACATGATCACATCTAAACTAGTGAATAAGGCACAAGAGGTGTGGCTCAAGTGAGGGATGGGTTTTTTTACACATAAAAATTTAAAAATTAAAACATTAGTAATCATAGCTTTGTACCTAAATTGGATTCTGCATTCACACCTTCTTGCTGTCCATCCTTCAGTGGTTCAGCATCTTGGGGGACTTGACTACTGGATTTCATGGCTTCTTTCTTCCCACTGAGACTAGCCAATGCTCTTCTGGGACTAGAGGTTGGCGTCAACCATTTTGAGCCACAAGGCTTACTGCAGGAGTCCCCCGAGGCATGTGACTGGGAGGAAAACAAATTCACAGAGCCTTCCGACTCCTGGCTTGGACAGGCATCCTCATCGTTCTGCGAGAGGTCCCTTCTACGGGGGCTCTCTACTGCCGGCATCTCTGCTGCTGTCTCCTTCTCCTTCAAGGACCGTGATGCCGCACCATATAACAATGTCTGGAAGCACGGCAACTCTTCATCTTCACTGGAATCTTCCTCTTCTGAGGATGGCAGCTTCCTCGCCTGTCTCCGCTGTACCATAGCCAAGCCTTTGTCCTTCCACTCGGAGCTGCTTTGATCAGTGCTCCCCCGCTCCCTGCCAAGAGGGGATGGCTCTTCTGATTTAGCAGACACAGCTAAGATGCCTGATCTATCAATCTCCCAAAGTTTAGATGAGCTCTTCGTTTCATTAACGGGGTCCAACAAACCATCCGGTGTCTCCAACGAGAGCTCAAAGTCACGGGGCTCCTCCTGGGAGCCCTGTTCCAAATTCTTCTCCGGAGCAAAGCACTTTGGGACACTCACGTTGGAAGAATCGGTTGCTTCCTCCATGTTGCTCTTCAGCTGCTTACTTTCCATGATGCGTCTTTGCTTTTCAAGAAGGGCACAGCTGGACTGAGAAAGCCACGGCTGCATTAGGTCTGGCTGAGGGCTTACTGGTAGCCCTTGACTTTCACCGTCGACAGACCCTGCGCCCTGGAAATGCTCTATGCTGGAATCTGTCTCATTAACATAGCTTGAACTGGGCCCTGGGAAGCTGCCATTTCTCCAGGCCTTTGGGCTTCTGCTGCTGCTGCCACCCTTTGGCCCTGCAGGTTCTAGAGATGATACTTCATCAGTTGCCAGCTTTTGACTTTGAGGGGGATTTCTGCCCTTTATGTCCTTGACACCTGACTCCAATGGCACAGATAAAAGATCTGGGAAAGGAGTTGGTGAGGCAAGCGGCAGGTGTTCAGTTCTGTTCTCAGGCTCAGGAAAATCAGAGGAAGAGGACGACAGCCTTTGGACAGAGAAGTCTCTGCTTGTCCCATGTGTAGCAGCTTGTCTTCTCTCCTCATTTTGAGTGGGCTCCTTTATACAGTGAGCCTTGTCATCATTTTCTACACTGCCAGCGCTCGGGTGCCTTTGAATTTCCGTAGCAGGTTCCTTCACTGGACTTCTATGGAGCAAGAACGACTGGCGCTTGCAGCAGCTAAATATCGTTTGCATGAAGCCTGGGTCCAGTTCACTGTCGTCTGTTTCCAGGTTGGGCTCCAAAGTGGCTGCAATTTTATCAGCTGTTTCGGGAGGCTGGCAGCTCCTTGTCACCTCCCCTGTGGGAGGCCCATTGCCCTCTGCACCCTTCTCACGTTGATGCCCTTTCAACTCTTTGTCCTCGGGAGCTGTTTGCTTCACCACTGCAGGCTGAACGTGAAGAAGAGAGCAGCTGGTGGGGGAGTCTGCCCTGGGAACAATGGAACAAGGACTGAGACCCTCTGGCGTCTGTTCCGCACTTGTATCTTTCACAGTTCCTGCCACACGAGGAGAGGATGTGAGTTTGGCCCATGCCTTGTCTTCTATGTTCCGCAGGCTGGTATCAGAACATGATAGCTCTCTTTGTGGTGGACGTGGCAACACACAGGGGACACCTTCTGCTGCAGAGGGAGATGGCATGATCCCTGCCTGAGACCACCTCCGTGTCTTTACTCCCCCATCCCCTCGCTTGCTTTCTCTCTCTGTGGGCTCAATTCGCCTCCCTGGGCCTCCTGACTGCAGCTGAAGCTCCTTATCCCCACCCCATTCTCCTTCCGTGAGCATCTGAAGTCTCCTGCTCCTCCTCACTTTCTTCTGTCCAGGGTCCACGTCATCCAGCTCCTCCACATCTACCTGGACTTGGCCTGTCTCAGGGGACCTAGACCTTCCATCCACAATCAGCTCTAAAGGACCAAATGGTTTGCTTCGTGTTTTGCCTCTCTTGCCCAACGAGGCCTGTGGCTTCAGATTCAGATTTTTCAGGGCGTCTTCAGGCCACGTTCGGTCGGAGATGCTTTGAGGCTCTTCACTCACATCAGCTTCCACAAGGGACGCCCCTTCCTTGACAGGCAGTTCTGAGGGCCATTCAGAGATCGGTTGGTCTGCCACAGATTTGTCCCCGACAGGAGTGAAGTCACACACTTCCAAAGACATACTGCCGTCTCTAGCATGCCTCTGATGACTTCCTTTCATGCCTTGCCTTTTGATGAAGTCCTCGGG
Organism: Phrynocephalus guinanensis; assembly: GCA_037367245.1. Taxonomy (NCBI): domain Eukaryota; kingdom Metazoa; phylum Chordata; class Lepidosauria; order Squamata; family Agamidae; genus Phrynocephalus; species Phrynocephalus guinanensis. The sequence goes on along the minus strand of CM074743.1, from coordinate 30,890,419 downwards.
GGTCAGTCCTGAGGTGGCCTTCCTCTTTCGCGTTGTGTTTTTCCTCACAAGAGTCTCACAGGGTTTTGTGACGGCAGCAGCGCTTTCCTCCGTTTGGATGGGGGACCTTTCCCTCTTATCCCGAAATGGGGTTGACTTGCGTTCTCTCTTGTACGTTCTCCCAAAGACTTGATCTTCAATTTTAGAGGTGGTTGGTTTGGCTGAAACTCTGGCTCCTTCGCACCACACTGTGTCCTTCCCCTGCTCCTCCGCCGGTTCAACTTTCTGAGAGACACAAGAGTCTGCATCTGACAAGTGAGTCGGGCTCAGATCCCAATCCACCCCTGCGCTGTGGACATCCTGCGGGGGGCTGGAAGAAAGGACTTCCTGGCTTTTAGAAAGCCAATCACTGACCTTCTGGATGCTCCGCCTCAGTCTTTTCCCAGTGATTGGACTGAAAGGAGTATGAGGTGAACTTTGGGATGGCAGCGCCTGCTCCTTAGGTTCACCCAAAATCTGTGCACTCCCAACAGGCTGCAGCGTTCCAGCTCCTTCGGCACCATCCCCAGCCGGTTTGTCTGTAGTGGGCTGTGCAATTTCACTGCCCAACGATGCCATACCGAGAACAGAGCGAGAGCCATATTCCTCTATGGAGCTGCAGTCAGGTTTCCTGCCAAGCTGCCCCATGCCAGGGTGAGGAAAATCCTGGCTCTTCTCCACGGCCACCTTCTCCTTGAGAACTTCCAAATGTTCAGGGCTGTCTTGAGCGTCTCCTGTGCTTTGCAGTTCTTCCTCTAAGAAACCTCCTACACCTGAAAAACAGAAGAGCTTAGAAATGTTATGGCTTCATGTCTGTCCCTTTCGTCCTACAAGCCCATTCCCACCTCTGTATGTCTCAGTTTAAGCCGCATTTCCATTGGTTCCATTCCCAGCTGCATATTCTGACTCAGCTGCCCAGGAGAGAAGCAAGTTCTCTGATGTGCTAAGTTCAGATGATGGTGCTGGACACGTTGTGTGCACAGACAAAAGTACACAGCTCCAGACTAATTTTCCAGGCTGAGAGCACATGTTCTCACAGCAATTGCTACCCAAGTGCTAATCCTTGGTCCTTCTTTTCCATTTCAAATAAATGATAATGGTCATCACATATAGGATTCCCTACTTTAACTTGAAGCTGTTGCAATAAAAGCAGGTGTCCTAAGAGCCTGTTCACAAGCCAGGAATTCCTTAATTGTATAAAGATTATGAACAGAAATTTATAGGGCTATTTTTCATATACACTAGGACCTCTGTATCTGCGGGGTTCCATTCCACAATCTACCATGGATGTCTGAAACTGTGGATATAAGGGAACCTTTATATCCAATATACAAGGGAGAAGAATATAGGCCATATGTAAACATCTCTGTATGTTGTATATGTGGCTGTGGCAAACTGTTGATAAGTGAAACCACGGATATTAATCCTGTTTATATATGAAGTACTGTTGAACTAAAAAAGTATCAGCTGTTGCCTCATGGAAGAGTAAGTGGTGCCTCTCTTTAAGAAAAATTTCTCTTTAAAGGAATATCAGAGCCTTGGTGGTAAAAGGTTTGAAACGAGAGAAACCCAAATGGGGCAATTCCACACTGTAAATTTAATAACAGTGTCTATATTTGATTTATAGTGTTGACAGCTTACTTTGTCTTGGAACAGTGATTAGAGAAAACCAGAATAGTAATTATCATTTATACAGGGGGGGGGGGGTTCTCAGCAACTAGAATTAAAACACAGTCTACACATGACATCAAAAATTTTCTAAGAAAATGATCAGAAGCCTATTGCAAAATACTCAGTGCACAAAGGAAATTGCTACCAAGTGTGTCCCTGCACTAGCTCTATCAAAACGACCCTCCCGGGTGCTGTTTGCTCCCAGAAGTACTATTTATTATTATCAGAACCTTATTGGCAAACAGGACGAAAGAGGGCAGAAATTTGTTGGAATTGATACAGGGCTTCAGTCTAAATTAAAAGTGTGAATAAGGTCAGGACCCTGTGCAGTTTTTTTATTCAAAACGAAAACGATCAGTTTAAGTAGTTTTTCAAGCCAATGTGCAGCTTAGCTCTAAAACTGGCATATTACAAAACAAGACTGGGGGGGGGGAAACAGCTCTTGAAGCCCATTTTATTATATAAAATTATATAAAATGATTACATTTAATTAATTAAAAAAAAACAGGCAAGTTTGCAAATTCCTTTCCAAAGCAATAGGTTGTTTTTTTAAAAAAAATCTTAATTTAAGGACAAGCTGCCACCAAATGCTCAAAGAAATCTCTGCAAATGTTTGCACTATAACCCATACAGTAAAATATTATTTATCAGGAATCTAACAAAATAAATGACTAGATACTATGGAAGGTGGTGAAATTTGTTTGGTTTAACTTAATATGAACCAAACCAATTTACAGCTCCCAAATTAATACATAAAACTAGAACACAATTATCTTTCAGTTTTCATATTTTCCCACAGGTTAAATGCTTGCAAAAAACATGTGCAACATGAAAATTGTGTGCAAACAGTGTGGACAGTATAGATACAGTAGACAGACAGACAGACAGACAGACAGACAGACAGATAGATAGATAGGGACAGAAAAAATTGCATACTACAGAAACAAAATCAGTGTTTCCCCCATCAGTGCTAAATCTGTGCCTTGGGTACCACTCCTGAACAACTGGTACAAGAAACCTCTTTAGACTACAGTTCGCAGAATCCTTCATCTAGTGCAGCCACTGGCTATGTTGCTTAGGGTACCCTGGCGGTTGTAATGTTAAAAAAAAAAGGATGTTGGACATCCTGCCAATTAGGCTTTGAGGTGGTGCATTTTAAACAGAAGTCAGCAGATTTTAAAATGAAGGGGATTCCAGTTACTGCTAACGGTGCTAGCAGTTTTTTTGTTCAATAAGACATACCAAGAGACATACTAAAGCCCTTAGGTATCCTAAACCCTTCTATCAGCTGGCAACAGCAGCAGGAAGCCAATAAATATAAACTAAGGAGGGCAGTAGCTTGCAATTTGCTTACAATATTTGTATTTCAAGACTAAAACCACACTGGTGTTAACATTATAGCAAATGTTGACTCTGGAAAAGTCTGCTAAACTAATTTTACCGGAAACCATGTGGCTAACTACCTGGAGTTGTGACATCACGGGGAGATGTTTTAAGGGCACCATCTGGACAAAAACACCATACCTGGGATGTTTAAAGATGCTCCATCTTCAGACCTTGGCTCAGGAAGCTCCACAGGTGAAGGTTTTGCCCTCTGGTTGTTGGTACTCCCTCTACTCCTCTGAGAGGGAGAATTCTTTCCAAAACCCAGGCTGTGGAAAAGAACGAAATATGAATCTCCCAAGTGATTGATGCATTAATTTAGTGACAGTCTCTTTAAAATCAGGCTGTATTCCAAACCCTACACAGAAAACTAAAGGCAACCAGAGGTGACCATGGGGTGGTGGCGGCACAGAACTTGATCTTTCATTTATTCCTGGAGAGTGACAGGGGAAGGGACAGAGAACGGGGGGGGGGGGGGGAAGACTTTTTAGGAACCTTATTTGCCCCTCCAATACTTACATGTATATTATACTGAACTACCATATTTCAGGAAGTTCAAAAGTATGAGAGGATTGATAACATTAAAGACGGTGCAGAGAAGAGCGAAATGGTATCTCCAGAAACTACTCTTCGGCAAACCTTACCTTAAAGATTGAATTGACCAATCCACATCTGGCTTCCCTGGACCCAAGGTTTTGGCCTTTAGCCCATCCCTCCCCTTTTAATTCCACCAAGCATTGTTTGTTATTTGTACAGTAACCCCCTGACCATCGCGGGGGTTAGGGACCCACCCCACCCGCGATGCATGAAAATCCACAATATGTGGAAGCAGGTGGGGTGGGGCCTGGGGGCGGGGATCGCGCGCCTGTCTGAGAAGTCTTGGGGCAGCACGTGCCCGCAGCGGCAGGGGGATCTGATCTCACGCCACTGCCCGCCCGCACCGCCCGAGACCGGGGCCGTCTCCATTGAAATGCATTACCAATGCATTTCAATGGAGAACATTTTCCCCATTGGAAAACATTGGCTCAATGCTTTCCAATGGGGAAAATTTCTCCATTGAAATCCACTGACTCCATGCATTTCAATGGAGATTGCCGCCCCCGCCCCCCCCCCGCACGGCCCCGAGGCTTCTCGGAGGAGTGCGGGGGGCGGTGCGGAGCGACCCGCGCAGCTCCAAGGCTTTGCAGAGGAGCGCGGAGGGGCGGCGCGGAGCGACCCGTTCGGCCCCCCCCCCGCCCCCTGCGGTGCAGGTACTGCGATCCCGTGATGTAGTGGGGCCACGGTACCTGAACCACGAAATGGCGGGGGGTGACTGTACTGGAATCTTCCCGACGCCTCCAGTACTGAATTAAAACTGCCTTCATAAGTTACTGCAGCATGCTAATGTTTAATTGTTCATTTTGTCTCTTTCCTTGTTACTGTTTTATTACTACTGGGTGAAATTTGATCCATTATCTGCTCTGAGCTTCTTTTTGGAACGAGAATGTTCAGTGGAGAGCAATCTGTTTTCCTGCTTTTTGCACACGCAAACAGAACAGCTAAGCTATCAAAGCACAGCAAGCCCTAGTGTTTCAAAGAAGCTAAACAGAGCAGCACAACTGCCCTTGCAGACGATCACAGGAAAAGAGGTTATGGCTCCATGCACACCATCAAGATAGTGATAAAATAGAAAATCCCCCCCCAAAAAAAAATATCTCCCACTAGACAGAGAGAGAGAAAGAGAGAGAAAAGCAAAGGTCTTGGTGAGTCATCACAGAACTACTGACTTTTCTGACCCAGCTCAAACGTTACAAGCTGCTGTGGCACACGCAAGCTTTGCAATGCTAGAGTTGTTCTCTGCCCCTCTGCCGTGGGAATAGCAGGATCAAATTGTAGCACACAACAGGAATGTAGGGCAGGCAGCCACAGAAAGAGCACACAGCCCTGTTAATCCTTGCCTTAAAGACTAATAGGTGACTACAATAATTAGTCCAAATCAACACAGCTACTTTTGACCCCGGTACACTGGTGCCTTGTATAAGGGAATTAATTTGTTCCCAATGAAATTATGTTAAGCAAATTTTCCTGTATACAAATTCCCATAGGAATGCATTGAAAATGGAGTAATCCCTTTTTTCTGTTGTACGGATTCTCCCCATATGCAATTATGTTAAGCAAATTTTCCGTATCTCCAGAATTTTTATGTTGTACAGATTTTATGTTATACAAACTGTTTGTTATACAAGGGTCCACTGTACATTCATTATTCCTTTCATTCTCCTGCCTGCTTTTAGTACATGTGAGATTCCCTCAATTGCATTTTCTCCTTCATCCCATCCTTTCTTCAACTCCATGTCTCATTCACTTCTTTTCTTCACCTTTACCCTCTTCCACCTACCTGCTTCTGAATCCTGTATGATGCCCACCATACTTTTAATTATTTTGTATTTTCACCCTCTTCCTATTCAATTATCTAGCCCTACCAGTTAGAGTCACAAACAGTGCAATAGCCCATAGACTTCGATTACATTTTTATGTATAAACATATATGAAAAGCCCTGGAGACAAGGACATTGTTCTCTTCCAACTTAAAGGCCACCAAATAAGTTGAACGTACATCTAGTCAAACTGGTCATGACTATAGGTTTCAGATTAGTCCAGCATATTTGTGTGGAAATAACAAATGAGGCATGGGTGCCAAAGGGGACACTCAGAGCCCTTGCTGTGGGCACCCGGTATTGCCCCTTCACTTTGCAAAAATTTAGTGGGTTTTGAATTGCCGTTTGGGCACTCGGTCTCTATAAGGTTTGCTATCACTGACCTACCTAGACAAATGCATCCATATCCAAACTTCTCCATATTAGAAATAGTTTTTGGGGTCACCACTACATTTCTTCTCTGGAGGGCCAAGAATTTAAATTCCTCACAGAAATGCAAAAACCGACCCCAGGTTGTTCTCACTTAATAAAGAGGCCTTGTGTTTTCTGTTTGCTTGAAGTAAATGTGGTTTCCTATACAGTATATGAAACTCGCATTACTAGGGTTTATTGACAGTTGTTTTGAATGGCCAAAAACAAATAAATGTTCACAATCAACAAGATTGGGACATAGCAATAAGCCTAAGCAGGAGCAGAAGTTTTAAATATCTCCCTTTATGCAGAATGGGCAAGATTCACACATAGAGTAGAACAAGAAAACATGCTTTCTTAGTATATATGGTTTTGCAACAGCATCCCTATAACTGGTTCCCATTTTTGAACCAAGCACCACTGCAGATCCCACACCTGCAGGAAAATGCTAGGAAGAAGAAGAAGCCATGACATTGGGGGTTCAGCAATGGTAAATTCGTTTTATACAACTTGTCAGGATTAAGGAGCAGAAACACCTGCCATTTTGTTTCTACCATTTATAACTGTTATTTTCCCCTAAGCTTTGAATTCAAGTACATATTAATCCAAACGCATTCATTAAAAATCCACTTCACTGTGTCTGTGTTGTGCTGCACAAAGATACCAGGACTGAATCAAACCTCCAAAAAGATACTAACTCCCAATGTGTCAATCATCTCTGCCTCCTCTCCTCTCCTTTCTACATTTTCATGGACAAGGAAGGGAGAATTGGACACTGAGCCTCGTGGCGCAGTGGTTAAATGCCTGTACTGCAGGTAAAACTGTGTTCACGACCTGGGGTTCAATCCCAGGTAGCAGGCTCAGCAGCCTTCCATCCTTCCCATGTTGGTAAAACGAGTACCCAGTTTGCTGGGGGGACATTGTGTAGCCTGCATACTGTAATTAAATTGTAAACCAGGCAGAGACTACTTGAAGTGGTATGGGGCGGTATATAAGCAGAACACTTTGCTTTGCTATACAGAATACATTGGCATTCAGCAAGCCATTGCTTCTCATAGGATGCGAAGGTGAAATGAGATTTTTACCGGCATGATTTTTACCACATGCTCACACGCCTAGGTTTCACTGATCTACAGGGCCATTAGCAAAACTAATATTACAGTGACATTTTAGAGTGTGATTGTGTTTTGATGTCCATGGAGATAACAGCAGGGAAATGATAAATGTTGCAAATTACCTTCTGTCAGTGCCCATCTTCTTCAAGACATCTTCAGATGAATCTGACCCTTAAACAAGCAAGGTTTGCTGTTAGACTCTTTGTCAGGGATTGGATTCAAAAGCCACAGCCACTACTGTTGACTACAGGCCAAACAGCGTCAAAACCACTCTTTATTTTCCAGGTCCAATTTTTACTTTCAAATATCCCAACAAATCCAGGATGACTTAGACTAGCAACTGTGCTAAAAGCAATTTTTAAATCAGAGGCATATGTTGACAGGAAGCTCACTGGACAGCAAACAGTGCACCTAAACCAGGACTCAAACAAGACAGGGTCTGTACTATGAAAATCATATTAGAAAAATATTGTCTCAAGTTGAGTAAGGGGGAGGTTAACATACGGGAATGGATTAGAATCTAAGCAAAGGCAGTGCAGTGTAACGGCTAGAAGACTGGGTTTAGTTCTGGGAGAATTAAGTTAAAATCCCATCCGCACTCAAAAGCCTTGGTGTACATGGGGACAGTCAAGCAAATGATACTACAAGCATCAACCAAGATTTGCCATTCCTCAACAGCTTCTAATTGACAAAACTGTGAGGAGGCTAAAGATTAAACTGCTGGGAAAAACAACCTCTTCCCTTTACATATAGAGATGCTACTGTCTGGATGATATATAGGATAGAAACATTACTGTGGTCACCAATGTTGTTTTAAGGGAATCAGTTACTGTGATACTTACCAACGTCAAGCACAACAGTTTTGCTGGAACTGTTTTTCTTTCTCAGAGTGTACCCTCCGACAGTTCTATCACATAGTGGCATGTTGGCTTTTTCATCCTCCTATGGTAAGCACACAGACCAGATCAGAAGCCTAATATTAGTGTACGATCTAGAAGTGTGCTAATTTATAAATTTGCCTTTCCCTTATAAATGGCACTGAATGTACTTTTCAATAATATTAAAAGTAAGCATAAATAAGTAAGAGGCAGACAAAAACAGAAACCTCTAATGGTAAAATACAGTTTAAACCAATTAAACACAAGCCTATAGGATGTAAAAGTAAAACACAAGTTTGAAAAACTTGTAGTGAAAAACATAAAGGAGCCTTTAGACCCCTGTATTCACAAAGTTGTTGTTTTGGACAGGAAATGTTTTTGTTTTTACTTTTTCTCACTGCAGAAGCTCTCTCTCACTGGCAGGATGAGGAGGAGAAGTTTTTATGAATTGACACAGACACTGATTACACAAAGCAGTTGGGAATGAAGAGTAATCTGCAGAATGTGGGTGGGTGGATGAATGGGTAATCTAAATATGGTACACCATGAAGACTGTTTGTCTGCCTTCCTGTCTGACACTGGCATTCAAACAGCCACAACAGAATTCATACTGCCAAGCCATTCTTCGTTAAGGCAGTTTAATAGGGAGAAAGCTATCCTTACCTTTCATAGCCACCTATTTATCCTTCAGGTTTTAGGCCACTACACAAACTCGTGCACTACCTTTTTCTAGAGATCCCGGTGAGATCTCTCTCTCTAGAGATCTCTCTTGACCTTCCAGCCTTGTCTAACTTGGCTGTTTTTAACTTCACAGCTATGGTATTTTGCCCTCTGGTTTAAGACACCCAAATCAACCAATCCTTACTCTTTTCTTGTCTCTCTTGATGTCTGTCTTGGATCAAAGGGCTTCGACATATTAAGTCAATGGCAAGCAAGAGGCCCTCGGAGAGCCACCAGCAAGCACCATGGCCTTATTCGAAGCAGCTCAAGAGAGACAGAAAAGAAGTAATATTTCGAATGACCAGAGAATTGTTCTTCTCCAGTTTCTTCAAGGTGAGTGCAAATGCAAAGGCCATTTGGTTTTAACAGAGGAATGGTTTATTAGGCAGTCTCTCTTTCGGCAGTTATTCACTGACACTTCCCTGCTATGCATTTGTAGGAAAAATGTCCCTCCCAGCAGCAATTTCAACAACTATTAAAATGCATTATAGCGCTGAGAAGCCAAAGCAACAAAAACAGCTTTCATTCAGATGCTTCTTAAGAATAAGTAACTATGCAAACAGGAGAGACTAACAGCATTTTCCAACAGCCTAAGAGACCCACTGAAGTGCTGACTTATAAAATTAAAATCAAAGAGGGGAGGGGTGACCTACCCACACCAGTTTCAATTGTGAAACGCATCCTTTTTTTAAAAAAACAATGTAAGTCTTAAGACAGAGTTTGCCTGGTCTTTTTATATACTAGCGTGTAAGATAATCTGATAGTCCTTCCAGCTGCAGAATAGGATATAAATGGTATATTAAATAAAGATGTACATACACATACAATCACACACACATACATATGAAACAGAAGGAAAGAATTCATTCTTACTAAGTTATTTATTTCCTTTCTTCCTGCCTTCACTCTTTTCAGTCTGTTCCTGTAGCCTTTGCTGTCAATCACCAGAGGCTCACTCTGTGGGACTGCAGAAGAAGCAGCTTCTATGACTTTCTTAGGGAAGCACTGCTCATCTGAAACTAAGAAGAAAAAATATAGGCTATTAGCATATCTTTGCTTCATCCTGCAGAATTAGGGAATTCTACGTGACCTGAAGATCTAATACCTGGCAGATCTGAACCCAACACTAATTACGATAAATATTTGGAATTGGAACATTTGTAGAGAGCTCTTGCAAAACGGAAGACTCTCACACCAACTAGAAACTGGACTTTGTCTGATATAAAACCTAAGATAACTGATGTTTATTATTCTATTTATCTGATGATCAAAAATGCTGAAAGATATACATTTAAACATCTGAAACCAAACCCTAATGCAAGAAGTTTATCTTTTAAAGTGACTATATTTCCAGCATAAATCAAATCAAGGTGCATGTGAGAGAGTACAGTGGTGTGTAAGAGTTCACTTAGTCCTTTGTACATCATGGACTGTGGGAAGAGGGACGCTTCGAGTGACAATAAGCAACCACCCTTTGGAACATTAGACTAAAAGCTTCATTTGGTTCTCCAAACATCAGAGAGCTTGAAAACTTGCTCAGCTAAAGGCCCATAAAACATTATTGATTTTTCATATAAAGCGTCATTTTAAGTTTTGTGTCTATATCCATGAACTGGCAGATAGTCACTGCTTGCTTGCTATGATTTTAATACATTGTTAACAGGTAACCTTTTCTCCTTCTTAAACAAGCTATACTCTCTGCAGTTATGCTTTGATTTACAAATGCCCTGAACAACAAAAAAACTTGAATTACAAAAGGAAATCCGCTGGTACAGGGTAATTTTAAGTTATTTTTTAAAAGGTGGGTTTTTTTAATTAACTAAAGAATTCAAGTAATCGACTTTGCTCCCTGCCAAATATTAAAGGCAGCCAGTTTGGCGGGGAGCAAAGTTGGGTGGCCGATTATGAAGCCTTTCTTGCACTTTTAAGGCTTCATAACCAGCCACTCGCTTTTGCTCCCCACCAAACCTTAAGGGCATCGGTTGAGAGTGGAAAAGCAGAGCAGGCTTTTAAATTTTCTGCTGCAGCAGCACCCTCACTGCTGTGCTGCAAAATTGAAAAACCTGCTCTGCTCTCTCATTATGAGCCAAGCACCACCCGCCCGACTCTTGCATTGCAGTGGGGAGGGGGGGAACAACACTTCACTCCTGCCCATCTGGTCTAGTTTCAGCCAAATGGCTGCAGCAAGACAGAGTTGCAGTAAAGCCGCTGGCCGCTGCTCACCACTGCCACACAGCTGATGTTGACAGCTCATTGAGGGGGTTTCCCAGCAACCCAGCAAAGCTGGGGAAGCTCTTCCCCTGATTTTCTGGGTCAGCTCAGGCTTTATTTTATTTATTTATTTATTTTTACAACTTATATGCCGCCCACTACCCAAAGGTCTCTGGGCGGCTTACAATAAGGAATAAAAACAATTAAAACATCAAATATCAATAAATAATTAAAACAACAAAACCTTATACTAAAATCATCACACTAAAATTGCCATCAAAGGACTCACAGTCTATGTTGTATCAATTAAAAAAGCTCTGCATAGGAATGCATTGAAAGCCTATTGTAATCCATTGCTTTTGGAACAGATTAATCGGTTTTCAATGCATTCCTATGGAAAACTACGTTTTGAACTATGAAAATTTTGAATGAGGAAAGATCCATTGGAACGGATTAATTTCATAATTCAAGGCATCACCATACTGACTTAAATAATGATTAAAGAAAACACCATTGCGTATGAAGGAAGATATGGGGAACTGTTTCTGTAATAGTCCTTGGTAATCTCCTCCTATCCAAGTGAACAATCAATTCACAAGCAACTTAAATGGAGACAAAAGAGAGTTTCATTGTGAAAGTTTCATTCCCCTCCTCCATGTGTGTGTGTGCGTGCAGTAAAACCTAACCATTACGGATCCATTCAGTGAGCAGTACTGTATAATCTTAATGAGCAAACTTTTTAACATTATGTGTTTTTCACAACGCTGCCAGCCTTGACTAATTTAGCAGCGACAGATAACTTTGTTGCAGGATCACCCTCAGTGATTTCCACAAATTAGTAACATGTGAAAGCCTAATGTGTCATGTCCATGTTGCCTAAACAGCACATATTCTCTGTAAGCTTAATTTACCCTTCAGGCACTCTATAAAGGCTTCACTTTCTAAAACACTGCACACGTGGTGCATTCGTCCCTAATGATCGGAGCATTTGCTGAAAAACTATCTTACATTGCCTCTGGAAGAACATGGCCTTGGGCTATGCTCAGCTTTACAAGCAAGAGGGATCCAAAGATGTAGAGCACGTACAACACTCTCTGTGTATTCAACTTTATTCTTTGAACCAGATTTATGCGGAAAGGGTGGCAGAAGATATTCGTGGGTATTTTGCAGATGAGATAAGATGTGAAGTACAGTCACCCACTGCGGTGTGTGTGTGTGTGTGTGTGTGTGTGATTGGGTCGCTCCGCGCCGCCGCCCCCGGGCACCTCCAAGAAGTCTCGGGGCTGTGCTGGGAGCGGGGGGGGGGGGCAATCTCCATTGAAATGTATTGAGTCAATGGATTTCAATGGAGACATTTTCCCCAATGGAAAGCATTGAGCCAATGTTTTCCAAGGGGGAAATTTTCTCCATTGAAATGCATTGGCAGTGCATTTCAATGGAGACGGCCCCTGACAAGAAGTCTTGGGCGGCGGCAGGAGGTCAGATACCCCTGCCGCGCTGGCGTGCGCCACCCCAAGACTTCTCGGATAGGCACGCGATTGCCCCCCCCGCCCCCAGGCTCCCCCCCCGCTTCCGCATATCGCGGATTTTCATGGATCGCAGGTGGGGTGGGTCCCTAACCCCCGCGATCGACGGGGGATTACTGTAATAACAGACTAGTATGGCTAGCTACCTGTCCACCGATATTAGTTATTTTTATGTTACTGCTATGACTCCCACTATCATCATATTTACAAGTGCATCCTACCTTTTCTCCAATGAGATCAAAGCAGTAGTCTTCTAAGCCTGATACTCAAATGTAGAGCAATATCAGAATCTGGGGATCAGGCTTAGAAGACAGGAAATCGCCTCTGGAGTTCTGTGTTGTAAAAAGAATAAGAAAATAACTATGACTCAGCTAGCTTGCCCTCCTCTACCCAAGTAAACCGTGGTGGAGATTGAAACAGAATACCTACATTTGATACCTGTATCACGCTCAAAAGCATGGATGATGTCCAGCACCACTTTGATTACTTCCTTAAATCGGACATCTTCTCTTAGACTTCTGAAACAAACAAGCAGCCCACAACCAAGAAAGGCATAGTCAAAAGGATGAAATGTATAATTTTCTCAACCATTCCCCGAGCAGTTGAGCTTAGGGAGGACGCTTAACAACATGAAATGATAGTGACAATAATAATAAAGGTTTCCAAGGAGCAGAGGCTTCAGTTTCTAAGATGCTGCAGTCTTTTGTCTAATTAAAATATTACTCACTTTAAAACAAGCCAAGAGACAGTAGGCATTTCACTTGCTATTTTGCAGCCGTTTACACTGAAGGGGGTTTAGTGTCAGAACAGCAGGTGATGTTTAAAACAGCAGTTCCCTAGCAGTTATTTTTTGCAGGAAGCCCATTTCTCAAGGAAACAGTTACTGTATGGGTTACAACAGCCTTCCCTAACTAAGCCCCGACCGGTAACATTTGACTAAAAATCCCATCCTCCCCAGACAGCATATCCATGAATTATAATCTAGCACTTCTGGCGGGCAGCTGGTAGAAAAGACTGGGCCAAACAATGGTCAGAACACTATCTTACTTCACTGGCTTCTCCTATCTTATGGGGGGGGGGGGAGGAAGGATACTTAGAAGCGGGCAGAGGATTCCTTGTAAACCACCTCAATTTCTGTAAACCACCCTGTATATAACTCCTCCCCCTCCTGCCTCATTTCTGCTCCATGCAGCACATTGTCCCTGCTGCAGAAGAGGACTCCAACCTTCCAAGTACAGTGGTACCTCGGTGTACGTAATCAGTTCGTTCTCAGGGCCGTTTTGCATTGAGAAAAATTCTTAAACCAAAATGCGTTTTTTTCCAAAAGAATGCAATGGAAACCAATTAATCCATTCCAGAGGTCAGCAAAAAGGCAAGTCCCGGGCATTCCATTTAAAATATTCTTAAACCGAGGCATCCCCATTCTTTCATCATGCAAACCTCACATGTCAATTTTAATGCCTTACGGGGGAAAAACCTAAACCAGGGCATTCCACTGAAAAAAATTCTTAAATGGAGGCATCCTCTTTTCTAATAATTTCCTTTCTTAACCCAAGTTTTTCTTTAACTGAGGCCCTCTTAAACCAAGGTGCCACTGTATCTGCACCACTGCTTTCCTGGGACAGGGTCACAGTCTCTGCAAGGCTATTTCCTCTCTCTGGTTCCCTTGCTGCTGCAATTACATTTGGCTTTCATGAAGGTACCTTTTGGTGACTCTGGCATTGCAAAGTGGACACTGTGCTACACCTTTCTTTTGCCGAAGAAGCTTCAGCGTGCAGAACCTAAGAAAGTGGAGAAACAGGAAGTTTTTACTCTGACCGAAATACTGTTCTTTTCTGAAACTCTTGCAGGTTGGGCGAAAGTAGCTCCGTCATGCACAGCTCTGTTTCAGCAGGACCTCAGAAGGTGAAACTCCAAACCTTTCTTCTTCCTGACACTGCAACCATGTTGCCATTTCTTAACTTTTGCTTCTCTGCAGTTCCTCCTTCAGGAGGTTAAAAAAATATTCTGACCTTGCAAAGCCTACTTTATCCTATTTTTTTGTTCTTTATTACAAGCTTTAACAATAATGACAAGCAAAGCATGGATATAAGAAGAAGACAAAGAGGTCAAATAAAAATAGTAACAAATCAGAAACCACACAAAGAACCTAAATGAATCTTCAGCTCTGTAATTAAAGTGAAGGTGCAACAAGCTTATAAAATCTTGAAGGTCATTCCAAAATAATCTGTGGAAGGGAAGTGGTTGTTCAGAGGAGAGAAAAAAAAACATAAGAGATAAAGAGCGTCACACCAAGAACAAGGAATCTAGTTCCCTCAAACCCTTAAATAGGCATGCTGAATAAATTAATTCTTCTAGCAGGGAAATACATTGTCATTTATATTGCTATCAAGTACAGAATGTTATTCCAGCAATTTTCAACATGTGGGAAAATTGTTTTCAACTATTTCCATAGGAACAGCAACTTCAAGCAAAATAATCTTCAGGAAAGAAATAATGTTTACGCAGATCTTCAAATATAGTATACGGAATACTGCTACACAATACATCTATAAAATATATTACTATATGAGGTATATTTTAATGTTGAATGTTTCTTTCCTGCAAAATTTGGCAGCCACTTCGCATTACTGCATGGGCAGGAAAGAACACCGCCATGCCAAGGAGAGGATGTTTCATAGATAAAATAGAGCTTGCATAACAATACATGACACAAAAGGTGAGTTTCAAAGTGTTCTTCATAGGTTTAGGTTCATTCAGTGGGTCACATCTACTATGAAGATCAGTGGTTCTCAACCTGTGGGTCTCCAGATGTTCTTGGACTACAACTCCCAGAAATCCTGGTCAGCACAGCTCTAAAATAAAATAAAATAAAATAAAATAAAATAAAATAAATAGTAGTGAAGACTCCTGGGAGTTTCAATTTTAAACATCTGGGAACCCAAGGCTGGAAACCATTGATGTAGAGACAACCATAAACCTACTGGTAAATCATGACATGTATCTGAATTACAGGCCATCCATTTTAGAAAAAAAGACATTAGAAACACTAGGAAGTAGGCCTTTAGGTCTGGACAAGCTGACAATAATCCAGTGTTCAACATGCTTTATGTTTCAGGTTATTTTCTCAAAAATAAACAGTTCATTTTGCTGTGCCTCCTGACATCTCCGGCAAAAAAGCTTTCCGGCAGTAAGTGAGGCCCTCTAACTGAAAAATGAAGATTTACCCTGAATATTTACTGTATATGCAAAGGGGATGAATCACCCCTCCACTGATGTTCAATAACTGAGATCTGAGCACCCAAAATGGAAGCTTACCTGCAAAATATATGGGCACAATTGGTTGAGACTGGCTCCTTCATCACTTCTAGACTATAACAAATAAGACATCAAAATGAGCCATTTCAAATACAGCACCCTGAAAGCAATGCTGGGATCCAGTGCCACATAAATTGTAATGTTAGTGTGCGTACGCACGTGTGTGCGCGCGCGTGCACACACACACACACACACACACACACACACACACACACACACACACACAAACCAAAGAAAATGCACACAGGATTTGGCCATATCCCTTCATTGGCAGCCCTTTCTGCTATTCTCTCAAGCTGACATATTGTATGTGCTTACCTAGAAGTAAGTTTCTTTAAATTGGATAACTCTTGCTTTCCAATTAACATGCATAGGATAGCCCTCCCCGTTTCATAAAATTACTGTACAAATCTGCAAAATTTATGTGCAAATATGTCCGGCATGGTTTAGATTGATATAGCAGTAAATTAACATTTGATTTGAACAGTATTACATTTACTTTCACATACCCTCCTTACAGTGAGATATTATATCCGTGGCTTCAAAAATTTCCAGAAATTTTACATCTTTGTAACATGACCCTATCTGTACCTTTTGATTGCATAAGCTGAAGTGAACTGGAAAGATGCTGAGGATAATTTAAAAGTGAAAGGCTCTAGGCATTGGCACTTTTAAACTTTTGACTGCAATCTCTGCAGGTGTGCTCGAGTTTTGAAATGAGAATGATTTTCTTTACAGGTGAAAGAAACCAAGTTGCAGCAACTTGAAAAAAAGCATATTGTCAGTATTGGGGGAGGTGCATAATGCCTTGGATTTTGGTGCCACCTAGAGTTTGCTGCAAGGACAACAAATATCCCTCTGCAGTGACAGAAAGAGGAGGAAGTTCTCAGATGACCCCAACTTCTTCTCTTTTCCAAAAGTAATTAAGAGGAGGTTAAGTACTGTCCAGCGTAGTGAGACAAAATGGAGCTCCAGAAAAGAAGCACACACACACACACACACACACACACGGCAACAAACAACTTTCCTCTCATTTGGTTCAAAACATACTCCCGTCTCAACCCCGGCACATAAACCCAGGATACCACGTTTCACTAAACCCACCCCAGGAAGTATGGCCATCTGGAGATTGTCAAGTCACTCCGAAGTGGGGATCCACCAGGAAAGAGAAGACAGTCTTCTAAAGTGTTTGTGAGAGGCACTTATTTTAAAGGTTTCTTTTTTTTAAGGCTTTAATAGCTACCTTTTACGGTTAAGGCGAGCAAAAACACCCCCTTTGCAAATTCTATTTTAAGTAGAAGGTGGGAGAAACATGTGAGATCAGCCAGAACTGATGGCAAGATCGCAGCCATAAAATTATAAAATAAGCTGTAGAGAAAAATTTGCAATGTCCATATACAGTATATCACAGAAGTGAGTACACCCCCTCACATTTTGTAAATATTTTAGTATATCTTTTCATGTGACAAAACTGAAGAAATGACACTTGGCTACAATGTAAAGCCGTGAGTGTACAGCTTGCATAACAGTGTAAATGTGCTGTCCCCTCAAAATAACACAACACACAGCCATCAATGTCTAAACCGCTGGCAACAAATGTGAGTACACCCCTAAGTGACAATGTCCAAATTGGGCCCAAGTTGCCATTTTCCCTCCCTGGTGTCATGAGACCTGTTAGTGTCACAAGGTTTCAGGTGTGAAGGGGGAGCAGGTGTTATCACTCTCGCTATCACATCTGGTGTTATTGCTCTCACTCTCTCATGCTAGTCACTTGAAGTTCCATATGGCACCTCATGGTAATGATCTGAGGATCTGTAAAAATGAGTTGCTCTGCATAAAGATGGCCTAGGCCAGTGGTGGCGAACCTTTGGCACTCCAGATGTTTTAGACTGCAACTCCCAGAATTCTGAGCCTAGATTGCCAGTGACAAAGGATTGTGGGAGTTGTGGTCCAAAACATCTGGAGTGCCGAAGGTTCGCCACCACTGGCCAAGGCTAAAAACAGATTGCCAAGACCCTGAAACTGAGCTGCAGCATGGTGGCCAAGACCATACAGCAGTTGAACAGGACAGGGTCCGCTCGGAACAGGCCCCACCATGGTCAACAAAAAAGTTGAGTGCCCGTGTTCAGCATCGTATCCAGAGGTTGGCTTTGGGAAATAAGACGCATGAATGCTGCCAGCATTGCTGCAGAAGTTGAAGGGGTTGGGGGGGTCAGCCTGTCAGTGCTCAGACCATATGCCACACACTGCATCAAATTGGTCTACAGGGCTGTCATCCCAGAAGGAAGCCTCGTCTAAAGATGATGCACAAGAAAGCCCGCCTAAGGTTTGCTGCAAACAAGCAGACTAAGGACATGGATTCCTGGAACCATGTCCTGTGGTCCGATGAGAACAAAAGCAACTTATTTAGTTCAGAAGGTGTCAAGCATATGTGGCAGCAACCAGGGAAGGAGTACAAAGACAAGTGTGTCGTGCCTACAGTCATTCCCATGGTGGTGGGAGTGTCATGGTCTGGGGCTGCATGAGTGCTGCCGGCACTGGGGAGCTACAGTTCATGGAGGGAACCATGAATGCCAACATGTACGGTGACATACCGAAGCAGAGCATGATCCCCTCTCTTCAGAGACTGGGCTGCATGGCAGTATTCCAACATGATAACGACCCAAAACACACCTCCAAAACGACCACTGCCTGGCTAAAGCAGCTGAGGGTAAAGGTGATGGACTGGCTAAGCATGTCAACCTATTGAGCATCTATGGGGCATCCTGAAAGGGAAGGTGGAAGCGCTCAAGGTCTCTAACATCCAGCAGCTATCACAATATGCTATCACAACTAGCATATTAAAATATAGTGTATGCCAGGCATGTCCAAACTTCGGCCCTCCAGATGTTTTGGGCCACAACTCCCAAAGTCTTTTGCCATTGGAAATACAGGCTTGGAATTCTTGGAGTTGTGGTCCAAAACACCTGGAGGGCCGAAGTTTGGACATGCCTGGTGTATCCAAACAATTATTACAAACATAATTTACTTTTTAAATAATATTTACAGTGGTGCCTCAACTTAACAACATTAATCCATTCTGAATGCACATTCGGAACTCGAATTATCTGGAAGTCGAACAGCAGTTTCCCATAGGAATGCACTGAAAATCAATTAATCCATTCAAGTGGTTGGAAAAATAATGAGTTTTCAGTGCATTTCCATGGGAAGATTGCCCCAACCCCCCTCAATCAAGGGCAGCCAAAGGCTGCTCTCTGCAGCCCCGCCAGACAGCTGACTTTGACAGGTTGGACCTGTCAAAATCGGCTTGACGGGGTTGCGTAGAGCAGCCTTTGGCTGTTCTTGATTGAGAGAGATCACCCATTGATCTTCCGGCAGCCTGGGCCCCTTGCAAGGCAAGCAATTACTTTCAGACTGGCTGAAGATCGATTGGTCCAGCCCGGAGGTAAACAAAGGTAAGTGCTTACCTGAAGGTAAACACTTGCCCTGCAAGACCCCGGGGCTGCCCGAAGATCAATGGGCCTGTGCTCTGCCCAACACTTTGTTGAGCAGAGTAGGGACAGGTGGCTCTTCAGCTAGCCCGGACGCCTTGCAAGGCAAGCAGTGGTGGCAATCGGCCACCACTGCTTGCCTTCCAAAGCACCTGGGCTGGCTGAACACCTACTGATTGTCAGCCAGCCTGGGTGGTTTGGAAGGGAAGCACGCTTCCCTTTCAAACTGCCCAGGGTGGGAGAAGATACATCAGTTCCTGCTTTGCCCAACATTGGTGGGCAAAGCAGAACCGATGCATCTTTGGCCAGCCTGGGCAACTTGCAAGACAAGTGATGGTGGCAATCGGCCGCTGCCGCTTGCCTGCCAAGGTGCCCGCAGTGGGAGAAGATGCATCGGTTCCTGCTCTGTAGATTGAAGCAACCAAGGAGGTGGTGATGGGCAGTGAAGGCTGCTCTCTACTCTGCACGACAGCTGACTTTGACAGGTCAGACCAGTCAAAGTCAGCTGTCATGCGGAGCAGGGAGCAGAGTTTATAAGGCAAATTATTCGATTGTCAAAGCAACCGTAAGTCGAGGTACCACTGTATTTGTAATTGTAAGTAACAAATGGAGTAACAATCTCCTGAACTGTTTACTACCTTATGTGGAACAAAAAAACCTGTATAAAACAATGTTTAAAAATCCAGAATTAGCAATTATTCATATTTCCTCTCCGCAATATTAAATAAAAATAAAATAAATAAAGGGGGAAACTATAGAAGGGAGTGGGACTAAGTTTCAATTATATATTTTAGAAATGATTTGGAAAATAGTTGAACACCCTATCTTAAAATATTTTATTCATAACGTTAAAATAAAACATTCCATAATCTTTTTTTCTTTCTCTTTTCTCAATTTTTCAGAAAAAAAACAACAACAAAAAGGCTTCAGGAAAAAAAATGGAAACTAAATGGGTTTTTCCCAAAAAATGTCCAGTTTTTCCCCCAAGCCTTCACATCTCTCTGTGTTGCATTATTTTGAGGAGATAGAACATTTACACTGTTATACAAATTCTATACTCACTGTTTTACATTGTAGCCAAGTGTCATTTCTTCAGTTTTGTCACGTGAAAAATGTTTACGAAATGTAAGGGGGTGTACTCACTTCTGTGATGTACTATAGATGTTCCTAATGCCCTAATAAGTCCCTTTGTGTGGACTTTTAAAATTCAGCATGGTGTAAAAAGAGTGACAAATTAGTATTCAGGAGACTTCGGTTTGAAACCCTTCCAGACCTGGGAACTCCTGGAGTGGGATGGATCTGGTAAAGCTAATCCTTAAATATCTCATTTACCTCGAAAGCTCTGTTTGAGCTACTATAAATTGGTGCAGATTTGCTGCAAAGAACACAAAACTGAGGACAGCTTTTACTGAAAGATCAGCAATTTTAGTTTCAATTCCTGCTTTGAAACAGAAGCTAATTTTTCAATGATTTTTCTTACCATATTGGGCACTCCAAATTCTTCTGCAAAGCCAGTAGCATTCCACGAACCTCAGCAATGCTTGGGACAGTGGGATCCATCATTTCTTCTACACCTTTGAACAGACATGTTTCATGTCAGGTTAGTCCAACATTCTGGAATCAAATAGTGCTTCTTGCCATATTCTAAACACTTGAGCTGTCTTGGAAGTAAACCTCATTCCGTTGAATGGAAATTTATACCCATATGTGCACATAAATCAGCAGCCTAGACCCGATAAATTATTCTTAAGGATTTTGTCAATATACTGATTAATGATTGATCTATAGTAGGACCCCAGTATCCGCTGGGGATTGGTTCCAAGCCTTTCCGTGGATAATGAAAACTGTGGATAAGAGAGAATGCCAAAATGTCCCCAAAACTGCTGTTTTGTGATAGTAACTTGCTTTACAGCTGCTGTTTTGCAACAGTAGCTTGCTTTATGGCTGCTGTTTTATGACAGTAGCTTGCTTTACAGCTGCTCTCTGTGACAGTAGCTTGCTTTGTGGCTGCTGAATTATTTATTTATTTTTTCCTCTGCCAACAGTGGATAACTGAATGTGTCAGTGGATACGGGGGTCCTACTGTTTTTGTAATGAAGCCAGGCTAGCCTCATTTTTGCCCTTCTTTTCCTAGCAGGTGAAGGCCTTTCTTTTCAAGCAAGTTTCCCCATAATTACTGGCTGCCTGCATGGGGTTCTTAAATAGATTATTATCCTTCACGTCTTTGAATGTGCTTTGATGTCACTTGTTCACCATTTTTAGCTGTGGCATTTGTTTTTATCTTTTTCAGTACTGCATTGGCATACTTGTTGCTTTAAAATGCTGTCTTTGAATGATGTAAGCTGCCTCAGTTCATCCTGAAGGAGACGAGAGGGGTAGACATGTTTTAAATAAATCAATAAGATAAATCATATGAATGAAAAGTGTTCCCACACTTTTAACTTATTAAAAACAACCCCGAATACCAGAAGCCTGAAGGGGAAAAAAAATACTGATCCAAAAGCATAAAAAGTTTTTCCCCCGCTTTTTGATTATACTGTTCTTTAACTTGTGCTTTTATCTTGTGAACCGCTTAGAGTCCCTGTAGGAAGATAGCGCGGTATATTTATTTATTTTATTTATTTATTGTTGCATTTATATCCCGCCCATCTTCAATTTTGAACTCTAGGCGGCTAAACAACGAGGCGACATGCGCCAGCAAACAAATCAACAGTCAACAATTAAGTAAAAACAATATACTAAGTAATACAATAAACAGTATAAAAACATATAAAAGCACTATATAAATGAAACAAACGAACAAATAATAAATAAATAACCTTTTTCTCACTTCTGCCCTCAGGCTTTCCGGGGCCTTCTGAAGACCCCTTACCCCGACCTGAATTGCGGTATTCGTGTAATAAATACCCCGACCACCGCCGACCCCCCCCCCACCCCGCCGACCGCTCCGTCCCGGTCCCCCCCCTTTTACTCACGGGCACGCTTTCCACAATTCGTCTTCCGCCGCCCCAGCAGCTTCCTCGCTTCTTTTTTCGCGCCTTCCTCCGAGCGGTTTCCCAGGCAACCGCTCGCCAGCCAATCGCCTCATCGCTTCCTCGTTCGTCATGCTGACGCAGCCCAAACCGGAAGCCTCCGTTTGGTAAACAAGGCATGGGGTCTCCGGGAGGGAGGGAGGTCGGGGATGTCGCTGGTGGCTCTCCTCTTTTGGGGCGCGAAGGGGCGGAGTCGGGGCGGACTCCATTTTAAACTAGGGCGCCGAGCCCCTTTCAGCCCTCCAGGGGCATTTCGAAAGTGGGAGACGGGTGTGTAAATGCAGTTCCTAATCCTGGCTAGCATTGACCCTTTGAACCATTTACTGAACGGCGAGTCAACCTTTATATAAGTTTCATTGGTTCGAGAGCTCCAACTCTCGTTGGCAACATGTATGAGTACACTTTGTAGATAAGCGGGGTATAAATGCAACAAATAAATAAATAAATAAATAAACTTGTTCACGCTGTTGCGGGTTTGTTTATTTTGACTCTTTCCTATTTTAATAATCCATCTAAGAATTCAGCCAGTGGCCTCTACCCACTAAATAAATAATCACATAAAAGGGTCTGGGTAAAACGTGGATCCATGAAATTGTTTATTTTTTAAAAATACTGTATCTGGGTGAAAATGCTGTCTTTGAGAAAACTATTAAAGGTACAGGAGGTGTGCTGCTCTCCTTCCATACAGCCTCTCTGTCCTTCCTGTGTGTGTGTGGTGTCGTTACAGTCGTGACCGACTCTTCGTGACCCCATGTCCATGGAGTTTTCTTGGCAGGAATACTGGAGTGGCTTGCCAGCTCCTACTCCAGGCGCTTAAAACAGCACCTGGTATTCCCTGGTGGTCTCCCATCCAAGTACTAACCAGGGCCGACCCTGCATAGCTTTCGAAATCAGGCGAGGTCGGATGTGCTTAGGGCAGGGTAATCAAGTGCTGTTCTTCCTAGTTGTAGTTATATTCAATAACCCTTTTCTTGATACATCAGATGATTTTTTTCACAACCTTGGAAAATGCAGTTTTGGAAAACATGGCGCTAATTCGTTCATTTATTCAAAAACCAGTATTTTTACCCCACCTTTCTCCTTGAAGAAGACCCAAGGCGGCTTATAACACTGAAAGGCAATACTGTATTTAAAGTTGAAGACAATAAGTATACAGCAGTTGTTAACAACATTAAAGACAATATTTAAAGTGTGAAGCAGCTTCTGACATCCTTAAAAGGTAACATATAACTAAGAACAATAAGCAAACATCTAGAATGAAAAATTGCCACTGAGAAATGTAAAAGTAAATATAGTACTATGCTGGAAATCCAGTCAAATCCTGTTGTTTAGCACCGTAAGTGGCGCCTAGAGTAAGCTTACTCAGCAAAAGGCATTCACTAGTTGTAACTTACTAATTAGAAACAGTATTGATTTCACCCATTATCTGGTGGTGGGGGGAGGAGAAACTTGGTTAAAAAGAACAGAAATTGCTGGCCTCCCTGTTGTTTATTGTTTGGGTGTAAACACGCTAATGCCCAACCACAGCACTATTAAAATTCTATATTTGTATTGGCTGCTTTGGCGTCCACCCCTGGAATATATTTAGGCTCCGCTTCTCCGAGCTGAACCCGGAAATTCCTTATCCGGATAAGCAGTAGCGCCTCTCTCCCAGGTCTTGTTTTTGCTGTGATTCCCGAGACCTTCCCCCCCCCCCACACCCCCTCTGTAAGCCCTCCCTCCGTCTCGCATCACACCCAATGGGGAGAAGAAAAGAGGTGAATGGCGGCGGAAGGAACCCAATCAAACGCTAGCAGCCGCTGTTGCGAGGGGAGGCCGGGGGGGGGAGGAATCTGCCACGTTCGGACGTCACAGCGCTCGCGGGGTCGGGGTGGGGTGGGGGTCCGGTGGCGAAGGTGGCCGGAGTCCCTTTCCTTCCTGACGCTCGAGCAGGGAGGGAGGGAGAAGGAGCCCTCCGCTTGCTTCACCGGAGCTCCAACACCAGCCATTACGGTGAGCGCCGCCCTACCTGTCCGCGTATCTATACTGTGCCTTATTAAGGGGACCCCGGTCGCCCGGCGGGGGAGGGGGAGGGGGAGAGATAGGTAAAGGGGTCGTATTTCCTTGTGTAGCCGCACCCCCGAATTACTTTTGTAATTACTCGATGCCTTGGAAACGTTTTATGGCTGAACTACTTTCTCTCCGGTTCCTGCGGCGATCCGCCTGAGACTTTTACGGGGAAGCCTATTTTATTTTATTTTATTTTATTTTATTTTATTTTATTATTATTTTTAAAAGTCTCTTGGGCTGCTTTCCCTCCCTCCTCGTCCCTTTGCCTGCCGACAGTTTGCAAATGTTAAAAGTATACAAAATTTCGAAGGTACTCGGGGTCGCCTTTTCGATATGGGGAGGCGGAAGCGGGTGGCGCGCGCCTTGTTTTGCAGCGAGATCCTGTGCAGGCTCACTTATTGCAGGAAGACTGGAACGTCCCTAGAAGTAAACGCATAATAATTGCATCTATCATTCATGGAATCCCCGCGAATGGCCGTTCGGACGCTTTCATATTGCTGTTGGCCTGGAGGACCAGCGGCTCTTGGCCGGCATTGCAAGTAGGTCAAGCCAGGTAGCGAATTTCCGGTAGGCGCCCTGCAAAATGCAATTTCCTGCGTCCAGGGATTACTAAGATGGTGCCTCAGTCGAATGCTTCTCTACATCGTGACTGGTTGTGGGATCAGTGAAAGGCCATTGCTGGAGTGCTCTGAATTTTTGTCTTCGTGGAACTTAGTCTCATAGGCACGCTGTGAAGTGGCCTAAAATGCTCTTGGGTTCAGTTGTTCATGCCAGCGCAAAGGCAAAATGTGGGAAAATGTGTGTCCCGATTCATTTACTGTATGATCATTTGGAAAATTAGACTCAAGTGGCTGGATGCACTAAATCACTATGAAGACATCTGCAAGTAGCATGTAGAAAAGGAAGTTTTCAAAGAGATAACAGTGTTAGCATATTTCAGCAAAAATTCTTGGCCCCTTTAATGCCAATAGATTTATTTCAGCATGAACCTTATAGAACAGTCCACTTCCCCAGAGATATAGTGAAAAACTTAGCTAGATTTATAAACTTGTGCATGTTGTAGGGTTGGAAATCCAGCCAAGATGGAAATAGCCACAGAAAATGAACTTTGCAGTGACCAGTAATGATGTAAACATCAGTAATGAGCCTCACGAACATGAATCATACAGATAAACTAGTGTGCCTAGAGTAGCTCACTATCTGGTAAAGACTGTCTTCAACATGTAAGACTCTTGAACCATGTAGCTTATATTTTTCTGAATTAAAATCTAATTCCATGGCCAGAATAATCAGCTTTGTCCGTGTAATAATAATTACACCATATCTGTTCAGACATCTGGACATTCTTTTCAGGATTTTTTTGTGTAGAAAGTACAGTGGTGCCTCGGATAACGATGGTAATTCATTCTCCGAGGTTAGTTGTTATCCGAAACACGTCGTTATCCAAAATGCAGTTTCCCATAGGAATGAATGGGAAACCGTTTAATCCGTTCTGGAGCCTAGGAAAAAGGCACAGACACCTGGTTTTTTGCTCAAAACTCTTTAAAAAGTGCACTTTAAAGGTACAGATGCAATTTCACCTGGGATAACTTTTTTACTGATGCATGCTGGAAATTCATTATCTGAGGCAGTCCATAGGGAAAATTCATTATCCGAGGCAGCCCATAGGCAGATTCGTTATCCAAGGCAGCCCATAGAGAAAATTCGTTCTCCAAGGCAGACGTATACCTCGGAATTGCAATCCGTTATCCGAGGCAGCCCATAGGGAAAATTCGTTATCAGAGGCAGCCCTATACCCGGAAATTTGCAGTTGTTATCCGAATTATTCATGATCTGGGGCAGTTGTTATCCGAGGTACCACTGTACTCAGAAGTGGTTTACCATCTCTTTCTTTTGAAAGCACCCTGGAACTATGCAGCTTGCGCAAAGCCCTATATATAGTAAGCCAAGAATACTTGGTTCCTAACCATGTGATATAATGCCCTGGAAATGAGCAATATAATCCATGTTTCCTATCTCCATACTCAGTCCTCCCCCCCCCCCCCCGCAACTCCTTCCCACAACAGTCACCTTCAGATGACAGAGTATTCTGGGGAGTTGAAGTATTGGTAGGAGTAAGGGAATAACCAGGTGAGTGGCATTTCTTTTTCTGTCATTTGCCCTAAAACACTGCCAGTCCTCATGTTCAGAATTACTGTTTTGCATTTCCCAAAGAGAAATTAATCTCAAAACACCCAAACTGTTGGGTTTAATCTGGGATTTTTATTTTATTTCCTTAGTCCTGCAGCATGGATCCACAGGTACATCTCATTGTTACCTTCCAAGGTGACACTCAGAGCTTCCTTGTGTCCGATTCATCTAATACCACATGGGCTGATGTAGAAGCCATGGTAAGTTACATCTCAACTGGTTGAGGTTCATTGGTCAGTGCTGAGGTACTAGATGAAATAAAACTTCAAGATTGATAGGAAAGAGGAATTGATATGGAAGCTTCAAAATGGCCAAACCAGCCTTTTTACTTCTAAGGTTTGAGAAGCCGGTTGTCCCTTGCTTTGGGCAGAAGCCTGACATAAGGAGAATGACAATGGAAATGCAGTAACCCCCCACCCTTTTGCTGTTAATATACTGCAGTCCCACTATATTGCAGGACCACAGTATATGGGGGGAAAGCCCCCTGGGATAAGGGGGAAAGACTTGTTTCAGGCCTCCTGTATTTACCCCAGGACTGGCACTGCCACGAACGGGCCTGCAATGACCTTCCCGGGCCCGTCAGAGGCTCCAAAAGGGATTCCCCACGAGGCTCCAAAAGGGATTCCCCACGAACTGGAAGTTATTTCTGGAAAACAGGATGTGACCTCCGAATCGCTTGAAAGCACTATTGGGGCCTCTGAGGGATGCCGGAGGACTTAGAAATGCTTGACTGGTTTTCAGAAAAGCATTTCTGAGTCCTCTGACATGCCTGGAAAGGTCCTGGGAGGCCCCAAAAGTGATCCGGAGGTCACTTCCTATTTTCTGGAAATCACTTCCAGTTCGTGGGGAAGCCCTTTTGGCATCTCCAGTGGGCCCAGGAAGGCCCTCGCAGGCCCGTTCGTGGCAGCGCCAGGCCAGGGGTAAGTACAAGAGCCTCCAGCTTGCCCGGCCTGACCTGCATCCGCATATTGCGGATTTTCAGTTATCGTAGGTCGGGTTGGGTCCTTAACCCCTGTGATGGGGGTAGTGGTTACAGTACATTGGTACTTCTACTTATGAGTTTAATCCCTTCCAAATGTATGCTCATAAGTTGAACAACTTGTAAGTTGTATTTTTAAAATAAAATTTAAAAATAAAAAAAATAAAAAAATTAAGTAGACCGGGGTGCATCTAAAATTTGTAAGGCAGCAGTTAAAACCCCAATGGTTTCCCATTCTTAAGTCGAATTGCTCGTAAGTAGAGCCACTCGTAAGTAGAGGCACCATGTTACAGAATCCTAATATCCACAGTTTTTGTCTTCGCTGTGAAGATCAATCAGAAATGGTGGTCCTCTGATGGTGATATTAAAAAATGTGAATTCTTCCACTTCCTTGCCATTCTAGGTGTGTTGCTCTCCTACAGCCTAGAGCTAATGAATGGTGGCTGATTCTCAGGAGATACATGATCACTCAGCCTCATATTAGGAGGCAGATGGGGATTGGGGCTACAGACTCTGAAAACCCAAACAAGATGAGTCTTCTCACTCTCAGAATAATCATTGTCAGATGAATTTTAAGTTACAGAAAACATGTAGATTCTAATAATGCTCCTGAAAACAAGCTATGGCTGAATGTTCATCCAGCCGTGTCATGTGGTAACAAACAAGTTGCATTGACTCTGTGTAATTTTTTGCTGAAGGATTGTTTGGCTGAGCTTTACCGTGAGCTCTTTGCCCTTTGTACATACATGTTTGCTTTGCCTTTGCACTCTCAGGCTTTCCTAAGACCACTGCTATGACTGATATGTTGCTTTGTCTGTAGGCTCTCTAGCAGATACTTTTGGAATCTTCATTGCAGAGTTTACGTTCTCAGAAATGTGCCGTTTGCAAAATATAGTGTGCCAAGAATCTATTTTCTTGTTTGCATTTTGGGAGTTTATTTCTACTGCAGGTGGTTGCAAATATAACCTGGCATTGGGTAGGTAGTAGTTGATAAAATCTCAGACCAAGGGACAGGGACAGCTATTGAACCCTAGTACGTTATTTTTCTCTGTTTTATGATCAGCAGGCATGCAATAAATTCCACCCAATAAATGTATGTAAATATAACTTTTTATTATGTAAACAGATAACAGTGCTCTCTATTCTTCGTGAAGCTCTTTGCGTCTTTAAGCATGAAATATGCACAGTCCTGACTTGTCGTTTGTGGAGGCATAATCTGTATCCCTACTGGACACATCTATGATGTTTGAAAAACATCTTTCCTAGGATTTAGGCTTTCCTTGTTTTTCTGGCTGTAATGGACAGCATGGCAGCTCTGTTCTCAACACATCATTTTTCTTTCAGGTGAAAGTCTCATTTGAACTGAATGATATCCAGATCAAATACCTAGATGAGGATCATGATGAGGTATCATACTTCCACATTTGTATTGTATTAAAAGTTTGTATGATGAGTGAAAGATATGGGAGGAGTGTGGCCTTAAAATGTTGGAGTAAAGGAAGCCACCCAGAGCATCATAAATTCCTTGTAAAGCAATAGTTCCCAAACTTGGGTCTCCAGAAGTTCTTGGACTACAACTCCCAGAAATCCTGACCAGCACCGGTGGTAGTTAAGGTTTCTGGGAATCTGTGTACCCAAGGTTGGGTAGAGGGACTTCCATCTCCTTATGAAATAGACTCCATTCTCAGTCAGCAAGCACTTGGCCTGCATTGGGTGCTCTTTGGCTTTGTAGTTAACCATAGTTATTTGCCAGGCCTCTTAAAGCCTTTTTAAAGAGGGATGTGATCCCAGTATAGTTAATAGCACATGGTGTCTTGTTTCATCCAAGTACCATTTTCTGTTACACTGGCTCACTCACAGGGCACACACTTTGCCTATCTGGCTGCAGAGACAGAGGCTGGGAGTTCAATTCCCCACAGTACATTCCAAAAGAAGCAGCCTGTGTGGCCTTGGGCAAGGTGTACAAGTCCAGGATGTTGGCTCTTGGTTTTGATTTTCAGGAAGGAGACATAGATACCCTTCCAATACATATATCAGTGATTCCCAACTGTGGAGCACCAGATATTCTTGGACTACAATGTAGTAAGAGAAAGTGCTTTTTCACCCAGAGGATCACTGGTCTGTGGAACTCCCTGCCAGAAGAAGTGGTGACAGATGACAGCATTGACATCTTTAAGAAAGGATTGGACAAGTTCATGGAGAACAAGGGTATCCATGGCTATCATTGTGGATGCCTAAGGACAACCTCTGGGTTGGAGAGAGAGGCAGGATATCCCCCAATGCCATTTGCAGGGAATCATAAGCAGGTGAAGACATCTGCTTGGGAATACCCTGAAGCAAATGGTGAGCCACTGTGTGAGACAGAATGCTGGACTGGATGGGCTGTGGCCTGTTCCAGCAAGGCTGTTCTTATGTTGTCTAAGAACATCTGACACCCCTGTGTTTGGGACCCTTTGCTATGCATTGTCTCGCCACCGCTGCAAACATATTGATAGCCTCAGAAGCATTGTGTGCATTTGTGTTCATGGGTTCAGGACAAATCGTTTAAACCATCCCGGTCTTTCTTAAGTTCTTTCTCTGGTAAAGCAGTGTGTGCTTTCCTGCTACTGTGAGGAAGTTATGGGCACCAGGTTGAGTTACTGCTTCGGTACAGTGCAAGCTTGTAAAAAAATTCCTACTAAAATGGCCGGTTCAGTATCTGTGTGTTGGGAAATGGCCAGTTCATGTCAAATTGGAAGAAGGATAAGGTGTTTAATATTTCAACCAGCATGTAGAATGGGTGGGAGAATTGTGGTCCTCCGGGTGTTGATGGACCTCAGCTTCTATTTGTCTTGTTCCATAGACAAGAGACCTTTGAGTAGTGGGCAGCATATAAGTTGTATTAATTAATTAATTAAATAATTAATTAATTAATTAATTAATTAATTAATTATTCTGTTTCCCACAAGGACCAGGCAGCTACCTATCGGAAGCCTGCCAGCTTATGAGGACAACTGTATCCTCCATTTTGTATTTCCTACTAACTAATTGCAGAGGCATCTGATCAAACTTAAAAGGCGGGGATTAAAAGTCAAGAGGGCTACTTTGTAGTAGCAGCCACTTGACTACATGTTCCCTCACCAGTTGTAGAACAGCAATGGGACACCTGTGTCCTCACAGGCAATTTTTCCACTCCCAACTCCTCTCATTCCTGACCTTCGACCATTCAGCTGGGTGTTCACGGGTGACAAATTCCCACAACATCTGGAGAGCTGCATGTTCCTTGCTTTGTGTACTAGGGCTTCGTACATAAAGAGGGAGTTTTGTCTGTTCGTTGAGGCCTATCATGCCAGGATTCAAAATGGAATCTTATTTGTCAAGGAGAAGCTTGTTCTCCTTGTGTAACTTTTCAGATGCCGCCTTATGAGTGAGTTGCATTGCCATTGGTGGAAGTGAAGTCTGCAAAAACTTCTGTATGGAAGGGGGAGCTTGAGACTGCCTGGGAAGGTTGTGGAACCTGTATAAAGTCTGACTAACATGTTTTAATTGCCCTTTGATGTAATTTCCCAAATTCCTGGTAAACTGGGTAGAGCGGTGAGGCTAGTGCGACTTACTTCAAAGCAGCCTCCATTTCCACCTTCTCCTTCCACCCATCCTGTAAAGGTGACACTTCACTCACCTTCGTGAGGGGAAAGCTCTGCTCTTCGTTCCAGAAAGTGCACAGAAGCTAATGGGGTGGTGATGATTTAGATCAGTGGTTCTCGATCGGAGGGTCCCCAGATGTTCCTGGACTGCAACTCCCAGAAGCCTCCACCACTTGCTGGGAGTTGCAGTCCAGGAATATCTGGGGACCCACAGGTTGAGAACCACTGATTTAGATAGACTAAATGGGAATGGTTGCTGGACTGCAGCTCTAGCAGATTAGATAAGAAATCTGTTTTTAATTTTAAAGTATTAGATATGACCGCCAGCAGAGAAAAGTCTTTATCTCATTGATTTTTATTTTGTTTTTCCCCACACAGGTGTCTGTCAATACTGCAGGTAATTCGCGTTTGTCTTGCTCACTGCCAATATTTAATACGTTTTGGCTGTGTTGGTATAAATTTAAGACTAGCTGTTTTAGGCATTCCTGTGTATGGGAAGTTAATGGACAAGTGCCTTACTTGTTTTTGAAGTGTGTGTGTATGTTTATGTAGCATGCCTCATTTTCACCCCGTAAATATTATTTTTAAGGATGTTGCCTAGCGGTTCCAGCAATTTATGCCATTTTTCCTTTCCTGCATTAGAAGCAGTTTTTCTGTTTGCAGTTGTTTGCCAATGAAACATTTTGCCCCATCCACCAAGTGTTCATTAGAGATGGGCACGACTCAAAAAAATGGTGTTTCGTTTGTTGTTTAGGGGGTTCGTTTCGGTTCGTTTTCGTTTTTCGTGATTTTTTTGCAAAAAAATTCATTTTCGTTTCGTTACGTAACGAAATGAAAAAACGAAAATGAAAACGAAAAATTGCTGTTTCGTTAGCATTCATTACAGTTCAATGTATTTGCTGCAATGAAAACGAAACGCACGACAAAATTTCTGTTGTTTCGTTTCGTTTCATTTTGGAGACAAAATTCGTTTTTCGTTTTGTTACATAACGAAACAAAAAAACGAAAACAAAAATTGCTCATTTCGTGCCCATCTCTAGTGTTCATGTTTCTTTTCTATTGCTGGGTCCTTAATGAAAATTTCATGATATTGCAGCCACATAGCCAGTGGCAGGTGGGAGAGCAGGGCTTGAAAGCAATAGGCAAGTGTCAGCCAGGGGTTGGTGGGGTTTTTTAAGGCCTTTTGATATCAGTGGTTTTATGATCCTGTTAGTGAAAGCCATATGTTTAGTAACTCACTCAAGGGTGTTAATAATGGCATTGTACAAAACGATAGGCTGCACCTGGAGTATTGTGTACAATTCTGGTCACCGCATCTCAAAAAAGATATAGTGGAACTGGAAAAGGTGAAAAAGAGAACAACTAAAATGATTACTGGGCTGGGGGACCTCCCTTATGAGGAAAGGCTAAAACATTTGGGGGTCTTTAGTCTGGAAAAAAGGTGCCTGAGGGGGGATATGATTGAGACATGCAAAATTATACAGGGCATGAGTAAAATGGATAGAGGGATGCTCTTCTCCCTCTCACAAAATAACAGAACTAGGGGACATCCACTCAAACTGAGGGTTGGGAGAGTGCGAACAGACAGACGGTTTTTTTTAACCCAGTGTGTTTGTTAGTCTTTGGAACTCTCTGCCACAGGATGTGGTGATGGCATCTGGCCTGGATCCCTTCAAAAGGGGATTGGACAGATTCTTGGAGGAAAAGTCCATCACAGGTTACAAATCATGACGGAGATGTGTAATATCCAGGCTTAAAAACAGGGTACTTCAAGGGCCAGATACAGGGGAGTGGTATCAGGAGACAGATATCTAGTCTCGTGCGCTCCCAGACGCATTTGGTGGGGCCACTATGAGATACAGGAAGTTGGACTAGATGGCCTTTTGGCCTGATCCAGCATGGCTCTTCTTATGTTCTTATGTGAACACTTTCAAAACAGAAAGAGAACTGAACTGTGGTGTACCCATGCAGTCTATGCAGGAACTACCTGGCGATCTGTGTATATTCACCACTAGTACAGGAAAGAATTATATGCTAGTAATATTAGCCAGATAGTACAAGGGCAGAATGCCTATAAGAATTTTCCTTGGATGCACTCAGTCCTTGGAAATCTCACTCCAGGGGGACAGCAGCAACAATTATTTGAGTATAGAATTAATTTACCTCACAATGACAGCAGATTACAAAAGGTCCTACTCAGACTCTCAGTGCTGTTTTGGATGCAGTAGTACTGACTGTGTTTCTCTTCTGTTTTTTCTTTTTCTTCTTTCAGAGGAATACGAAGAAGCTCTGAAGGTAAGACATAGGGCCAGGTTTTTTGACAATTTTTGCCACAGTTAAGCTACAAAAATTTGGAGGCTCCTTGGCGTGGTGTGAGAAGAATCTGTTAAATATCTTCTGTTTCCCAGAGTTGTCAATTATTATTGATGCTATTCTCGACACCCTGCACCTGAAGACTGGTGTAGGTGGTGTTGGCATTTCTTTGGAAAGGCTGCCAAGTTCATTCATTTTGCCTTTCTATTTTTTTAATAACTGAAACGAAAAAGAAGAGCAATATTGGAATGTCTGGTTGCCTCACTGTGTCATCCTGTTGCCGTTTCTGTGCTTGAAGGGGAAAAGAGATTGATTCTTCTAGCCAGGATTGAATGTAACACTAAGAAGCTCCCTTGCATGAAATACATAATACACCTGCAAGGGGGAGTTCTTGTCACATTTTAAACCCATATTATTTCAGATTAGGGTAGGCAACATCTCAGAGTCCAGGGCCATTTTTGCTCTTCTTTGACTCTCAGAAGGTCTCAAATCCCAAACACCAAGGGGGAAAAATGTTTCGACCAGAAAATAAATTGCCTTGCCTTGTTCTGGACCAAAAAAGGCTCTTTTTCAGTCACTCCCAGGTCACTTTTAAAAAAAAAGAAATATTTCCCTAGCTTTATTCTCTAGGAGAATTACGAACAGCAGATAGTACCATCTAATTGTTCCAAAGGACTGTTTTGCCAGTTTGGGACCAAGGAATGTTTCTAGATCAAAATAGTTTGCTGCTGTTGGCCATGTTAAGCCTTACAATACCTGTTCCTGTAATGTGAAGGATTCTTGAGAAGATGGCCCTTGAGCCACCTTGTTAACTATACCTGAATGTAGGTAAAACCAGCTAAACTAACACACATGGATGGATTCCAAGGCAGTGTAACCATGTTGAGATTCAAGACTGCATTCCACTTGTCTACATGTTAGCCACCTCTTACCAGGACTGTTAGAATTTCCCCTTCTGCCTTATCTTTCCTCTCTGGTTGAGAAAAGGAGCTTATTTTCTCATCACTTTTCTGTGCACTCTTGGGCTAGCTCTGTATCCTCTTTTGTAGCAGCTTTGAGGTTCCGGTTGTTTCTCCTCCTTACAGCACTTTTAGTTTCTAAAAGTTTTGCTCTGTGTGTTTGTTTGCTTTCCCAAAGATCCTTTGTGAGTGGTCCTTGTAACAATTTCCATATTCAAGACTGGCGTGACTTTGCCCAGAATCCACACATCAGTGGATTATTACTTGACGTCAGAGAATACGGTGAAGTGCCTAATGTCTTGTGTCACATGACACTGTTTGTTTTTTTCTGTTCCCTCCTAGTCTTGAACTTTGTTCAATGAATATTTTTTCAGTTCCTAGTTCCACTCTAGAGATTCATTTTTTCCTGTGGTTGCCTTGCTACCTGTCAATTGAAATAAAACGAGCATGGTTTTATATTACCTATACTCAGGTTCATCTTCAGACCTTCTTTGCTGTTCTGATGCTTCTCCATGATAAAAGATCACCCAAAGTCACTTACAGAGAAAGCAGGGGGGAAATAACATGTGATAATCCTAATCTCTTGCTGTGCAGTCAGATATGTAAAACACTATTAAACTATCAAGAAAGCTGATAAATCACTACAAAATAATCTGTTCAGATATTTTGGTGACAGAACCCAGAATTTAAATAACTAAGTAATAGGTTATTATTTCTAGTAACGTTTAAACAACTTATTAATAGCTTGTATAACATGACAAAAAAATAAAAATAATGGTAAAAATAATGCACAGTATTTTATTTGAAATGAAGTCTGCCTCCAGTTACAACATTATAGCATATCCTCTGATCACTGAGTAACTCAAGTCTTGCCCTCCCAGACAAGGTGGACATGAGACCATTCTTCATTAAGTTTGTATGGTCCATCAATTAATATTCTCTGGAGGAGTAACAAAAAAGAATGTTAAAAACAAGATGCAATACAAGATGCAAGAGCTTCATGGCACAGTGGTTAAGCTTCTGTACTGCAGCTGTAACTGTGCTCACGACCTGAGGTTCAATCCCAGGTAGCCAGCTTGAGGGTGACTCAGCCTTCTATCCTTCCAAGGTCAATAAAATGAGTATCCAGCTCATGGAGTGTGTGTGGGGGGGGACCTGCATACATAAATTGTAAACCACCCAGAGAGTGCTTTAAGCACTATGGGGCAGTATATAAGCAGAATACTTTGCTTTTGCTTTGCTTTACAGTAATTAGAAAATGCACCTAAGTATAAAAATGAACCCTGAAAATGTCCTCCTAATGAAGAAGATAGGTTAAACTTGCTACTTGTCTGAATCTGGGAGTTGAGTCATGGCTACTGGACTTCTTTTGAGAGATAGAAACGTTTCGCTGTTCATCCAAACAGCTTCATCGGTCTGAATGTTTTTCCAAGTTCTGCTGCCTGTCCTACACAGGTCTCCCACTTGGCAGTTGTTGAAACCTAGAAAAGCCAATAAAACATAAATAAGGAATCAGACTTTCTTGATAGTAATACCCTCTGTGTGGGGTGCCTTCCTGCAGGAGATACACCAGGTGCCCTCCCTTCCGACCTTTAAGAAACCCCTGAAAACAGAGCTATTCTGGAGGCCCTCCTCAGTTAATGGGACAGAGGAGAAAAGAAGAAGAATGTTCAATGATGGCCGCCTGACTGCTAGTTTTATTGCTGCCTATCTTGTTATGTGCAGTTATAGTTCATTACATTGGTTTGTTATTGTGGGTTGGTTTTATTATATACAGTAGTTTGTTTCCTATACAGTGGCACCCCGACTTAAGAGCAGATCGCCTTGAGAGCGGGAAACTGTTGGCATTTTAACTGCTGCCTTACAAATGTTAGATATGGTTTGCTCGGCTTACAAATATTTTTCCATTTTTTTGATTTTTTTAAACTTATTTTTTCGATTCTTTAGATTGGTACCCTGACTTAAGAGTAGTTGGACTTAAGAGCATGCATTCAGAACAGATTAAATTCGTAAATCGAGGTACCACTGTATTTTGTTCTACGCTGCCCAGATAACTGTTTTGCTATGGACAGTATAAACGTTTAATTAATTGATTAATTAATATAAGTTTGCATTAAGAACCATACTAAAACAGAGACCACATGGATTATTTTAAAAGAAAAACAATCTCCATCTGTTGCTAAGAGCATTAAGACCGGCCGCATTAAGATGGAGATAATGCTTTTTCATGACTCGAGTCTCACCCGTGAGAAGACCAGCAGCCTGCCTGCAGGGGTGCATGGGACAGAGCATCCAAAGAGAATATTAAGGTTTGGATAGGATTCTTAGAAAGTGGTGATCTTAGAGATATCAGGACCCCAAACCGGTTTTAAATTACAACCCGCACTTGAAACAGAGTTTGGAAAATGACTGGGAGTCTGCACAGTACGTCAATAACTTGCATGTTATGATTGAGATGTTAAATGTTATGGTTTTATTTAAAGCCCAGCACGCTTTCCAACTGTTTATGAATCTACTGTAATCCTGGATCCATCTCCACACATAATTCTTTAGGGCAAGAGCAGGCGATGTTTGAGAATTTAAGACCCATTTGCTGGTACCCGATACATATGCGGAGAATAGTACCAGCCTGTTACAGTAAAACTGAACTGACTGCCCCCTGAGGTTTTCTTGCTCTTTGCCAAGAAAAATAACGTGGCAACAGGATTACAAAAATGGCCTTTTTGAGTACAGGATTCCTAGCCCTGCTGCAACGGGCCTGCATTCCCTTCTGCAACAGATTGAATACCATTCATACTGTCAAATGGAGTTCCAGGCAAGCACAGAGTATTAGCTGGACTCTGTCTCTTTGTTCGCCCTCCTCCCAAGGCAGCACTTGAGATGTCCACAGTCGTACGTCCATCTGGTGAAAAAGAGAGAGAAGATAATAGCATCATCATATTGGTGGTGACATTTCCTTCTTTTCTTTTTACACTCAACAGCTGTGTTTATTTTGAGGCATGAGATTGATTCACTCAGGCCTGGCATTTTACTTGAGTGTTTGGCTTTGTCTGCATAAGGAACCCTTGCCCATGAGCTGCGAGTGTGGGTAAAGCTAAAGGTCCCCCCCCCAACATGTGTGCTAATCGTGTCCGACTTTAGGGGCGGTGCTCATCTCCGTTTTCAAGCCAAAGAGCCAGTGTTGTGCAAGTCCATGGCCACGTGGCTGGCATGGCTGAATGAATTCTGGGCATGGAACACTGTTTCCCTTCCTGCTTTATACATACAGCGGTTCCTATTTATCTACTTGCATTTACATGTGTTCAAACTGCTAAGTTGGCAGGAGCTGGGGTTAACAGCAGGAGCTTGCTCCACTGCATGGCACCCGGGATTCGAACCGCCGAGCTGCCGACTTTGCAACCAACAGTTTTAGTACTCTAGCCTGCTGAACCACCACGCCCTTTTTCTGAGTGTGGGTACACATGGGGGAGAAAAAAACCTTTCTTGTGAACTTTTTCTTTAGATCGCAGTGCAGCAAGGCAATCGGCTACAGATGAACGTTTACGAAGTACCTGCTCCTCCTGGAGTGCCATCACAGCAAGCCGCTGAGAAATCTGAAAAACCCTTCATGCCCCAGGACAGGGGTCAACCCCTCTCTTACTGTTCCACTGTTACTCGGACCATGGCATGCGATCAAGACGCTGAGAGAGAGAAAGAGAAGCCACAGGTAAGATCCATCCATTCCATAAACCGTTAATGGCATTAAAACCAAAGAAGTACACAAACGAGGACTAGATGGTTACACAGTACATTGTAAAATAAATCTCATCAGTGATCTAACTAAAGTTCACAGAGGGTGGCTCTTTTTTTTTTAAAACTGAAATTTCCTGCTTTGCCCCATGCTTCACTTCCACGATGTACCCTTCCAGTAGATGGGTGTAAATAACATAGCCTAGTTTATCTGAGCTTTGAGAAATTTCAGAGATAAATGGAATTGCTCCTTCAAGCTGTATGACTTTGAATTGCCTTGCACGCTCTCAGAGCTTAAGATCTAAGTCCTGTATATTGCATGTGTTAGTTTCATATAGGCGTTTCACCGAAACAACATAATACATTTCATTGGCTGAAGCTTATCTCCATGGGGATGACTTGGAGAACCTGAGCAGACATCTCGGGAACATTATGTCTTTATCCACTGCCTAAAATGCATTATGTGCTTTTATAAATATTATGGGATGAGGCACTTTAAATTCTGAGAGACTCTTTTCTTAGAACAAAGACAATGATTATTTACCTGACACGCTCGTGTCCTAGATTCATCAAGGTAGAATTGCCTTGCTGGGGTTTTTCCAATGCTAGTTCTTATTATTAAGCAGTGCTATTCCTTTCAAAACTGCAAATGCTTAACAGTTCACTTGCCAGATTCAAGGCAATTTCATGTTTTCTAACATTTCTACATCCAACAGCATACAGAAAATGTTGGGTGGGTTGTGCTTGTCTGAGTTGTTTTGATACATTAAAACACTGAGAATGTCCCCAAATTAATTTAATTATAGTTATGACTGATGTGGAATATTTTATATAAACCTGCCCTATTTCATTTTCTAATAAATCAGTTGTAGTGATAACGATAGCAACTAATTTTACAATGCATCCTGCTTCAATCATTTCAAGGCTTGTGTTCAGGATGTTTCTTACAAATTGACTTTTCAACTAGAAGTCCACTCAATATGTGCAACTTTATTCTATCCAATATCATTCTTTTTCCATGTTATCAACGCCCTCCTTCCCTATCCTAAACTCTCCAGAAGAAAGTTAGTGATAAATTACTGGAGCAAATTGTTCAGTTCACTTGAGTTAATTTGGTCACATATTGTAACAAATGAGTTGCAAACATCTGGATGGCATATAGATTCCAATGCACTGTCTTTCAGCTGTACCTAGTATTAAGTCAGGTTTAGTTCCAGCAGACCCTTTGTTTCCAACTTGTTCCCCAGCAATGGCTCATAAAGCAACCTAAGCTGAATCCTGCGTTTTCATTTTGGCTATTTTTTAAGATAGAGGTTTGGTTCCTGGACAGTACCCAAGCTTCCAGCCTCCCCTCTGCCATCTTGCTTGACTCTTCCTGACTGCCTCTGCCATCCCGTCTTCTCCCATCCATCATCTTCTGTTGTCTGGCTTGTTCCTTCCACCCACCTACCCGGCTTAACTCTCTTCTCCCCTTCTCGTCTGTCCT
This sequence comes from Phrynocephalus guinanensis, assembly GCA_037367245.1. Taxonomy (NCBI): domain Eukaryota; kingdom Metazoa; phylum Chordata; class Lepidosauria; order Squamata; family Agamidae; genus Phrynocephalus; species Phrynocephalus guinanensis. The sequence continues at coordinate 30,850,900 of CM074743.1, read as the reverse complement.
GTGTTGTCTTGCTTGTTGCTTCTTCCCCACTGCACTGCCCCTGTTTACCTCTGCTCTCTTGACTATGACATCCCGGTTGTAAACGTGTGTTTTGAACGGTGATTTGAGAGTGCCATTATAATATTGGGGTGGTTGTAAAAGTAGGGAGATGTACAGCAAGCTTTCATTGATTCGGGGTCTACTGTATCCAGTTGGCAGTCTGTTACACAGTTCCGAAAGACATTTGATCCTGTTTAGCTAATAGTGCCTTGACAAAAACAGCTGCTAATTGCATTAGCCTCTTAGCAGTACTGGCAAGGAAGTGCTGAGTTTACTTGATATTCAGCCAATATCCTCGCTTATTGAGAAACAGGGGGAGATGCATTCTTTGTCCACCCAGCGTGGTGTAATGGATAGAACGACAGACCATGACGCAGGATCCCTGGGTTTGAACCCCCAGTTCAGCCATGGAAACTCACTGTGGATGTGGCACTGGTGAAACCACTCCTTAAATATCTCATTTACCTTGAAATCCCTACTGGGGTTGCTATAAATCAGTTCTGACTTGACAGCACACAACAGCCATAACGCATTCTTTGTGGGTCTCCAAAACTAGTGTAACTGAATACAAGTTGTAGTTTTCCACTAGGTTGCCAGTTAGTCTGTTGCTTCAAAAGGACAAAGGGTCCCATTTTATTTGGCATATGTTTTGTGACTGCAGATAACCCCATTAGATGAATCTGGCAAAAGGGAGACCACAACCCACAAAAGCTTATGCCAGATGAAATGTAATAGTCTTTGTATTTGCTGAGTGTCTGTGATAGATTTTCAGGTATCCCCTCCACAAATACGGGGACATAACATACCGTATATCTGCTCTGCCAGAAAAGTCAAATGCCAGTTCCTAGGAGGAAGTCGGTTTTATATGTTTAATAGGACAAATTAGTGTAGCCACAATTTAAGAGTCCATTTCTCTGTTTACTTAGTCTGTCAAGTTGAATATGGGTGAGTACAGGGAAGTTATGTGTTCAGTTACCCAAGTGTATGTTTTCAGTCTTTGCAGAATGGCCAGCCTCTCACGGACGCCCCTCCTGAGTGGTTCACAAACTACTTGGAAAAGGTGAGTACTTCCCCTTCTGGGGTCCATGCGTTCTTCCAGCCCTTTTATGAAAGAGGCTTTGAGGATAGGGGCGTGGGAAGCACCCTGAGCAAATCTTGAGAACAGCAAATCTGGAGTCCACTTGTGATTCCTTAAACCACCTGGAGCTTAGTATATCAGTTGAAACACAATACAAGCCGCGCCAGATGCAAAACTGATCCAACACGCATGATGTGGAGCTGGCACTCTTGAGACAGCGCTCTGTCAGAAATCAGAGTACGGTCAAGGGGTCAAACAGACTGTCATGGGAATGTTGGCCTAACATTTCCTTATCAGTATGCAGTAGTCACAAGCATATAAATGTCACTGCCATTATGTCCAGGATTCTATAATAATCAGTGTGTTGGGTATAATGCAGCCTTTTGTTGCTGCCGTAAAACATGTTTTCTACCCATCAGTTCTAGCATCTAGCCCAGGCATGTCCAAACTTTGGCCCTCCTGATGTTTTGGACCACAGCTCCCAGAATTCTAAGCTTAGATTGCCAATGACAAAGGACTGTGGGAGTTGTGGTCCAAAACATCTGGAGGGCTGAATTTTGGACATGCCTGATCTAGCCATACGTTCCACTTCTTGGGTTGAAGAACATATGGTAGACGTGAGTATTGTCTGGAGAGAAGCGTGAGGACCTTGCTTAGGGTGCGCCTCTTTCTCTCCTCCTGTTTTCCAGTTCCGGGAACAAGTGGTTCAAGAGACGGTTGAAATGCTTGAACATAAGCTGAGCGAGAAGCTTCTCCACTCCGGCCAGCTCCCCAGCTCATTCAGCAGCTCTGCGCACCCAACCCCTGCGAGCCCTTCGATGCAAGCCAACCCATTTGATTGGCTCCTCTCGTGCAGTAACTGTCAGGCCCCCATTGTGGGCATCCGCTACCAGTGCAGGTAGGAGAACAGGCCGAAGAGCCTTGCCCTCCACACCCAGGGTGTGGAATTTGGCATAGCGATCCTTGAGTGGGTGTGGCTTGGAAATCTTACAGAAGGGCAGATTTACTGCCAATATTGGGGGGGCGGGGAATGTGAATCCTGAATCCAACCTGAGCAAAATCTCCAGATGGTGTTCCATTCTGCTGCCAAATATTAGTGGCAGGGAATATTGCCCACTGTGGATCGGGGCAACAACATCTCCCCCCCCCTCCCTTACACCTCTCACCGCTTCCCACCTGTTTGCTGAGAAGAGCAACATTTGTGTTGCTGTGTCTCCGGATATGCTTTGCCATCCTATCATGAATTGATTTCACAGGCGGCAAAAACAGAAAAGCTAAAAACCCATGCCGTCCTCTCTTCACAGCGTGTGTCCCTCCTATAGCATCTGCGAATTGTGCGAAGCCGGCATATACGCCCATGATCCCAACCATGTGCTTTTGAAGCTGCGAAGGCCTGTCACGTGCATCTCGGAGACCTATAGCTATGGGCAGTTGTCTCCTCGCCTTGCTACTCTGGAGCAAGTCAGGTTAGCAAGCCACTTCTCTGTTGACTCTGTTGCCAGTGTTGGGCCTGTTTGAATCGTGTGTGTGTGTGGTAGTGAATAGATACCAGATAGTTTGAAATTTTAGGTACTGTATTTTCTACATGGGTTAAACGTCAGTAATTGGGCCATACTTAGGCCCTTTGTACACGACCCCTAAACTCCGCCGCAAATGGCTCCCAGCTCCGGAGCTTAAAATTGTTTCCCCACCAGCTCCGGAGTTTACAGATAATTAAGTGCGACCACGCCCACCTAAGCACGTCCCAGCGCACTTTTCAGGTACCTGCTCTCTAGAGGTGAAAATTCCTGATGCGGATATAACGTAGTGACTGCCCGGCTCTCCTTGCTTCTGTTTGTTCTTTTTTTGCCCCCCGCCCCTTTAAGAGATCTGAATGCAATGCCGGGACGGCAGAACAGAGGTGAGCGGCATTCTTTTCTTCCTGTTTTTTCTCCCTCCCCTCACGCAGCCAGCAGCCAGGAGTGCGGAGGGGGTGGGAACGTAGGAGCAGCGACAAACCCCTAAGATCTCTGGTCCGAATTTAAGTGGCCAGCGGATCTTAGGGGTCGTGTGAAAAGGCCCTTAGAGACCTCAGATCTCTTTCTGTTGCCCAATGAGGAAAACTGCATGAAGCACATTTAGAGACTCTTGCAGTTAAGGATCTGAGTAAATTAGCATAACGTGATAAGAACAGCCAGGCGAGATCAGACTGGAGACCTGTCATTTAGGCTCACAACAACAGCTGGTACTCAGAAATACGCTGCCTCTCATACTAGAAGTAATGCTTAGAATGGTAATACATACCAGTAATGCTGGTAATCTTGTCTGCCTTTTTCTCTAGTAATTCGTCTGATTACCTTTTAAAGCTTGTCCAGATCAACAATACATCTCTACGTCTTGAGGGACTGCAGATTTCTTAGTTTTAATGATGTGCTATGTGAAATGCTTCTATTGATACTAAAATGTACCACCCTGTTTCACTGGAGGCCTGCCAGTTTTAGTGCTATAAAAAGATTATCTTTTTTTTAAAAAAAAAACATGTTACATGCTTCTATCATGAACTTTCTGAGCCTGCCTCCCCCCACTTTAGTAAGCTTGGGGGCCTCAAAAACTAAGCTTTCTCATGTCAGATGTGCTGCTGCGATCATTTTGGGGTTGCTCTTTCCTCTGTATTCCTAATGAAGGTGTGAAACTCAGCCTTTATCCCATTCCCTGGGTATCTCAAAACCTCTCCAGCCTGCTTGTGTTGCTTTAGTGCCACTAGTCTCTGGGGCACATCCACCACCCACAATCAAACTCGTCTGCCTAACGGAACTGAGCTCCCATCTCAGTATTGTTGATAGTTTATTGGGAGTGGGGTAGGCAAGATCTTGAGAGGTCTGATCCAGCTGCACGTTGAGTTCTCCGTCTCGATCATAGGTGGGGAGCCAGTTAGTGATAGGCAGATCAGGTTCTCAGCCTTCCAACCACCTGCAGACCGAATGACATCATGGGGCATTGACTGTGTCCCTCATGTCATGAGCTTGGCCATACACCCCACATCATAGTCTCTCTATCTGAAGCTTCCCGCTGGTGCAATATCTACGATCCAGGTTTTGCTCTCTCTCTGTCTGCTTTTCCATGCAGGAAAGGTGTACAGGGAGCAAATCCACTTTTATCTAGCCAGCTCTCCACACACTGGCTAGTTTGCTCCCTCCTTCCTTTTCTTGCACAGGGACATTGACCAAGAAATGACGCCCGAGGCCCTGCCGTCTCCAGTCAGACTGCAGACAACAGTAAAGATGTTCCCTGCCTATGTCAACACCACAATTTTTCTGATCCTCCGTAGGAATCAGATTGCTGGTGCTGACAGGGGTCTGGGTTCAGCTTTGGGCAGGCAGAGCCTCTTTTCAGCTGCGCTGGTCTCTTCTTTGTGCAGGCTCCAGAAACAGATAGACAAGCGTTTTCTGAAGGCAGAGAAGCAGCGCTTGAGGGCAGAGAAGAAGCAGCGTAAAGCGGAGGTGCGGGAACTTAAAAAACAGCTGAAGTTGCACCGGAAGATCCACCTGTGGAACTCGGTCCATGCTCTAGACACCACTGGCTTTGCGGCAGCCAAAACGGAGAATTCACAATCCAGTTCACTTCTGTAAGTAATCTGGGGATTGGAATGCCTGGAGGAGGCAGCTCCCTCGCCAGGACTGGATTGCAGTGGACTCGGAGCCATTCCAGAGTCATTCCACCTCCAGTATTTGCTGCATCTTTAGCTCCTTCCCCACAAGCCCTAGAAGTGATCTTGTTTGAAAAATGGCTGAACGCTTATGATGCCGGTTCCTTTCTTGGACGGTAGTTTTTCTGGGTTAAAGAAGGAGTATTCTGGAGCAAAAACATGCCTTTAAATGCAGGCTGCTGTGAATCTGACTCACCACAGGGGGAGCGGAGGAACTTAACCTATGCTGAGCTCGAGTTGAGTGTCACCAGACTTGCTTCCTCTCTTTTGCAGTCCCCTCCAGGGCTGCCCGGTCATTGTCCCCACGCTGAGTGCCGCCTTTGTGGATGAGAACCTGCCCGATGGAACCTGCCTCCAGCCACGGACGACCTTCATCAAACATTGGCGCATGAGGAACACGGGCAACATGACGTGGAGCTCTGATACGAAGGTGCTTTCCAGGGCTTCTTTTGTATGCAGAGGGACTTGGAGCTCATAGCTGCCTGGCAATCAGGGGCCTCTGAGCATCCTTCCACTTTCAGCCTAGGTTTGTAGGCACTTGCGATTTCTCAGTGGTGAAGGAAAGGCACTCACCAGAGTGTAATGTATTGGGACTCAGTCCTGCTGTTGTTTCCTTCCTATATTTCCTGCAAATGGAAGAGCCCATGAATGTAATTTCCTTGCTTGGGCGAGTCCATAGTGTTGATTCTCACCCAATCACAATCGCTCTGGGCCCGAGACTAGCTATTAAAAGTAGAAATGGTTGGCTTTTCTTGCTGCAGGAGCAGATAGGATGAGGAAGGATTGATTTCAGCGAGCAATGTTAAATCACTAGTGGGCCATTCTGCTTTCTAACCCTAACCCCACCAGCACAGTTATTGTTTGGGGATGTGTTTCAGAATGATCAGACTTCAGAAGGTCAGAACCAACTCTTAGGAGCCCTAATAGAGATTCTACGTGAGATATTTAAGGAGTGGTTTCCCAGTTCCACACAGTGGAAACATACAGAAATAAACATATAAGTTGAGTAGACAATCACTATAGACCAGAGGTTTTTAATATCTGCTCTCAAAGGTAGTTGCAGCCAAAAATTAACGAGACAACGCAGATTTCTACGTAAACTATTGCTGTCTTGATTCATTGTCCCCCTAGTTCCTTGCTTCCAGTGGTATCTAGATTTTTCCTTCTGGTTGTCCCAAGGACTGGAGATCAAGATCGGGGGAGTGAGTTGGCAATGAACCCAAATTCTTGGCGATAAGATTCCACTGTCTTTTTCCTCTGTAATCTCTCTGTGGAGGAAAAAAGACAAGGCCCAATCAATGAGCCTCATACGTGAGGGGGGATTTCAACCAGAATCACCCCACCAGCTTGTTTCTGAGTCAAGTAGCTGCTAGACCAGGCATGTCTAAACTTCGGCTTTCCTGATGTTTTGGACCACAAGTCCCAGAATTCTAAGCTTAGATTGCCAATGCCAAAGGACTATGGGAGTTGTGGTCCAAAACATCTGGAGGGCAGAAGTTTGGACATGCCTGTGCTAGACGATTACATTGGTGAGCAGTTAATGCATGAGGTAGTTGCTCAAAGCATGTGGATGGAATGAAGAATGAGAGGGAGATCATAATTTCTTGTGTCTTTGTTTTGTTTCTACATATTTCCATCCTTCAGCTAAAATTTATGTGGGGGAACTTGACTCGGCTCTCCTCCGAGAAGAAAGATGTGGTCGTGCCTGCCCTGCAGCCTGGCCAAGTGGGGATTGTTTCGGTGGAGTTTGTAGCCCCTCCGCTGGAAGGAACCTACACGTCTCACTGGCGGCTGTCGCACAAAGGAGAACAGTTCGGCCCCCGGATCTGGTGCAGCATTGTGGTCGATGCCACTTCCTCCCATGCCGGCTGCCCAGAGGGTAGCAGGAGAGTGTCTACTTTTTGCCAGAAGGGCAGATCTCTTAGTAAGGAAGAGGTGAGGCCCTCCTATCCTGAGCCTATGTAAGTCTCTTCCCCTCCCCCAGCAGCCATACTTTCTCCGTGCTTCCTCTTCTGCCTTCTTTTTATACCTCCTTGTCTAAAATATCTTCCTATCATATGGCCTGTCAGGTCCTCAAATTGCTACCTATGCTCTTCTCCTTCCTTCATTTGTATTGCTTCTTGTTCAACTACCTGAGTATCCCTTTCCTCTTTCCATTTTAGCTTGAATGAGTGAATATACAGTATTTTCCATTGTATAAGACTCTATTTTTGTCTAAAACAGACTAAAATTGAGGGTTGTCTTATACAAGGAAGTAAGCTGAGGAGAGAACCCTGTAGTTGCTAAACTGTAATTTTGGGTTGGAAAAGTGAGGGTCGTCTTATACATGTGGGTGTCTTGGATAACTGCTGATTCTGTATTTGCAATGGCATTGGTACGTGGTACAATATCCTCGTAACTGCCCCGGGTCGTAAACTTTAATATGTCTACCTTCCTTCAACCACTAACCACCTCAAGGTTTTAGGCTTTAGCTAGCCTTTTGAGCAGACTGTTCAGCCTATGGCTAGAGATTTTCCCAACACCAATCGGTAGCCAGTGCTACATTTGTAGCTGTCTTATCTGCTCCACGTCTTTGATCATCAAAAGTCCAGCTAGCATGCCCTTAAAATTAAGCAAGAAAACAAGGTTGACCTCAGGGATACGTCTCTTCTTGATTAGTGGAATGGTTATCCATTGAGCACACATGGCGCATCAATAACATTGGCATCAGTGACAAGGGCCGGACCCTGGTAGCCCATGCTTAGTATTCTAAAGGTCCTGGTATCCCCAGGAAAGGCTGTATAAGAGATCCTCTTGGCTCTGGCTTGGCAGTCCAAGTAGACTGGGCTTCCCAGAAGTGCTGCCCTCCATCTGTGTTGGATTACCGCTCCCTGCTGCCATACCCTGGTCCTTCTTACCCGTGGCGAGGAGTGTAGTAGTCCCAACATGTTTCCTCTGCATTTGATGTGGCAGTTGCTTCTCTTCCTAAGGAGATGAAAATATTCTTCAGCCTTCCGCTAAATCCAAGAGCAGGATTCAGAAAACGTTCTGCCCAGGCTGCCATTAGAGTTTCTCTCAATTCCATTTGACTCCCAGCCCAACGATACTCCAGACTGTTTGTATTCCTCTGTGTCTTTAATTTTTACATCATTTTCTAATAGATCCTTAGAAGAACAAACTAAACAAGAACAAACTAGTGCTAATGGCACACAGTACACGTTTAAAATAGTTATCACTGGTTAATTAATTAACGAATGATAATTAATAATGATGGATAAGATTGAATATTATCTTGTGCTGAATTAGGAGGTGACCACAGAACTGGGAAAAGTTATTTTGTAGGATTATAGCCCACCAAAACCAAGCGGCCTGCCTGGTCACTGGAAGGGGGATTGTGTGGGAGTTTAGTCCCAAAATGTGACCTTCCCAGATTCTGTTGGGACTCCTGACCTCAGTGGCTGTCTCTGTGCACCCTGCCAGCATTGATCTTCTCCCCTGTAGGAAAGGCTCTCCAAGTTCCAGACAGAAGCTCTGCAGGCTGTCAATGGCGCCATGCAGAGAGGTTTGGCCAGCGGGGCCTCTCCGTCCAGGATGAAGGGCAGCCTCAGTGCCAGGGAGTTCTACATTCCATCAGTCGACCTGCTCACGGCTCAGGTGAAATTTCAGGGCCAGCCAAGATTGGGGGGGGGTGTATTTGTTTCCTGCCTGTTTCGAAAAGGTCCTTGATTCCCCCTTTTCTTTCTTTCTGTTAGGATTTGCTTTCCTTTGAATTGCTGGACATTAACATCGTGCAAGAACTAGAGCAGGTCCCTCGCAATACTCCCGTTGGTAAGCACCCTCGTACACCAGAAAAAGTGTTCTGCTTATATACCGCCCCATACCACTTCAAGTAGTCTCTGGTTTACAGTTTCTAATTACAGTAATGCAGGCTACACATTCCCCCCCCGCAAGCTGGGAATTAACCAAATGGTATTTTGAAATTTAAACTGTGATTTAAGTCCAGTTGATTTTTTTATCCACCCTGGTGGGGAACCTCCGCTACTGTAGTTGATAGACTCCATATCCTAGCTTCCCCAGCTGGCAGCTAAGGCTGATGGGAGTCATCTGACAATGTGTCCCTCTTCCCCAAATCCTTCAGCCTTAAGACTTTGGCATTGAAGAGAGATTGAGTGTCCAATATCGCTTCTCCAGCTCCTCAGAAGTCCTGCCAAGTCCCTCAGGGAGGTCAAGTTTTGTAGGCTGAGTTCTTGGGAGACAGGCAGAGGAGGGGGAAACCTTCTCAAGAGAATTTCAGGCCGCTTCACAGATGTTGAGTCCTCATGTGATTCGCCAGGCGGGAGTTCTGGCTGAAGCCTTTCCCGCAGTAGGAGCACTCGTAGGGCCTTTCTCCCCTGTGTGCATGAGAGTTGCAAGGAGTCTGCCTTGATCAAGACCTAGCATTGTGGGACACTTGTAAAAAGGACCTACTTCCAGTCGCTTGCACCTTCTGGTCCTCCTGCTGCTGCTCCTTGGAAGTTACTGCTTATCTCCCGGGTCCTTCAAGAGAAGCAGTGGAGAAGAGCAGCAGCAAAGCCTGCGTGGTTTGTATCCATTCTCTGGGAGGTGTCGACAGCTGAGCCCAGAAGAGAAGGCACGCAGATGAGCAGCAGCCATTACATGCCAATAAAACCTGTTATTGGCACTGACATATTTGAACGCCAGAGCAGATTGCTCTGCCACCCACATGGACTTGTAATAAGGCTGCCGGTTAAATGAGGTCTTGCAGTCTTCTTCTTCTTGCCCATGGCTTAATCTGTGGAAGGCCCGTATCTGCTTGCCTTGAGTGCTCTTTGCCTGAGCAGATGCTGGGTAAGGTTTGTATCATTGGTAGGCAAGTGCATCCCCTGGCCTGATTCTGCTGTGCGACCTACCAGCCTACCTTCATTTCAGTCATTCTTGGGCAGAAAAACAAGAAGAAGCCTCCTGGAACTAGAGTTCTTCTTGAATGCAAGCCATGCAGCCTTGATTTGGGGAAAATAACAAGGGATTGGGGAGAGGGGGTGGCCAGAAGTGATATTCCAGTCACTTGCCGTTGTCGACAGGTTTTAAAATTTGCCAAAGGGAAGAGCAACCTGAAATGGGAGCAAGCGTGAGCCCATGGCCCTCTGAAGTTGTTCACCTTCTTAACCTTTTGTAGCAGAGGCAGCGGACAGGAAGATGGTGGGCAGGGCAACAGACGTCCTTTTTTTGCTCCAAGTGAACTCAGCCAGAGTGCATTTGCTTTACCGTTGAGCGATGACAGCAATCCTTAAACTTCCTGTCTGGCAAAGCAGCTTCCCCTAGCTCTGTGCTTTTTTTCTATCATTTGGAAAATGAATCATTGGAGGTGGTTTGTTGTTATTAGCTATTATTCTTTCTGGTGGCTTCATTTCTTGCCTTGCTTTATCTTTCTAGACATGACTCCAGACATGTCAGCCATGCCCCAGGACAGTTCCCTGCTAGAGAATGACGATGTGGACCAGAAACGGGAAGGGAAAGGAGGAAGTGCATGTCAGCCCCTGCCTGGTAAGCAGAGAGGAAAGTGGAAATGGTCCAGAGGGCACCACCCTGTGGGCCTGACCAATGGCTGAAAGCCAACATTGACCCATAAAGTGATGCCTTGAAGTACGAAAAACTTGAATTACAAAAGGAAATTCCCCCGGTATGGGGGGAATCTGAGTTAAGAAAATTTAGCCATTTTTTTTCGAGTTATGATGCAGGCTGTGGCTTTAGCTCTGACCTCCCGTCACCACCACCACTGCTAGCATTAGGGAGAAGTTGTCAACCTCGCTGCCATTTCAGTCAGCTCCTTTTCAGGCACCCGAAAGCAGAAGGCTTCAGGGAAGGTTTCCTTTCACCCGAAAAGGAGCTGATTGAAGTGGCGGCGAGGAAGGTTCAACTTCTTTTTGGCTTGTCCCTGCTATGTTTCCTTTGAGTGGGGATAAGCCTCTGCCCCGCTGCGTTTCCTTCGACTTCGGAGCACCTGAAAGGAGCTGAGCCATCCTCGCCACCCCTTCAATCATCTCCTTTTTTGGGTGCTCCGAAGTCGAAGGAAACGCAGCGGGGCAGAGGCTTATCCCCACTGTGTTTCCTGGACCCGCTCGTCCCCTTGATGTTCGGAGCAGGCAGGATCTGCTTTTAAAAGACCCACACAGGTGCACCATGCATGCAAGGGGGAGGCTGTGAGTGTAGCTCTTTTAAAAGCAATCAAAGACCTGCGCCCACAGCCTCCCCCTTGAATGATAATCAGCTCCTTTGGGGGGGTATTCTGAAGCCAAAGGAAACAGGCCCGGGAGGAGGGTTGTTCCCCCCACCCACCCTACACCCCACTGTGTTTCCTGGACCTGCTCATCCCCTTGATGGTTGGAGCAGGCAGGGTCTGCTTTTAAAAGACCCATGCAGGAAGGGCTTCACAACCAACCACTGGCAACTGATGGGCGAAGGGCGGCCGGTGTGGTGTGGAGCAAAAGCAGGTGGCTGGTTATGAAGTCCAGTGGCTTTGCCTCCCGACCCCCTCCTTTTCAGGCACCCAAAAAAGTTAAGCAAGCCTCTAGGGGAAAGACTGCCTGCTCCCTGATGCCCTGGTGTGTGTGTGTGTGTGTGTAAGAAAGAAAGAAAGAAAGAAAGAGAAAGAAAGAAAGAAAGAAAGAAAGAAAGAAAGAAAGAAAGAAAGAAAGAAAGAAAGAAAGAAAGAAAAAGAAAGAATGAATAAAGGGATCCCTCTGATTTGTAATTGGTGTCTTTGTAATATCGGCTTCCATCACTGCAATTCTCTCGCTCTTTTTACATCTGTCTGCACACTGCCGGCCAATTTTATCTTGTACTGAAGGGAAGGGCAAAGGCTGCCATGCTTAAAGGGCATAAGTGGATAGATGTTAACAAGTTACATTTGACATCCACTGTTGTGGATTGTAGGCCACTTCTTGACATGGAGATGGTACGCAGACGTGAAAAGCTTGTGTCAGAGAAAAACTTGGTAGGAATTCTTTGTTGGTTTTGCTCTGACACATTAATACAGCTACTTCCTGAAAAAGAATAAATGTGATTCTTCATAGGTGAGATGGAATCATAGTGGCTGTTGGCTATATGGGTGGGGTGGGGGAATTTGAATCCATTTCAGAGGAGTCAGGGACACATGCTCCAAGCCCTCATCTTTTAGGAATTCCGTGTTTCCTGCAGAAGCTCTGAAACTGGTTGGTAGAATGCTGATAACATTTCACTCCACAGATGCTCTGGAGGAGAAACGAAAGACTGAGAATGCAGGAAACCAAGAGGAAGGAGAGGAAGACATGAGTGGGACACAGTTTGTGTGTGAAACAGTCATTCGCTCCCTCACCTTGGATGCTGCACCTGACCACAAGCCCCCCCAGAGAAAGAAGTCTTTGCAAGGCAAGTGTAAATTGTCCTGTTGAAAATATTTAGAGTACCAAAGAAGCTCCTGGCATTTTGATCTGTCCCTCTGTTTATGTTGATCTAGGTTCTGCACAAGCCCCACAGGACACTGCCAGCTACAGCCCCAAAAATAAGGACCTCATTAATGCTAGTTCTACAACACACGAACCAGAGACCAAAAATCAAGGCACAGAGAGGACCAAGGAACCAGAATTTGGTAAGGAAAAACAGGTGGTTGTTTTTTTTTTTTTTTTAAGGCAGGGCATCGCTGAAGAGGGTAGATGAGCCCCAAGCCTGGAAAAATTGCCTTTTTTTGAACTACAATAGTCCCCCACCACAACATGGTTCATATATTACGGTATCAGTATATCACGTTTTTTTTTCTTGAGAGAAGCAGGCTTTCAAAGCAGGCACCTCAGCAAACAGACCTGGGGCTGCTCCTGCCAGCTCCGCTTGCAAAGAGAGGTTTTTAACCCCCTCCTGAAACCTCAGCAGACAGACCTTGAGCTCCTAGCAGCAACGTCTGCTGAGGTGCCAGGAGGGGGTTAAAAACCTCTTTTTGCAAGCACAGCCAGCAGGTCTCTGCATTTCGCTTCCAAAGACAGGTTTTTAACCCCCTCCTGGCACCTCTGCAAACAGAGCTGGGGCTGCTTCCGCTGGCTGCATTTGCAAAGAGTAGTTTTTAACCAAGCCCTAGCACCTCATCAAACTGACCTTGGGCTGCTTGGCTGCTGTTTCCAAAGAAAAGTTTTAACCCTCTCCTGACACCTCAGCAAATAGACCTTGAGCTCCTGGCAGCAAGGTGTGCTGAGGTGTCGAGGGGGTTAAAAACCTCTCTTTGCAAGCGGAGCTGGGAGAAGCAGCTCTTGCTCAGGCATCTGCATTTCCCGGAAATCTCGGGTGGATCAGGCACCAAACTCCCGCAATAAACGGAGTACTGTAACACCACGCCTGGGGAATGGTGGCTCAAAGGACTAAGTCTCCGAAAACTATTGATTGCAAAGTTGGCAGCTCAGTGGTTCAAATCCCGGGTGCTTCGCAACGGAGTGAGCTCCTGCTGTTAACCCTAGCTCCTGCCAACCTAGCAGTTCAAAAGCATGCAAATGCAAGTAGATAAATAGGTACGGCTGTAAAAAGCGGGAAGGTAAAACAGTGTTTCCTTGCAGCCATGCCGGCCACATTGCCACAGACTTGCACAACACTGGCTCTTCAGCTTGAATATGGAGTGAGCACCACCCCTAGAGTCGGACACGACTAGCACGCATGCGCAGGGGGAACCTTTACCTTTTTACTGTAACTCCAAGATGTCCCATGCAACCATCCTGAGTGGGGCCTCTGGAAGTTATAGTCTAAAAGCAGATTTTTGTCAAGTCTCTAGATTCATCATCCTTTCAGGACCTGCTCTAGCCTCACTGCCCTATGGGTGGAATGATAAAAGATCCCTGTGCTTTGTAAGGATGTATTAAAAATGGAACAAGTGCAAAGAAGAATACGATCATGGGCCTTGTGAAACCAGCTTAGGAGCAGAAGTTAAGAGTACTTCCACTTTATTTCTCTGTGGGGATCTCTCCGCCTGCTCTATTAATATGCTAATTCCCCAGACCCGCTGAGAGAATCAGGGCGATAGAGATGATTGAAGCTTCTTTTGACTCGGGGATTCTTTTCGCCTTGCTGGGGATGATGAGAGAGAGTGAAGTCTTTTCTCCTCCCTTTCGCAGGCTGTTTTATTACATTCCACACATCGCAGATACGTAAACAGACTCCAACCAATGATCATACAGCTTCAATTCCCTGGGCATGCATATTTGTAAATCATGACCTTACGTCAAAGACATCTGCCCACCCCCTTATTCCCTCGTCGCCATCTTTAGAATGCATTGTTCTCAGCACCTGATTTGTTAGCTTTCAACCAATCAGGAATCGTTACCACGGTGACGTATAGACACACTGAGTGTCTATCTATGCCTTTTCAGTACTCTCCTCCCACAGCACGGGTATCGGATTCCCACATTTCTCCCATTCTGTTTGTGACATGTTATTCTACATTGGATAGCATGGGCTTTGGAAACAAAAGGGGTAGTCGTTGAAGGGTTGCATATGATCTCCTTTAGGTTCTTTCCAAATATACAGGAGGACAGGTGAGGGGAGAATCCTGCCTTGTAACAACTGTGGTTTTCTCAGATTGTGCAAGAGGGACAGATAAAGAGTCCCAGTGAAAGTGACTTGATAATGACTTGATCTTGATAATGAAGCAATGTTCTGTACCTTCTCAGAGCAACTTTCAATCCAAGAGGCTGATTCAGGCCATGGGGAGACTGAAGATGATGCTAAGGATGAAGTCTGCAGCCAGGCGTCTTCTACCTCCTCTGAGGATTACATTATCATACTCCCTGAGTGCTTTGATACCACCCGCCCTCTGGGTGAGTCTATGTACAGCTCTGCTCTCTCACAGCCAAGCTCGGAGAAAGTGGCAGAGGCGTCAGCAACTCCTGAAGGACAGAGCCGTCCTCTGGGCCGGAGTATTGGTGACATCTTGACCACCTCTCAGACCCTGGATGAGGTGCCACTGACCCCTCAGATCGTGGAGCCACAGCCAACCAGGTATTTGGTTTCTTTTGTTTACATTTATACCCAGCGTTTCATCCAAAGAGTTTAAGGTGACTTACCCGGCTCTCCTCCTTCCCACCATATCCTCACAGCTGCTCTGAGTTGTAGGCCAGTCTGAGAACTTTTGACTAGTCCAATCTAGCAGTCTTAATCACAACACCATAGCAAACTTGGATACGAGGCCATTGTCTCATGTAGTCATAAGCATATTCCAAAATATGTTTTGAATGCCTTGAGTTATGAATGCCCCTAGTTGTGAAAAACTCGAGATACCAAGATAAATCCGTCCGACACCCAGTGCACCCTGGGAATGGAAGTCTTCTGTGAAAACCTTGAGATGCGAAAATTTCCTATGGGATGCCTCGATATATGAAATATTTGTAGAACACTTCCATTCCCAGGGTGTACTGCACCCCATTCAATTTCAAGTTCTGAAAATTTCACGCAGAATGGATTAACATCAGAGGCACCGCTGTAACCAAGTATTAGGCTGCATGGTTTTCCTGTACTGGTCAGGGCAAGAAAACACCTCCACAATGGGACAAAAACTAAATGAAATACTTTTCCTAAGGAACATGGTTGAATTTATACTATAGATCTCTGCATACAGATCTCATGAGTGTCTTTCCAGTTCTCTCTGAAGTTTTTGCTAATGGGGTGGGGGGTGGGGGAGGATTGTGTCCTACTCCAGTGCCTCCTGTATGTCTTCAAATGTCTGCCTCTTTTCTTTCATAACAGATGCTTGACTGTCTCTGAGAATACTTCCCAGGCGACCAGTGCTCACAATAGAGAAGAAACCCCTCTGATGGCTGACCAGATTACAGAAGGTACTATACTATAAATTTATGAGGAATAGACGGTTAGCGATTCCTAACTCAAGACATTCCTTGTATAGCCTGCACTTTTGCCAAAGCTCAGGCTGGGTAATGGCAGTATCGTACACATACACAAACACATCATTACATAAGACCTGTGAAATGCAAAAATGAAATGGCTAAATTCCTGTTGCTTGGCATTGTAAGCTGCACTAAAGGAGGCCCACAGAATCAGCAGGGATTCGGTGAGTCAACTCCTCCCTATGTTCCACTGATTCTGAATTGGGAACTTGCTATGCTAAAGCTGGTGTGGCATGGTGGCTCAGTGGGCTAGAGCACTGAAAACTGTCGGCTACAAAGTCGGCAGCTCAGCAGTTTGAATCCCGGGTGCCATGCAGCAGAGTGAGCTCCTGCTGTTAACCCCAGCTCCTGCCAACCTAGCCGTTTGAAAGCATGTAAATGCAAGTTGATAAATAGGTACCGCCACAAAAAGCGGGAAGGTAAAACAGTGTTTCCTTGCAGCCGTGCTGGCCACATGGCCACAGACTTGCACAACACTGGCTCTTTGGCTTGAATACGGAGATGAGCACCACCCGTAGAGTCGGACATGACTAGCACGCATGTGCAGGGGAACTTTTACCTACCTTTATGTTAAAGTTAATTTCAGCTAGAGTAGACCCATTAGAATCAGTTAGACTTATGGGGGAGCTGACTTACCATCTCCCCACTGAATCAATGAGCCTTTTCTAGTGCTGCTTACAATTCTAAGCCACAGGATTGCCATCAATCAAGACCTTGCCGTTGTTTTTGGTGCTTTTCAACTAGTCACAACTTGGTTCTTTTCCTCCTGTCCCCGGTTTTACACTGGATTTTTTTCTGTCCTAGAACTTGAAGAAGGAGATGGTCCAGAACGTCTACCTTCAGGGAATGTTAATACAACCCAAACGTGTCCAGAATTATCCAGGTAACAAAAACTGGGTCAGGCTGGTGTTTTAGGTTGATCAGGCTAAGATAACAGCATCATATTGAGGAAGTATGCTCAGTAAACTGAGATCTCTTCCCATTTTCCCCATAGGATTCATTTGGGCAAATTAATTTAAGGGTCAGTTTGTGTATTTCCTGCAGTAGAAGCTGCACCATACAAATATAGCATACAAGAATTTGGTGTAAAGCAAGAATTTAATGTCAGTTCACTATTAAAACAACCTGGACAGAGGTGGCAATGACAGGGATGGCCTTGTGTAGGAAGTGCACTGTGAACTCTTCAAATCCAGTTGAAAAACCTGCCACTTGATTCCATATGTATATATCCTACATCATAGTGACATAAGATTGCTTGATAATGTTCATTATTACCTGGCGATGAGAATGAAGCTTTGTTAATATTTGTAAGACTGGGGTATTCTCTGCCTTCAGACCACATGTTGAAACCACAGAATTTTCAGCAGCAAAGGAAGCGCAAGATAAAGATACATTATGCTTGCAAAATAAGCCAATGCAGGTATTCTCCCGGGTTATTTTGTGAGGAAGGTCATCTGCTCAAAGCAGATTGCATTCTTTGGATGTACAAAGACCTCATTCCAGTTCCCGGCCTTGCCAGTAGCAAACTTCAGAGCTGTTTCTAGTTGTAGCAAATTTTACAAGGATAGGCAGGCTTTCATCAGTCTGAAGTGTTTCATAAGTTCCTGTATTGTTCAGTTTAAAGGACCCAGACTAAACATAGGAAATAACAGGCAGGAGAGACCGAGCCCAAATTCTAGTAATCAGTTTTGGAAGAATTCATCCAAGCAACATATCCTCCCTGGCTACAATTTTGTTTGCTTGCTTGCTTGATTTGGACTATAGATCCCAGAATCTGACAGCCAACATGGCCATTGGAATTCTGATCTAAAAATGTAACTGCCAAGGTCTACCTGTGTCTCACCTTTTTCTTTTCAGTTATAAAGCAAAGTGTTCTGCTTATATACCGCCCCATACCACTTCAAGTAGTCTCTGGGCGGTTTACAGTTTTAATTACAGTATGCAGGCTACACATCCTCCCCCGCAAGCTGGGTACTCATTTTACCGACCTCAGAAGGATGGAAGGCTGAGTCAATCATGAGCAGGCTACCTGGGATTGAACCCCAGGTCGTGAGTGCAGTTTTAGCTGCAATACAGGCATTTAACCACTGTGCCAGGAGGCTCTTAATTTGCATAAGAAATGTAAATTAATTGCTCGGTCCTTATCTCTCAGTTCTTGGTGCCTTTTTAATTTCAACCTTCTCTGCAGGCACACTCTTGCTGGCGGTCTGGTGAAGGGGGCCCTCTCAGTGGCTGCCTCGGCCTACAAGGCATTGTTTGCTGGACCACCCTCCTTGGAACAGGTAAGTTCCTCATGTGAGACCCATGCTCCACATAGGATGGACAAGGAGGGCAGGGATCAGGGATGTTTATATTCTGTACCTCTGTGATGATACCATGCAGTGGGATTAGATTAGTATTGTCCTATAATGACCCGGATTTTTCCATCTCTAAAATATCCCCATGGATAAGACGAACATTTTCCAACCAAACATTAAAGTTCTGCAATCACGCAGTTCACTCCAGAGCTTAAGTTAAACCTGACTGCTATGTTGCATTAGTTTTTAGGAACACCAATATTACTCTGTAGAAGAGCAACAAAAGTCTTTTGGCAACTTGGAAGACTGTTAAGTTTTACTGGGCATAGTTTTTGTCCATTCCTTCAAGTGCAGGTGAAAAGGTGGGCTAAACTTGTTAGTAATTAAAGTGCTACAGGACTCTTAGTTGTTGATGTCACATCAGGTATTACTACTATCAGGAAGATGTTACTGTCCTGGGACATTCTAGAGATGTTTCCCATTCAAATTTAGCTTGCATTGGCTTCTAGTTTCTCTGCCTTGCAGTCGCACAAGGTTTTGGACCCTTTTTTTGATGAGCTTTCGGCTGCAGCATGTGATTTGGCTGGCTTCGAATTGTCCGCATTGATTTATTGTGCTGGCAACTTTCTGCAGTGCACCAGCGCTGTCTTTTTGTGGGATGTCGTGGACTGGGCACTAAAGGCTAGCCAGTTAACTATGGACAAGAACAAAGATTCTTGATAGCCTGAGAAGGGAAAGAGGATGGTTACTTATGCTCAACCCTGCCTGGACGAACCCCGGGGATTTGCACTGTTTTCCAGGGTCTGGTTTCCACATTACCTGCTAAGTGAATTACATTTTCTGGATCTGGCTGCCACCTTAACCAGTCTGTTTTGGAGTAATTGATCTGCTAGACACGGTCAGTTCTCAGGAAGAGCAGGTTCATTGCTGCTGTTTTGTGGAGACAAGTGGCTTCCTATGTAACGTTGAGGCCTTTCAGTCACTTGACAGTTCATAGGGGCCTTGGGAATGATCATATCCACCTGGATTAAGCAATGGAAAGGAACCTGGAATGCCAGATTAGGGACTAGACTTTGGTCAGTGGATGCCGATTCTTAGGAGGGAGATGACCCACCTTAAGCGGCCTGCAGTAATAAATTTCCAAGTCCAACAGATCAGCATCCATTAGTTTGTAGCTGACTCCTTGACAAAGCAAGCCACTGAATGTTTTGCCTTTTAGTGGGGTCCATTTTAATGAAGAAATAATGATATGAACTGAATGGTGGTGGTGGGCATTTTTGTTATTGTACAAAACCAGGAAATTCTGCAGGAGCCTTGAATGGAAACTGGCCTACCACCCTGAACATAGGCATCAGGCCTTGCTAAACTTGTGCCACCTCCTATTCATTTGGGGGTAATCAGGAATAGGTCTGCTGCTGACTCGTGCGCTTTATTGGTCTTTTCTCTGTCTGAAGATTTGCAGTATAGGAGCTTGAGCCTAATTGTTGCAGCTCCTGGGCAAGAACACAGGTTTTGCAGATGGACAATTCCTCCTCCCAGGGCCAAAGTAGGCAGTTGATGTGTTCTTCCTTAATAGCAGGAGAACATGAGAAGCAAGGATTCGGCTCTACTGTTTGTGAAAATGAAGAGCAAACACATCCGGTGGGAAAGCAGCAATGTTGACTGTTTCTATACAAGCAGAAGTGGAGGAAGAGAAAAGAAGATGGGATGGTGGGGAGAGAATCCAGACACCTTTATCAGGAAGATGAAAGCATTTACAGTAGGACCCCCGTATTCACTGATTCATTATCCACTGATTCAGTTATCCATGGTTGGCAGAGGAGAAAAATCAAATAATTCAGCAGCCACAAAGCAAACTATTGTCACAAATAGCATCTGTAAAGCAAGCTACTGTCAGGAAACAGCCGTTTGGGGGGTGGGTGGGCAGGCGTTCTCTCTTATCCACGGTTTTCATTATCCACGGGAAGGCCTGGAACCAATCCCCGGCGGATACCACGGTCCTACTGTACTTCCAGGCCTTATCTGAGGAATGAGTAATCCATAACACGGAGCTGGAGAATCTGTCCTTCCAGATTGTAAATGGTACTCCCATCACAACAGTTAGCAATCAGAAATTAGGGAAATTAAATGTGTGCGCGCACGTTGATGCACATTCTCCCTAGTGTGCATGATGTCCATGCATGTTTCTTTCCTTGTTTTGATAGCTCTGTGTCTTTTGCTCTTTCAGGCTGTTCCTGTGCCAACTGAGGAGCATATGTCCACCTTCTTGGCCAACTTGAGCGAGATGGGCTTCTGTGACCGGCACCTTAATATCCGTCTGCTCCGGAAGTACAACTGTGACATGGCCCAGGTGGTCACAGAACTGCTGCAAATGAGTCACACTGACTGGTACGGGAACCAGTACTGACCCATGCTCATTTTGCACATTAAAAACTTGAACAGCAAATGACACCAGCAGTTTTCAGTTCCCTTCTGTTCCAACAACCAGACATGGCTGGCTTCTTGTTGGCCCTCGCAGTTCCTCAGCCCCCGTCCATTTCCAATGACTCGGACACTAAAGTATCTTTCTTTTAAAACACTAGGTTATTCAGACTGACATAATGGTAGGTTCTCTATAGATTTTTCTAAAAAGTGGATGTGCACCAGAAGTAAGCAGTGTACCTAGCAGATCTGTGACCAGATACTTTGAAAGACACCTTTGAAACAAGACACCTTGGGGTGTCTTGTTTATCTGGAGCCTAGAAATAACGGTGATGCTGAGTCCAGATCTTTTTGAAGACATTCCTCCAGATTCTCTCTTCTTGTCAAGTGGGTGGCTGAGCCCCTTGTCCTTGGGTTTCCTTTACAACTTTTGGCCATCTTGTTGAAGCAATAATTACAGCCACAATTTCATTTTGCGTGTCTTGTAAAAGGATAAGCAGCAATCATATTGCAATTCTGTTTTCCTAGCAGGACCTACTAAACCATTAAATGTTATCAATTACTGGTTTAATTAGTGGGAATAAAATAACATGGGGGAGTAGGTATTGGGTTGTAGGGATAGTCTATCATAAGCATACCAAAAAAAAAAACAAAGAGCAGTTGCTCCTACTATGTAAATTTATAGAGGCATTCTTGTTTGCTGTTGCTTAAAACATTTGAGTAGCCGATGGTATAGACAAAAAAAGGTGTTTTAAAAAGAGCTATTTTTGTAAACCCAATTTTTATCACTCAAGAGTTCACTTCAGACGGAGGGTCTCAAGTACAGTATTCCTGATCTTCTCTGCCAAGATGTGTGGACCAGTTTGAAAAATGCATCATTTACAACTATTTTGATGCCATTTGGATTTATCAGTAATGGGTCCAAGATGTTCTTCTGTGGCATGGGGGGGGGAGTTAGGAAAAAATGCTGGAAGTGAGATGGCATTAAGGAAAGCAATTGCTCTAAAACCCCTTCAGCTTAAAGATAGATTTTTGCATAACCCTTATTAAAATACGTAGGATTGATGTCATTCCCATTAGACTGTGTCCATTTACTTTTAGTCTCAGACGTTCCTTGGACGTTTTGAATAATAGGTTGATACTGTCTCTTGCAAGATGTGGTGATGGAGTGAATCCTGGTGTGGCTTTTCTATGACTCCTATGAAAAATGGTGTGGAGGATATATATGGAGAAAGTTTTTTAAAAGCTTTACTTTGCAAAAGAGAGAGAAAATGAAGAAATTTAGGGGGAAACTATTTGTGTGGTGCTTTTAAAATATGGCATAGAAAAGCTAAAATCTTGTGGGGAAAGGAGATCTTCACATTTGGAAATTCTTTACCTTGGGGTTATGGAAGAAATTAGCTTAATATTCTTATGCAGACCTTACTTTCTTTTGAACTAGTTTTATTGCTGCCAATACATCCAGCAAACCTCTTCTTAGAACTGTAGAAAAGCTTTCTTTCTAGGTTTCTAAAACAAATTTTCTCCCATTGTCTTTGTATATTTTATGAAGGATGCATGGATGATAATTTAAAAAGTGCAGATATTCAGATATTTGTATATTGTTATAATCAGCACTTTGAAAAAGTATTTGAGTGTGACAGACAGTAAATAAAATACACATTAAAATAACCTTACTTTTTGAAATAACATTTCTTCCTGACTTTGCTGGGTGGGAAGGAAGTGGGACCTGCATGAGAATGGGTTTTGAAAGGAACTTTGTATGAAAGCAGAGTGATTTATTTCTTAGTAGTGCATTATATTTGGTACTTGGATCAGAAGGCTCTTTCTATGAAGCCCATCTCTTAGCACCTAATGCTAATGATCTGCAAAAACATATAATTACCATCAATGCTCATAAGGCTCTCTCTCTATAACTCAAGACATCAAGGATATTAACAGTGCTGCTAAATGTTTATATTCCAGGCAAGAATCAAAGAAAAAAAAGATAAACAACATGTGGCACCTTAAAGACTAACTTTCATATTATAATGTAATGTTTCGTGGACACGTCTACTTCTTCAGACATACAGCAGCAGAATGAGGTGTGCCAATATAATATGGAATATACATTTCATACCAAATATTTATTGGCTGTTGTATGTAGATACGTTGGGAGGCCAAAAACATCAAAGTCCCAGTCATCCCATTTGTCCCTACTGTTTCTCAGTGACATAAAACATTAAAAGAGGAAGCTAGAATTCTATTAAGATAAAGCTGCTGTTCTGTACAAAGCTGTTCGTGGTTTGGGCCCACATTACTTGTTGGAACATCTCATCTGCACAACCCTTCGTCTACTAGAGGTAGGGCCTTCTTTGTAGCAACTCCAAACTTGTGGAATCAGCTTTTGGAGGACTTTCGCCTGGACCCCTCCCTGTGGACATTTAAAGGGCAACTGAATGCATCGCTTTTCAGGGAAGCTTTCCACGGTGATCAGCTCTTGTCCATTTTTTCCTTATAGATTTAATGCCATCTTCTTTTTATTGTTGAGTTGTTATATTGGTTTTAACTGTTCTAATATTATCTAGTTGTTGTTTTGTTTAGTACTGTAAACTCTCCAGAGTAGTGCCTTGGCCCTAGTGGGGAGTGGTTTACAAATCTCTGTAATAAATAATAATATAATGTTCAATAGCACAGTTACCTTTGGATCAAGTGTTTAGCTTGCTATGAAAAGGAGCAGTTTGGAGTTCAGTAGTGGTACCAGCACCATCTCCCCCTAGAGGGGTGGTGAATGTGGCTAAGAATACCAGTTTTTAGCTATTCTGGTCTTCCGATTCTGCCTTTGCTGGAGAAAAATATGCAGGGCCATCCAAGTACCTGTACTCCAAAATATTCTACATGCTTGGAAATACACAATCAACAGACAAAGATAATGTTTTTCAAGCTCAAGTGTGCATCTTTACAGAATCATAAAATATGAGATTATTCTCAAAGGCCATCTGGTCACTGAAAAATGACCATCTAAATTGTGCTTAAAAACAGACCTTCCAAGTGACTATCAGAATATTTTTGTAATATTGTTCAAAGCCTCTTGCTTATAAATTGAATGTATTGGTTTGCACTCTTCTCTCCAGAGGAAAAGGAAACAAGCTTGCTTTATCTCTCCCATGAGAGCCCTTGAGATAGTTGCTCTAGTCTAGGAACAGTTCATTTTTGACCTTTTAAAAAGTCATGAGTAATTTGGATTCTTGCAAAGTTTCAAGTAGGTACCCCCTTTTACATGCATTCAGCTCAGTAGAGCTGATTCTGTTCAAAGTCCTTTCATGGGAGGAGGGGGGAGAATATATTGGACCACAACTCACATTATCTCCCGATAGCACAGCAACTGGCAAAGAATGGAGGTTGCAGTATGACAACCCCTGAAGAGAGGTCTTAGAATGGCACCACTCGATCTCTAAAAGTTGCCTTCTAGCAAGAGCAAGTAGTGGAACATGCACAGAGCATCTGGAAAAAACTTATGCAGGGCTGCTGTCTTGGGCATACTGTACTTCCTGAGAACAAGTACCATTGATCACAGTAGGATTTAACTTGTGAGTAATTTGGCTAAGCCAGCAGTTATCACTGCATTTGTGGTGATGGAATGTGAGTGATAGAGACATGTGTCCAGTATTGCTGGCATTTATACTCTTTAAGTTATACCAACACTGCTCTCACTATTAAAATCATATGTGCACTTTCCGCAGTTAAGCATCTTTAGTGGTTGTGGGTCAGTATCAGTGAACGCACGGCCAGACCCTGCTGGATAGCAGAGAGGGCAACAACCAAGCTGAGGTCATGTATTTTGGAGACATCATGAGGAGACAAGACTAGTTGGAAAAGGCAATAACACCAGGAAAGAGAACAAAAGGAACACCTAGCATAAAATGGATGGGCTTAACAAAGGAATGATTAATATTTTTCTGGAGTTCATTATTTAAAGTATCCATGGTTGATTGAAAGTGTCTTGACATGGATAACACCCTAGTCAAATCAGTCTATTTTAGAAGTGAACCATAACCTGGTACCCAAATTCCCCCTGAAAGAAACCAGTCTTAAAAGACACCACATAGCACTTGTTTCTCACTTTTATGTTTCTTATTCTCATTTTCTTGTACATGCCAGAAGACTTTGTCCCTTGGGGATCCCCTCTGATAGACAGTTATGCTAGCTGGGGGCTGATGGAAATTGCAGTTCAACATATCCAAAGGGCACCAGATGGAGGTAAAAGCTAGCAGCCTGCCATAACAGGTCCCAATGTTGCATTTTTCAGCCTAAGGAGCCGATGAAGCTGTTTGGATGAACAGCGAAACGTTTCTATCTCTCAAAAAAGAAGTCCAGTAGCCATGACTCATCTTCCAGATAAGGAGAAAAAGAAAATGGGACCTCTAGCTACACACCTCTCACCACAGCTGGTCGAGTTATTCCAGGGCTTGAGGCAAAAAGACAGGTCTGCAAGCCCCACAGTCACCTTTATCCTGCCCCCAAAAAACAGGGCCCCAGCGTTGCTTCCCTACAGAGAGGGCCGCAGAGAGACAGGAGTCCTTCCCTAAGTCAATATTGACCAATCTTTCTCTCACAGAAAAAAAGGAGTGCGGAGTGCTAGGACCGTGGAGCTGCTCCTGGTTGTGGATCACAGCCTGGGCCTTATCAAGGCAAAAGTGGGGATTTGGGAGCATAGGCGGGCAATGCCAAGAGTAGGGGAGAGGGATTTGCTGTTTGCAATCAATGCTCCCTAAAAGCGCCCCGGCCTCCCTGGCCCACAAAACCACCCAACAGAAGAGAGCAAGTAAGAACTGAGTATTTTGTTTTTACGATTGTGATGCATAAGGTTTAAATGTCTGATGTTCAATTTTATTTTATTTTTCTTATTAATTCTACTATGTAAACTTAAAGGTTATTTCGTTTAGTCACTGTACTGAGTAGGCATGCATCCTTGTAAACCACCCCAGTGGCTTTGTTGCCACATGGATGGTTTAAAACACAAATCAAGTAAGGTCTCATTGATCTCAGCGAATAAATAAACGCAACAGAATTCCAACATTTGAAAAGGCTGGGTGCAGATTTAGCTCGAGTAAGAGTAGACCGGCTGAAATGAATGGGGCAAGCCAGGCCCGATCCTGCTACCCCAAGATCTCACTTCCTGTAGTGTGGCTCGATGGGTGTGACACAAGATTTCTGCTCCTACAGCTTTTAAGGGCCAAGGTGGTTGTTGCTCTGTCTGGGGCTGGGCCGTCCAGGAGGAACCGACTTACAGCAACCCCAAAAGGGCGTCCGAGGTAAGTGCGGCCATTAAAGCTTCACCCTGTTCCACGGCCGCAGTGAGTTTCCACGGCTGAGCGGGAATTCGGATTAAAACTCCCAAGCCATCTGGAAGTTGAGTCATGGCCACTGGACTTCTTTTTCTTTCTCTTCTTGTTTTTCTGCCTCTCAAGAAAAAGAAGTCCAGTAGCCATGATGACTCAACTTCCAGATAAACTCACATGGATGACTGGGAATCTTCAGAGACACTCCCAGGCGTAAAATCGCATGTGGATCCTCTTGGTTTCAAAATACTATAACCAATCAAGACATGATGCAGTCCGGGTCAAAGCACCTTTACGGTGAAAGTATGCGTCAAAAAAAAAAACCCCTCTTAATCGGGTTTATTTCCGAATCAAGGACTGGAAATCTCGCAGGAGCGCGATCCGGTTACATATTTGCTCGAACAGGCCAGCCCGCCTGCCTTCCATGATGCTTCCTCTACCCAAATAAAGGGACGCAGGGGTGGCTGATGCCAAAGGCGCTTCCCGCAGAGTATAAATCCTAACGAGCCCCGTGGAATTCCCTCCAGCCCGTGCAGGGATCGCCTTAAACCTCCGACGATGGTCGTGAGTGACTTCGGAAAGCGTCTTGAGGCCGGGCACCTGGGTGGCGTTTCTTGATATCTTTTATATTAGGAGTTAAGCCTTAAGGGTGGTGGTGGAGGGAGAGAGGGGTGGCAATTGAAAAGGAAAGATCTGGTTATGATAGAATAGAATAGAATACTTTTATTGGCCAAGTGTGGTTAGACACACCCAGAATTTGTTTTGGTAAAAATGCTCTCTCTATATAAAAGGAAATATAAGAATCATATAGTCAACAATAAAAACACAGTACAATACTACAATATAACCTATTATTTAAAAAGGAAGAAGAAATGTAAAAATTAATTATTCAACAGTTTGATAGCACTTGGAAAGAAACTATCTCTATATCTAGTTGTCCTAGTATGCAATGCCCTAAAACGTCGCCCTGAGGGTAACAATTGAAACAGATTATGTCCGGGATGTGTGGAATCTGTATATATTTTCATCGCCCTCTTTTTAGCTCGTGTGGTATACAATTCCACAATAGATGGCAAATTAGTAGCAATAATTTTTTCTGCAGTTCCAATTATCCTTTGAAGTCTATATCTGTCATGCATAGTCGCAGAGCTAAACCAGACAGTTATAGAGGAACAGATAATAGATTCAATAAAACCTCTATAGAATTGAATCAGCAGTTCTTTTGGCAGTCTAAACTTCCTAAGTTGACGCAGAAAAAACATTCTTTGTTGTGCTTTCTTAATAATACTTTCAACATTAGATGACCATTTTAAATCTTGAGATATAATAGTACCTAAAAATTTAAAGGACTCCACTATTGACACTAAGTTATTTGATATCATAAGAGGTGGCTGTATAGAACGAGTCCTCCTAAAATCCACCACCATTTCAACAGTTTTGCATGTATTTAATTCAAGATTATTTTGAGTACACCATAAAACTAGTTGTTCAATCTCTTGCCTATAGGCAGATTCATCATTGTCTCGAATGAGGCCAATCACCGTAGTGTCATCTGCAAACTTCACTATTTTAACAGAGGAATCCTTTGAGGTACAATCATTAGTATATAAGGAAAACAGAAATGGAGAAAGCACACAGCCCTGAGGGGCTCCTATGCTAACCTTGCTAATATCTGATATAATTTTACCTAACTTCACCTGCTGCTTTCTGTCTGTTAGGAAGCTTACAATCCATTTACAAATGTGATCAGGTACAGCCAGCTGTTTTAATTTAGTCATAAGGATACCTGGAATAATAGTGTTAAATGCAGATCTAAAATCAACAAAAAGAACCCTTGCATAAGATTTTGGACATTCAAGATGTTGCAATATATAGTGTAAGGACATATTAATAGCATCATCTATTGATCTATTTGCACGATAAGCAAATTGCAATGGATCTAATGACAAATCCGTGATAGATTTCAGGTGAGCCAACACTAGTCTCTCAAAAGTTTTCATGACCACAGAAGTTAAAGCAACTGGTCTATAATCATTCAGTTCCTTGACAGAAGATTTTTTTGGTACTGGAATAATCAATGAATGTTTGAAGCAAGAAGGAACATAACACATCTCCAGTGATCTATTAAAGATGCGGGTAAAAATAGGAGCCAGTTGTTCAGCACAGACTCTTAAACAAGAAGAGATTTTATCTGGACCTGGTGCTTTTCTTAACTTCTGATTGTGAAACAGACTTTGCACCTCCTTCTCTGTGATCACCAAAGATGGAGGACCCGATAACATGGGATAAATTTCCACAGGCTCAGTTGTTGTTGTTAAATCTGAGATGGAAATTTCAGGAATAGATGGCTGCAGTTTCCTCTCAAACCTGCAGTAAAATATATTCAAGTCATTCACCAGTTGATGATTTCCTTCAACATGGAGAGGGGTCTTACTATGACCAGTAATGGTTTTAAGAGTTTTCCACATATTTGCTGATTCATTTGTTGAAAACTGGTTCCTTAACTTTTCAGTGTAGTTCCTTTTTGCTGCTCTAATTTTTCTGTTCAGTATATTCCTAGCCTGATTATACAATGTTCTATCACCATTTTTATAGGCTTCTTCTTTGGCATGACGTAGCTGTTTGAGTTTAGTTGTAAACCACGGTTTGTTATTACTGTAAATTTTCACATTCCTAGATGGCACACATAAGTCCTCACAAAAGCTGACATATGATGTTATAGTGTCTGTGAGCTCATCCAAATCAGCCGAAGTGTTTTCAAATAGGTCCCAATCAGTGCAGTCAAAACATGCTTGCAACTTTAACTTTGCTTCCTCAGTCCAAGTTTTCACTGTTTTAATTGTTGGTTTTAGAGTTTTAAGCTTTTGTTTGTAAACAGGTACAAGGTGAACCATGCAGTGATCAGAATGTCCCACAGCTGAGCGTGATAAAGAGCGATAAGCATCCTTTAAAGTTGTATAACAATGATCCAAAATATTTTCCCCTCTAGTAGGGCATTTAACATGCTGGAAGAACTTTGGTAACTCCTTCCTTAAATCAGCTTGATTAAAATCACCTAAAATAATTTTAAAAGCATCAGGATATGCATTTTCGGCCCATATAATTTGACTAGTTAAAATACTTAATGCATTTGTCACAGAAGCATCAGGAGGGATATATACTGCAACCACCAAAAATGTAGAAAATTCCCGTGGGGAATAAAAGGGGTTGCAGATAATGATTAATGTTTCTAAGTCCACATTGCAAAATTTCTTTAAGGTGGTTATTTCTTTAGACCAACGATTATTGATATATAAGCACAATCCTCCGCCCTTCTGTTTCCCAGATGTATCAACAATTCTATCCGCTCTTTGAATTTGAAACCCTGGAATATGTACAGTTTTCAGGGATTAAGTCACTCAGCCATGATTCTGTAAAACAAATCAGTGCTGCATTCGAGAAATCTTTGTTATATCTATTCAAAAGGAGTATTTCATCCATTTTGTTGGCTAGTGAGCATACATTCGATAGAAGAATTGAAGGGAGAGGGGACTTCAAACCATTTTTCCTCAGACGATTCAGAGCTCCTGCCCTCTTACCCCTCCTTCTCCTTCGTCTCCTTCTCCTTGGAGAAGAACTCTGACCTTGACCTTCATTGCTGATAACCCAGGGATTTACAGCTCTCAGGAATTCCCCTTCATTAACAAGCAAGGGAGGAGTCATGGCCACTGGACTTCTTTTTCTTTCTCTTCTTGTTTTTCTGCCTCTCAAGAAAAAGAAGTCCAGTAGCCATGATGACTCAACTTCCAGATAAACTCACATGGATGACTGGGAATCTTCAGAGACACTCCCAGGCGTAAAATCGCATGTGGATCCTCTTGGTTTCAAAATACTATAACCAATCAAGACATGATGCAGTCCGGGTCAAAGCACCTTTACGGTGAAAGTATGCGTCAAAAAAACCAAAAAACCTCTTAATCGGGTTTATTTCCGAATCAAGGACTGGAAATCTCGCAGGAGCGCGATCCGGTTACATATTTGCTCGAACAGGCCAGCCCGCCTGCCTTCCATGATGCTTCCTCTACCCAAATAAAGGGACGCAGGGGTGGCTGATGCCAAAGGCGCTTCCCGCAGAGTATAAATCCTAACGAGCCCCGTGGAATTTCCTCCAGCCCGTGCAGGGATCGCCTTAAACCTCCGACGATGGTCGTGAGTGACTTCGGAAAGCGTCTTGAGGCTGGGCACGTGGGTGGCGTTTCTTGATATCTTTTATATTAGGAGTTAAGCCTTAAGGGTGGTGGTGGAGGGAGAGAGAGAGGGGTGGCAATTGAAAAGGAAAGAGCTGCTTATGATAGCAGCCGCATTGGCTGGCTGGGTGTGCCAGAGCCGGAGATCGCCTTAAGAAAATCCATTTCCAGGGAGCGAACGTGGATCAATCAAGACCATAAAATTATTGCAGGCAGCGACATATTAGATGCAGTCCTTGGTGAAGGATTGCGGGCCACTTCCTCCCCAGGTCCACGGAGGAAGAGGAGGAGGAGGCGGGGATTTCATGCCCAGGAAAGGTCATCTGCCCCCGTAGAGTTTGTACTTGTTGTGCTACTTCGAAAACAGGGAAGTGGCTGCACGAGGGGCGCGGCCGTTTGTTTTTTTCCCCCCCAACTGGCTAGAGGTGGGTGGAAGTCACAGCCCCACCTTCAGTTTTCATTTTCGGTTCCGCGTCTCCCGGGTCGTGGGGAAGTTCCGGAATGGGCGAGCCCGACTCTCTTCGGGGGCAGACGTAGCCGACAGGTGCTCCTTTTAATCCCTTTCGGCGGTGCCCTTAAAAGATCCCCAAAATCACTCCCTCTGCTTTCCTAAGGCGCCTGTTCTTCCTCCATTTTGCTCCAGCCTCTCGAAGTCCTCTGGTTAACTTCTCTCGCTTCTCAGTTCAACTCTTCTCCACATTGGCATTTCGAACCTTCTCGTACCTGCTGTCTGATTTCCCCACCTCCCAACCCCCTTTTATTTCCTTTTTTCCTGTCTGTACTTTTCTTTTCACTTCTCGCCTAAATTCAAGATTCCAGGGGTGAGCAATTGTACGCGGTTTAATCACCTTCAACATGAAGTCATAAAGGGAGACTTTTTACCCAGTGTTTCTTTAGGAGGAGGCAGAAGCAGGCAGAGGTACGGTAGCATTTTTTTTAAAAATCACGCTGATTTTGTAGCAGATTAATAAATTGCCAACAATAGTAAGAAAACAGGAAGAAGGAGGCTCTCTTTCTATATAGCCCGACCAACAAGCATTTAGAAATAACTCTCTTGTTTTTCTGCCCATGTTTTGTTTTAATTCTTTTGCCATCTTTCCCTCCAGTATGTGCTGTCCCAAGCAGAGTTGCCAATTAGCAGAACATAAGCCAGAAAAACTGCCAATTATTTGCAACAGGGATAAGTGTGATTTTCACCTGCTAATACCTGCCTCTTAATGTCTGTGGGTTAGTAATTGTCTATCTGGGAGGGGCTTCAAATAGAGCGCTGTGCCTTTAATGCTTTGAATCTGTTTTTGGTGTTGATTTTATTGCCATTTTTAGTGTGGCATTTGGTTCATTTTAATATTTATACACTTACTGTTTATAGGCTTGAAATGTTCTTTTAATCTTGTGAGTCACCTTGAGTCCTTTTTAAGGAGAAAGGTGGTGCAAAAATATTTTCACCATGTTTGTTTATTAAAGCCACAGTTACAGAGGACTGGTTGAGAGGTTGGCAGCAGCTGCTCACCAGAAGACTGCTTTTTCGGCTCCCATCCTATCAGGTAGGCGTGACCTACTCTCCTAGGGAGTGCATGAATAAGTGTTTGTGGCAATAAAACCCCACTGAACAAAGTAGGATTTAATTTTGAATAACATTTTTAAATTGCTGAAGCGTACTGTGATGGCAGGTACTAGGAGAAAGGTGTTCCTTGTCTCCTTAATGGTGCTTAATGAGCGCTTTTGCAATTATTCTGGTTAAAGAATTGCAAAAGTTAAAGCATAATAATAAGTATGCCTTTTAAAAAGCTTGTGGTTGGGTTGCAGGCAGTGATGGCGGCGTTTCCTTGAGATAAATAGAGCTCCTGTCTCCCTCCTTTCTGCTACTGTGCATCATGCAAATGTTTCATTTATAATCCAGAGCACAGAGAGCGCTCCTAGTTCCCTGAGCTCCTTGCCCTCTGAAGATGCCAGCCACAGAGTCTGGCAAACCACCAAACTGCCCAAAAAACTCACAAAAAACTATCAAATGTTTCATTATTTCTGTCTATCTTTCTTTGCCTCTGACTGGGTCTCCATGGGTACATGAATACCCACTTGAGCCCACTTCCACAACAGTCACCCCTTCTTTTGCCCACCATTAAATGGCTTTACAATCTGCTCTATCAGTGGGTCACAAGCCAAGACTAGTCAGGGAAAACAGTGATGCTGTAGAAAGCTAAAGGAGGGAGTGAATAGCAAAGTACAGTAATACCTTGGTTTACGAGCATCATTTGTTCCAAAACGTGCTTGTGAAACAAAACACTCTTATTTCAAAGCAAATTTCCCCTTAAGAAATATTGGAAACGCAGGTTATTTGTTCTGGGGTCCCATAGAACACATACTGTACACACAGAATGCCAAAACACAAAATAAATTGGCTAAAAGTCCATGTCCACACTATGGTTTAGGTACCTGGCTGCGGAATCTCCTGTGCATGGGACTAACAACTGGATTTTACTCTGTGTGTTTAATGTGATAATAATTAAATGCAATCTGTAGCCCTATACACCCTTGACTGCTGCCTAGATGCCCTAAGCACATCCGATCTTGCCTGATTTTGGAAGCTAAGCAGGGTTGGCCCTGGTTAGTACTTGGATGGGCGACCACCAGGGAATACCAGGCGCTGTAGGTGCCTGGAGTAGGAACTGGCAAGCCACTCCAGTATTCCTGCCAAGAAAACTCCATGGACATGGGGTCACAAAGAGTCGGTCACAACTGTAATGACACAACACATACACCCTTGACTAGCTGCCCCATGACTACAAATATTTTGAAAAATAAGAAAGCATGCTGAAAACAAATTTTAAAAAATATTAATATAAAGAAAAATGAAACTCTAACCTGCACTTCCCTTTGAAAACATCCTTGGCTGGTGCAAAGGCAACCTCCCCCCCCTGCTTTTTGGGCTTGCCTGAGAGGGATAGTTCCAGACAATCAACTACAATCCAACAGGGAGAGAGACAGCGCCACCATTGTCTCACATGATCATGTGACCTGCTCCAGTTACTTGTTTTGAAAGATGTTGCTTGTTGATCAAGGCAAAATTTAGAAGAAATGTTTGCTTGTCTTGCAAAACACTCTTAAACCAAGTTATTACTGTACAGTGGTACCTTGGATAACGACGGTAATTCGTTCTCCAAGGTTAGTCGTTATCAAAAACACATCGTTATCCGAAATGCAGTTTCCCATAGGAATGAATGGGAAACCGTTTAATCCGTTCCGGAGCCTAGGTAAAAGGCACAGACACCTTGTTTTTTGCTCAAAACTCTTTATAAAGTGCACTTTAAAGGTACAGATGCCATGCCATCCGGAATAACTCTTTTTTACTGATGCATGCTGGAAATTCATTATCCGAGGCAGTCCATAGGGAAAATTTGTTATCCGAGGCAGCCCATAGAGAAAATTCGTTATCCAAGGCAGACCTATACCTAGGAATTGCAATCCGTTATCCAAGGCAGCCCATAGGGAAAATTTGTTATCAGAGGCAGTCCTATACCTGGAAATTTGCAGTCGTTATCCGAAAAATTCGTTATCTGGGGCAGTTGTTATCCGAGGTACCACTGTATCAGGATCCAGGCTTAGGACATAATGCAACTGGAAAAGACTCACCAGAGTTTAAATAGATTGCATCTTTGAAATAAAGTAATCTATCTCTGTAATCTCAAAGGCTTTCGTGGACAGGATCTGATAGCCGTTGTGAGCTTTTCGGGCTGTTTGGCCATGTTCTGGAAGTTTTTCTTCCTGATGTTTCCAGACTCTGTGGCCGGCATCTTCAGAGGGCAAGGAGCTCAGGGCACAACAGCTATAATCTATTGCTCTTTCTCTGTGATAGATAGATAGACAGACACACAGAGAGAGAGAGAGAGAGAGAGAGAATAAAGGAGGAATTTATTTAAAATCCCAGATATGCCATGCTGGTTGTGAGTATCAGACCCAGCTTCTAACAAGGTTGATCTACAAGACTAAAACTGAAATAAACAAATTTGAGATTTGGGGGAAAGGTTTGCATATACTAGGAAGACTCAGAAAAATGGTTTTCATAAGTATTATGATAAATACGTACAATCTATGATCATGATTATGTTTTGAAACTGTATAAATCTTTGTATATTATGTGAGATACCATACCAATATAAATAAAAATCAAAAAAATGGTTTTTCATAAATTAGGACATATGTCACAAATGTAGCCTTGATAGGGGTTTCTTTTCTTTTTTCTTTGTGGGACAGAGGCAGAGAAATCAGAAGAAAACCTATGTTAAAGGTCTAAAGGTCTATGTAAAACCTATATAAAAGGTCTAAAGGTCTAATTGCGACCATAAAATAGCTGTGCACCCCCTCGGGGCACATAAAATGGTCGCAATTAGGGATTACTCTGTTTTCAGTGCATTCCTATGAAAAATTTGTATAAATTTTGCAACATATTGCATTGGATTTTTATTTTAAAGGCACTTCAGTATGTTCTTCTCTCTAAATCAGTGATTTGTAGCTATCCCCCTCTTTTAAAAAAGAAAAATAAACCAATAGCAGGAACCCATGGGATGCAGTGGATAGAGTGACAGACGAAGGCTCGGGAGGCTTGGGTTCGATTCCTTGCTTATTTAATCAATAGCATATTTTTCATGAGGAAATTTGAGATGGTGAGGGGAAGAAATGCCAACAAGATGTTTTTTTCCTTTGTTATGCTTTTGCTGTGTGGAGCAGTCTGCTGATTTTTTGAATACAACCGAAATTCATAGTTTATGTGTGGGCCACGTGCTTGGACTGTAACTCCCAGAGCCGCCCTTCTGTCCTAGAGACAGTGTGTGACTTTGAGGCGTTGTTATCCAAGAAAAGGTAATTTGTCGGAACTTGGCACAGGAGCACAAAATCCTACCAGACCTAGAAGAAACAAACCCAAGAGTCCTTTCCTAAGGGTTGGTGGCACTGAGCATCACTCTTTGCCATCGGCCTCCAGCCTTATTTCCATGCCTAATGTGGTTCTCTCTTAGATGTGGTGCATGGCATTGAAAGGGAACGCCACAGAGGGGAAGTGAACACCCAGCATCTTCTTTGACTTGCGTTAGTAGGAGTTTGCCTAGTTTTGTCCTCTGTGGTTTGGCTGATTGAGTGGGAACGTCTGTGAAAGCTCCTTGTCGGCTCTTGCCCTCCTCATCTGTCAGGTAAGAATTGGACCCACCTTGGAGATTATATAATCCTAGAAGCAGGTGGGGATATGATGGGGTGCATCCCTGAACAGGACCTGCAAAAGAGTGGGGTTGGGGAAAGGTGGAGCAGGGCCTGACAATACGCTGCAGCATTTTGCTCTGGCAGGGCCTGCTTGTCACGGGGTGAGGGGTAAAATAATCTAGAAAAAAAAAGAAGGAACTGTCTTGTAAAAGGTACCAGTAAGCAAAAAGACAAGCCAACCTGTACATATTTGAACAACCCAAGGAAAGGTCTGCAAAGCATCCTTAAAACGCCAGCAGGAACAGATCTGTACTTCCAGCAGCATCAAAATAAAATAAAAATAAAGCCTGCATCCTTTGGCATTGCCAGAGCATGAAAAAAAAATACCTTTTTTGAACCACTACCTCCAGTGACTGCTGGCTATGCTGCTTGCCAGGCTGTGGGCTATTTGTTTAAAGATGGGAGCTTTTCTGAATATTTTAGACAGAGGGAAGCCTTTCTTGGAACTTAACTCAAAGGATGGATCTTTGTGTGTGTGAAAAAAAGAGAAAGATGCCATTGCAATGCCTGCTGAAATATATTTCTCTGGGCAAAGGCTCTTGATGTAAAATGTCTCCTTCTGGTTGTAAAGGATATTTAGTGTGTAATTTAATAGACAATTGCTACCTTTTTAGGGATATAAACTGTTACAGTAGAACCCCGGTATCCGCTGGGGATTGGTTCCAGGCCTTCCCGTGGATATTGAAAACCGTGGATAAGAGAGAACGCCTGCCCACCCACCTCCAAACTGCTGTTTCCTGACAGTAGCTTGCTTTATGACTGCTGTTTTGAGACAGTAGCTTGCTTTACGGCTGCTGTTTGTGACAATAGCTTGCTTTACAGCTGCTGTTTGTGACAACAGCTTGCTTTGTGGCTGCTGAATTATTTAATTTTTTCCTCTGCCAACCGTGTATAACTGAATTATTGGATAATGAATCAGTGGATACAGGGGTCCTACTGTACTTCTTTGTTCATATGTTGCATTTCATTTGTGGAGTGTTTTTGCATTTATACTGTTTCTTACATTATTTAATGTCCTGCACTGATTGTCTCAATGAGGCTTCCAGGGTGATTTAATTTCAAAACTTAGAAAAATAGTGCTTACATACAGTGCCTATTAATGCAGCAGCACTGGAAGACAACCCTAGCAAAATAAAGCCAATACGTACTACATATGTGTGTTGCAGTAGGTACTCATTAACATATCCCAAAGGACTTCTGGGGGGAAATGGCTCCTACTTGCCTCTTTTGATATTTGCATTCCTCCATCTTTACGCACGCATGTGTCTAAAATCCAAGACTGTAAAAGTTGCTGGCTTGATTGAGAGCCAAAGTCCTTGATGGATAGTTAGGACAGCAAAGACCTCTGTCCACTCAGTCTGAGATCAGATCTCTGGGTGATGACAGTGAAGGGGAAGTCTTTTAGGACTCTGATTATTTCTAAAATGTCTTAAGTATTCATATGTTGTACACAAAATAAAATGATCAGTTCCAGATCATGTTCTTGGGCGTCCTTTTCGAAGCTGAAGAAAGCATTTTAAGGAGAGTTGAAGGAGGCTTCCCTTCTTGTGGCATGCATGCATGTCTTTTGTACTGCTATGTCCAGCGGCTAGGCAGCTGTTGCAGAGTTGTTTGACTCAGGGCCAGATAAAGTTGGGAAAGTCCTTTGTGTGAAATCTTGGAGGTCCTTGTTCCATCAGTATAGTAGGTGGTGCTAAGCATAACCTTTGGGATCACCTTGGTAGAAAGGAGCTTCCTATATTCCTAGGGCAGTGGTTCTCAACCTTCCTAATGCCATGACCCTTTAATACAGAGTTCCTCGTGTTGTGGTGACCCCTTGCCTTGCTTGGAAGAAGCCACAAGCCCCCTTTGGCAGGTGACTGCTGCAGATACCATAGAGAACGTCCCTCTATAGGCACCCTCAGCCAATCGCAGTCTCCGGTGCCATTGACTGACATCCCCTCGAACCAATCAAGCTGTAACTCACTCTTTCCCCCCTTCCTCCCCTCCTCCTCCAGACCTTTTGCACCTTTTTTTCACTATCCCATGGCAACCCCTGTGAAATGGTTGTTCAACCCCAAAAGGGGTCTCGACCCCCAGGTTGGGAACCACTATCCTAGAGGGAATAACTAGTCACCAAACAGTGAAATTATTGTCTTTATGTGAAGAACTCTGGGAGCAGATGACCCCAGTGGCAAAGGACTGTTTCTGGGAAATCTAATTCTGTGGTACCTGTCGTACAGAGCTTGGAAAACATAATTTCTTTGGAGTAGAACACCCACAATCCGCTAGCCAGTAAGCCCCCTAGAGCCCTTTAGTGCTGCAATGTCTCTGGCATGTCCCATGCTATCAACATACTGTTATTGTTTCATCCAAAAGAGGGCTGTTTGAAAAACAAGGCTAGCTAGGGGCTTCTGGGAGTTGTAGTCCAAAAAGTTAATTTTGCAAACTGTTTTAAGCCCTGAAATAGTTCATTTAATAAAAACAAGTACTGTACTATTTTGGAGGAATCCAGTATGGCCTTTAGGTTCCAGTTGATTGGCCTTTCCTTGTTTCTTGCTCCATGGAGACAGCGTTTCTGAGAAATGGACAAAATCATCTCATGGTTGAAGAGCTTGTGTGCGGGGAAGGGAGCTGAAGAAAGCGACTCGATTCTGCAGAAAAGCCCAAGTGCTGAGGACAAAGCTTCCAGCTACGCCAGCATCAATGAGGGGGATTCTGCTGATGTGTCCTGTGTACCTTTTGCCGGTCTAGGCAGCCGGGATTATGTCACCTGTCCGACTTGCCAAGGCACTGGAAGGATCCCACGAGGTAGGTGTCACCTACCTTAAGGCTTGTTTTGTTTTCTCTGGAGCAGCCTAAAATAAGTTGCACTGGACCCAGCCACAGGAATTTCCCACTGTGATGAAACAGAATTTGCTGGTTGAAAAGCCGGGCATCAGATTTTATAAAACTGTGTTGTTGCTGTTTTGTTTTGTTTTTCTAAAGGCGTGCTTACAGCTCTTGTCATTTCCTCTTTTAGGAAGGAGTGGTCAGAAGCCAAGCTTAGAAAAGTGTTTCTTTGGACCTCAACTTACAAAATCCCCACTGTCCCTGCAGATTGGGGATGCAGGGATCTCTAGTCCCCCTCAAAATGCAATTTTTCGAAGCTCTGTCTAGAACAACATGTTCCATACGGATGGATGGTTATTAAATTGATGTGGAACTCTGCCAGAGAATGTGCTGATGGCATCTGGCCTAAATGCCTTTAAAGGGGGATTGGATAGATTTCTGGAGGAAAAATCCATCACAGGTTACAAGCCATGATGGGTATACATGTAATATCCAGGTTTAAAAGGAGGGTACCTCAAAGTGCAGACGCGGGGGAGTGGCATCAGGAGACAGATATCTAGTTGTTCCATGCGCTCCCAAAGGCATCTAATGGGGCGGCTTTAAGATATAGGAAGCTGGACTAAAGGGGCCCTTGGCCTGATCCCACAGGGCCCTTCTTATGATGTTCAATTTCTTCCAGCATTGAACTGTTACTGGCAGAGAGGGAAGTGTGCGGTTTTTCAGGGCCCTCTTTTGACTCTGTTTCCTCCCTCTCTGTTCCAGAACAAGAACAGCAGCTGGTGGCCCTTATTCCGTATGGAGACCAACGGCTGAAGCCCAGGCGAACGTAAGCTGGGGTTTTAGTCTCTATGGTATTCCCTTCTCTTCCTCCCGCTACCTCATTCCAGCCAATGAATATCTGGTATGGAATGTATATCCCATCACATATTACATTGCACACCTCATTCCGCTGCTATATACCTGAAGAAGTGGACATGTAGTCCACGAAACATTACATTAAAATATGAAAGTTAGTCTTTAAGGTGCCACATGTTTGTGTCTTTTGTTTTGTTTTGTTTTTCTTTGATTATGGCCTGAAACTCATTCCTAATGTTATTCTTAC
This sequence comes from Phrynocephalus guinanensis, assembly GCA_037367245.1. Lineage (NCBI taxonomy): Eukaryota > Metazoa > Chordata > Lepidosauria > Squamata > Agamidae > Phrynocephalus > Phrynocephalus guinanensis. The sequence goes on along the minus strand of CM074743.1, from coordinate 30,811,778 downwards.
TCAGGTGGGAGCTGTTTGTCAGGTGAGGTTGGGAAAGTTCGGCCCTGCTACCACTGATCCTCCTTAACTTCTGTTTTTGCAGGAAGCTGTACGTCTTTCTCACCGTGGCCATCTGTCTCCTGATGACATGTCTCATGATGTACTTTCTCTTCCCTCGCTCCATCACCGTGCTTCCTTCTGGACTCAATACTTCCTCCATCTCCTTTGACAATACTACTTATAGCATCACCCTCAACATGACTGTGAGTGCCTGGGGGGTGGGGTGGGGAGGGATTTGGAAGCGAGGAAGCAAGATCGGATCACGTTTGTGCCACTAATGTCTTTCTCGTACATTTCTTTTCCTAAAGAATATGGTCATTGCAAAACAAGTGCATGTATTGCACGGCTCAAAGTCTAGACAATGAACAGCTAAGCCATTCAAAATACATAAAGGAAAACGTAACTGGAAGTAGGAAATTACAGATCTGGTCACACAGAAAAAAATAGGTATCAGTCTAATGTGTCTCTCTATATAAGTTATTATAAGGTGAAAAAGGATTCAAGACCAGACTGCTACAATAAGAAATAAGGAGATGCTGCACGTTTTTACATTGCACATGTGTTTAATGTTTGTGTTTTTAGAAATTGGGAGGGGAAAACATTCTGGGCATAAAATGTGTGGAAGGCTCATTGTCTTTCTTGCTTCTCTGAGCATCCGTCTGATTCCTGTTTCTTCAACATACCTGTGCAGTTGCTCTGTTGTTCAGAACAGAGATCTATGCATATGCTCAAAGGTAGCCCTCAGGATGGATAAAAATCATTTTTTTCAAAAAAAGATTAATTTAAATTGTAAAAGAAAACCCTTTGTTGTGTAAAAAAAATCTGATGTTTTAAAATTCAAACCATGATTCAAATCAAAACCGCCCTACTTTCATCACAGCACACGTTCTTTGGCTGAACTTGGCAGGCATTCAGATCAGGTGACAGAACTGAACTTGGGTCCAGAGACAAGATTTGTCTTGGGTGGAAGAGGAACAGGTGGCTGAAGGATAATGAACATGAAGACTCATGAGGAGTGCTTTTTATCCAACGCCTATTTCCAGCCAGTCTTTGAACAGGTTCTTCACTGCAGTACTGCAGTGTAACCACCTTGCCCAAAGGTTTTTTTAATGGTGGCACAAAATGACAGTTTCTATACTTAAGTGGGGCCACAACTTTGTGGCTTCCAACCCCTTGAGTTTGCTTACTCAGATGTAAGATGAAAGTTGGGGTGCCTTTAGTTCTATTTGTATATCAAAAAGCACCAAATTTGCCATTTACAGTAGAACCCCGGTAGCCGCTGGGGTTTGGTTCCAGGCCTTCCCGTGGATAATGAAAACCGTGGATAAGAGAGAGCGCCTGCCCAACCACCTCCAAACTGCTGTTTCCTGGCAGTAGCTTGCTTTATGACTGTTGTTCTGAGACAGTAGCTTGCTTTATAGCTGCTGTTTGTGACAGTAGCTTGCTTTATAGATGCTATTTGTGACAATAGCTTGCTTTACAGCTGCTGTTTGTGACAACAGCTTGCTTTGTGGCTGCTGAATTATTTAATTTTTTTCCTCTGCCAGCCGTGGATAACTGAATCAGTGGGTAATGAATCAGTGGATAATGGGGTCCTACTGTAATTAGTCTTCTGCTAGGCTGTGGCTAATGCTTAATCTGATATTGACACAAGCTTCTGTATTCTCCAGTTTGCAGAGAAAGAGCTGAGCTAAAAGATCAAGGGAAAGAGGATGGATACACAAACACAATGTTATAAGGATGCACAACAAACATTTCCATGCAACAAAAGTTAAAGCTGGGTACCTTAGCTTGCATTTTCAGATAGATAGGCAGACAGGCATCAGACTTCTATTTTAAATGGATTTTAAGTCTTAGAACTTGCTTGGTTTTTTTAAAATAGAAATTTACTGAATGGTGGGCAAGGGAAATTAAACATTGCTTTCCAGTATTTATACAGTCTTCTCAAGTATTGTAATGGCTTTGTTCACTGTTTCAGTTGTATATGATTAGCCATTTTTCTTCTTTATGTACTATTACTGGTTTTACTATTTTTGTAGTTTGTCCTAAAAGTACGAAATCTTTAATACAGCCGTAGGCCAACATCCAAATACTATATACAAGAGCCAGTTAAAACATACTACATTTCTAAAAGAATTAGGTGCAAAGTTAAAATGGCCTAACAGAAAAAATAAACACCTTTCACTCACATCTTAATTTGAAGGGGAGCAAGAAGGGAAAAGAGAGGAGAGGAGAGGAAGAATCCCACTGATAGTTAGGTTCTATCCTTGTTTTGTTAAAACCTTTCCCTCCCGTATTTTAATAGCAGCAACTAAAAATTTTGCCACATTATGCAAAGTGGCTGAATTTTGTCTAGATAGAAGTAACAGAGTATAAAATGCCTCAGAACGCCCAGGGAATAATTTTAATTGGGATTCAATGAGTCTTCTTCGGATATCAGAGTAAAACTGGCAAGACAGGAGAACATGGGTTACAGTTTCTATTGCACCTGAATTACAGGGGCATTTGCGTTGAGAGTATGGAGTTTTCTTAAACTTCCCTTCCAATACTGCAGATGGTAATACATTTAAGCGAGCAAGGGTATAGGCTCTGCGATGTTTTTTAATTGGTAGCATGAAGAGGTAAGTGGCTGGTTTAAAGGGCAATAGTGCTTTATCCAATGAGATGTTATTTGAAATTGCCCCCAGGTCATGCTGCCTCTCAACCTCCATAATACGTTGTTTAAGCATTTGGTTTGCTGCATCATAGCCCATTTGGATTACACAGTCCTCTGAGAATCCATACATTCTGAGTTTGGCAGACAGTGCTTTCATCCAACTTGATCGATGGTTGTCCTGTAGGATTAGCGTGGTTAGGCCTCTTGGAAAGAAGGATAACTTCAACCAAAATCTAAAAATGGTTATCCAAAACCTTGCTTCTACTTTCGGGAGCCCAACCTCCAGCCGCAAAGCTGCATTGGTAACGCAACGTGGTACCTGGAGGAGTGCTCTCAGAAATCTTGACTGGACCCTTTCAATAGGAGTAAAAGAAGGGTAGGGACCTAACTGTGCACCGTAAAGGAGTTGGCTGATGGATTTGGCTTGGAATACCTTCAAGGCTGCAGGGATATACTGCCCACCCTTGGTGTAGAAAAATTTTAGGATTGCAGAGGCCGATCTCTGTCCTGATTGGGCAACATGGTTAGCATGCGCCCTACGAGAGCCATTTGCTTGGAAAACTGTGCCTAGATATCTGAAGACTTTAGTTTGTTCAATTTTGTGGCCATTTACTACCCATTTGTAGAGTTTTGGTCTTTTGGCAAATACCATAATCTTGGTTTTCTCAAAGTTAATTTGAAGATTATTCTCTTTAGTGTAGTGTGTCAGGGCACGCAATGCCCTCTTCAGACCAATAGGTGTCTGTGACAGTATCACCGCATCATCAGCGTACAGCAACACCGAAAGGTTTCTGTTTGCTAGCTTCGGGGGATGGAAGTCAGCCTGACTAAGGGCCACAACCATTGAGTTAATATAAAAATTAAATAATAGTGGTGCCAATATACATCCCTGCTTAACTCCACTATGTGTGGGTACTTTGTCAGATAGGTGACCTTTCTGGTTGCATCTTATTTTCATATTGGTATTTTCATGAAGTTTATAGATGAGCAGTAAGAGGCGCCGATCAATTGTAGAGGCCTCTAATTTGCACCACAGTTTACTATTACTGGTTTTACTATTTTTGTAGTTTGTCCTAAAAGTTAAATGTACATTAAGGAACAACACGCACACATACACACACAGAGAGAGAGAGAGAGAGAGAGAAGCGTATCTTAGTTGACGAAGTTAATCCGTTCTCCGGTACGTTTTGTAATCTGGAAACTTTGTAAACTGGAAACACACAGGTGCAATGCATCCTGGCAACTTTTTTCGCAATGCCTTACGTAAACAGAGGTTCTGAAAAAAAAAGTAAACGGAGGCATTATTTCCCATGGATTTCTTTTTGTCAACCGAAAATTACGTAAATGGAGACATTCATCAACCGAGGTTCACCTGTATATATATATAAAGAGACATGGTGGCTCTGTGGGATAGAGCGCTAAAACTATTGGCTGCAAAGTTGGCAGCTTGGCGGTTTGAATCCCGGGTGCCACACAGCGAAGTGAGCTCCTGCTGTTAACCCCAACTCTTGCCAGCCTAGCAATTCCAAATCATGTAAATGCAAGTAGATAAATAGGTCGTGCCGTAAAAAGCGGGAAGGTGAACAGTGTTCCGTGCACAGAAATGTGTTGATGCCATGCTGGCCACATGGCCACGGATTTGCACAGCACTGGCTCTCTGGCTTAAAAACAGATGAGCGCCACCCCTAGAGTCAGACAGGACTCAGAGAGACTGCAAAGCATGCAACACGAGAAGAACAGCTCTGGGCCATGCTAGATAGCCAGGAGCGGAGCAGTGTCATAAACTTGTGTAACATGGCAGCAGTGCATTCCTGGCAGAAATGTCGTCAGCCAGCAGGCCACACACAAATAAGTGCAGGAATGACCCCTACACAACAGCCTGCAGCCATGTAAAGAAAAGAGGAGCATGGCAAGCAAGCACAACTAGGCTCTGTTTACCCAGAAGCAAGGACATTGTTTAGATTAGGAGCCACTCTTGTCAGTTTCATCACTCCACTGTCACCCAGAGAACATCTGAGAATTTGAGGAGCAACTTTCACAACCCATCAAGCTTTGCAAAGGTGCTTTTGGGGACTAACGTGTCTGTCTGGACTGATGCATTCTGAGGCTTGCAGTCCCCAGAAGCAACTTTTCCAAACTCTGCCATCCCATGCTTGCTTTGGTTGCTAAAGTGGCACAAACTAGTGTCACATGGGAAAGTTTACAGGGCATTCCATTGCTATATATGTCACCTGAATAACAGGGACTATGCCAGTTCCACATTTTGTACAGAGCCTTCCAGTCCAGTAGAGATCAGTCCTGTTAGGCTCAAAGTGTCAGAGGGGTTTTGGGCTATATAGTCTGGAAAAAAAGGTGCCTGAGGGGGGATATGATTGAGATGTAGAAAATAATGCAGGGCATGAGTAAAGTGGATAGAAGGACGCTCTTCCCCTTTCACAAAATACCAGAACTAGGGGACATCCACTCAAATTGAGGATTGGGTGAGCGAGAACTGACAAAAGATTTTTTTTTTACCCAGCGTGGTGTTAGTCTGTGGAACTCCCTGCCACAGGATGTGGTGATGGCATCTGGCCTGAATGCCTTCAAAAGGGGATTGGACAGATTCCTGGAGAAGTTCATCACGACATGATGGAGATATGTAATCTCCAGGCTTAAAACCAGGGTACTTCAAGGACCAGATGCAGGGGAGTTGTATCTGGAGACAGATATCTAGTCTCGTGCACTCCCAGATGAATTTGGTGGGGCCACTGTGAGATACAGGAAGCTGGACTAGATGGGCCTTTGTCCTGATCCAGCATGGTTGTTCTTATGTTCTTATGTTGTATTAGTTAGGGGAGTTTCCCATTGTTTCACAGGTCTTCTCAACATATTTAGGATCATCTCTGCAACCATTATAAACCCCATCAACCATATTTTAGTTACTTCCCCTGCAGATCACCATGATTTCCTCACCTCTGGCCTTCTTGTTGCATCCCCTCCTTCAGAAATTGAACCCCCTACCTAATAGTATACCCATTCTAAGTTCCTTTGGGCAGGAGCAGTAACATTTCAATGCTTTGTGCACGCCTTGAAGGAACAGCTGGACACATGACAAGGCAACATTCAGCAGAAGGAATGAACTCCGTGGGCACATGGTGTTGTCTATTGACCATGTTATCACACAGACTGTTCTCATCGTACAACTTGTAGTAGCGTATTACTTTTGCAGCGACTTGGCGATTGTGCAATATTTTGTTCTATTCATGCGACTTTTCTTTCTCTCTAGAATAGGCTGAATGTGACAAACAACAACTTTTACACAGTACATGTGGCTCAGCTTGCTGTCGAAGTCTTGCACAAGACACTGGTGATTGGGAAAAACACTGTGATGGCCCAGCTGGACATCCGACCCCTCCAAGGTTCTCAGGTGAGGATCTGTGAGATTACGAAAGCCTGTCTGGATCACAGGAGCTGAAGATGCACACAAGCTACACATTAACTTTCTCTGTCTCTCTCTCTCTCGATCTCATAGATACTTTACAGCGTTTCCAGCAGAATCATGGACAATAACACTTAGTAAGTATGTCTGAGTGAGCTACTTCTTCCCCTGGGAGATGCTGATTTTTTAAAAAAAATCAATGCTTTTAACTGTCTGAAGCTTGCTTTCTTGTTTAATTGTTACCATGTGTAGCTTTAACGAACAGGTATGTTGATGTCAGTGTCGGAAACCCTCTTTTTATAAACAGCCATCCAAGGAAGTCATTTCTCCTTTTAAAACTGCATCACTTTATATTTTAATAATTAGTAGCCTCTACCCTAGATATAAAGATAATCATTCTCTACTCTTGATCCAGTGTTGCAGCAGGGAGCATCCCTGTTAAAATAAGGCAGCAGCACCGCTAAAAAAAAATGGCTTCATATAAAACTGACCTTTCAGTTTTAACACAGCTTGATTTACACTGAAAACTGTTGCTTGGATTGCTGGTGAGCACTCCTTCTTTGTGTTTACAACTAAAAGGAACACCATGATGTGTTTACCCTGCAGCAGTAAGCTGTCTGTCAGCTTTGGGTTTTAAAAGAAAAAACTGAAAGGGAGCCATGATTTAAAGGATTGCTTATCAGATCTGGTACCAAGAGAAACCGGTTATCACATGAGTGCATAGGGCTCAATGGGTTTGATTTATTCCATTGTTCAGATGGAAAATTTTGCTTATCTCACTAATTCTGATAGCCAATGATATGCCCTGCGCCAGAGAGTTTCGGCACCAAGCCTCATAGATTAACGTCCCCCACCTCCATTTACAACAAAGTCAACAGCACAATAGTCACCCATAGCCAGAGCTTGGAAATGTTTCTTTTCAGACTACAGCTCCCAGAATCCTCTATCAACACAGCCAGTGGCCATATTGGCTAAGGGATTCTGGGGCTTGTTATTCCTCCCAAAAGTAACATTTCTAAACTATGGTCTCAGTTGCAATAAGAAGAGATTTCAAATAAATAACCCTACAGTGGTTTTTATCACCCCGTTCCTAGTGCTCAGATATGAAGTTACCATATATTGAATCCATCTTGGTACTGACCGGCTGCAGCTGTCCAGTTTTTACAAGGCCCTCTAGTAGTCCTGCTTTGTAATCTTCGTTTTAACTTCTGAACATCTGAACTTCCGAGATTCAATTTAAACATTAGGAAGAATTTCATGACAGTTAGAGCTGTTCGGCAATGGAATATGCTGCCACGGAGGGTGGTGGAGTCTCCTTCATTGGAGGTTTTTAAGCAAAGGCTTGGATGGCCATCTGTCGGGAGTCCTGTGATGGGGGTTCCTGCATGGCAGGAGGTTGGATTAGATGGCCCTTCAGGTCACTTCCATCTCTATGATTCTGTGGTTCCCAAGACACCAAGAGAATGCTGGCTAGGGACTGAGTGAGAGCTGTCATCCAGAAATGCAATCCATATGAGCTGTGGACCATCCTGCTTGTAATTCCTAATATGGGGTGCACATTTTGTGCTGCATTCACAGAAGAGAGTGAAACCTGTCCCAGTGTAATTTCAGATCATGAAGGGGTGGGGGGAATGGATTACAGCGTACCAAATGTTGGTTTTTCATATGCAAGCTGCAAGCTTCTTTGTGTTTTTCTTTCAGCAAAATTTGCACATGGTCCAGAATAAAAGTCCACAATGTTCTCCTGCACATACAGTAAGTGTACTTCTGCTGGCAAGGAGCTGCTCTGCCTGTGCTCTCCCTTCCCCGAGCCAGCTCCTCCACGCCTGTTCCCTCCTGCCCCCTCTGCTGCAAAGCATAGATTCATTTTCCTGCAATCAGTTCTAGTTTTGGCAGCTCTTCCTTGACTCATCACAAGTTAATTTGCCTCTGAGTGTAAAACCACCTTCCCCTGCCTCTCCAGAGGTCTTGGCCCTGGCTCTCCCAGTCATTTGAGCTTGATATTCCCTAAGGCTGTGCCTTCTGCACCATGATGGAGATGTGTCATCTCCAGTCTTAAAACCGCTGTACTATAAGGGCCAGATGCAAGGGATTGGTATGAAGAGACAGATATCTAGTCTTGTGCGCTCCCGGACACATTTGGTGGGGCCACTGTGAGATACAGGAAGCTGGACTAGATGGGCCTTTGTCCTGATCCAGCATGGCTCTTCTTATGTTCTTATGTTCTAATTCAAGTATGACCAGAGACCCAGAAGCCATACTGCTTTCTAAACGGGCACTGGGGCTCCTGCCTGCCTGGGATGTATTTATTCAGAGACCAAAAAGGGCAGAACTTACTTTGCTACACTACAGTTGCCGGCCACCTTGAAGGCAGTATGGAAATTCTCTTATGTGAGTTGCTGCCCCTCCGCCAATTTTCTGAGCCCTATTCTATTCAGGCAAGGTTTCCCTGGACTACCTGTTATGTGTCTTTTATATGAATCTACCATACATGATCAAATAGACTTTGTGTGATTGTATTGATACTATGTTTTCAATGTTAGTTTCATTCACTCATAACTTTTACATGAAATTGTTACTCTGTCTTTAACTGCTCGCCTTCTGTTATAGCTTTAATGTTGCCTCTTATTGCTATAAGATGCCCCTCAATTCCCTGTTCTCAAACTTGAATATGTCTTAATTGTACTGGACTGTATATTGTCCCTCATTACTGTAAGCCACCTTACATTAAAATACTATTAATTAATTTGATTGATTGATTGATTGATTGATTGATTGATTGATATTTTGACAGTTACCTATAGCTACTGTCAAGGAAAGAACTGCTTCCGTACCTAGAAAAAGGCACTGTGTACATTAGTTTCAGAGTTGAGTCCTGCAACCCATACATGCTGAATGCATCTTTCTTCATTCCATATCTAAGCTTTGACAGTGGCTAAAGTCCAGGAATAAAATGCAGCTTGAGTAGGTCCATTGAATCCAGGGAACTGATATAGGTGTTAGCTTACCAAATCCCCAGTGATTCAGTGGGCTTAACTCGAATTGTGACATACTACTATATTTCAGTGATTTATTTTCCTGTTTTCCTTCCCTTTCCACCTGCCAGGGGTACACTGACATGCTCCTATCTCTCTCACTCGGAGCAGCTGTCCTTTGAAAACTACCAGTATGTGGACTGCAGAGGCAATGCCATCATCCCCGGCTTGTCTTGATGCTGCTTTTCGCCATGATGGGACCATGAATTGGTGAACTGTTGTTGGTGTCCTCCATCTTCTTCGGGTCTTGTCCGTGAAATGGCTGCAGCGCCCGTCGTTTCTTCCTTTCCTCTTGTGAACTGTGTCAAGAGAGCAGGCAGGAAGGAGACGGTTGGCAGCCTTGATTCAGTGTTACCAGTTTTGTCCCAATATGCGGGCTGTGGCAGGGTATTTCCCTGTGACTGTTTGGGTCTCAAAGGAGCAGCGTACGTTTATCCTGCTACGAAAGAGATGATGATACAAGGAAATTGCACAGGAACTGCCGATTCCGTGATGGCCCTTGCGTAGACATAGGGCCAAGGACACCAGTTGCTCTGTTCTAGGGCAGTGAATGTTGTTCGTGCGGATTTCTTTGGAGGGCTACGAACTGACACCAAGAAGATTTTTCCCTTGGTGAAAATTATTTCCTCACACAAACACACACACACATTCTCTCTTAAGCAGCAAGGAGGAACCGGGGACTTCTCACTGTTGATGATTTGAGCAAGCAGGCAGTGCTTCACAACAAGTTGTGTTTTTGTATTCCATATTACCCACCAAAGAGGGGGGGGCAGGTCTGGTCATTAGACCAGCTTTTTGCAACACGAGGCTAGGGGAGAGAGAATACACATCACTGAAAATGTTTGAGATATGCCACAGACACCTCCTTGTTGAAGGATTGCTTTTAAAAATCTATACTCTTTCTTTTGGATCGAGTCATGAGAAGAATGCAAGTCGTGTTGTCCGCTCTTTCCAGAGAGTGTGGGCAATCTCTCAAAATAAAGGTTTTTGGGCATTGTTACCAGTCAGGGACATACGTTTGTATCTTCTAATGTACTGTAAAAGAGGAGACACGGCGTCCTAAGTAGAGTGGGGAGCAGGTGTGTGTAGCACTGCCTGGTAGACAACTTGTTAGACAAATAAGAAAGACCTATTGGTCACCAAGCTAACTCTTTTTGGAATTGTCATTCTTTGTTCACTCAGTCTCTTATGGAGAATCAGTCATGTTTTCATGCTGGTATAAATCTCCGGTTTTCTGAGGAGCTTTTCCTCTCTTCATTGTCTTATCTGATTTGTGGGACATTTTATGTAAAAAGTGAATAAATGTCAATAAATGGAAATTGCAGCATTATCCATGGGAGGGTGGCAAAGAGCTATCGAGCATCTCATGTCTCCAATGGAAAGTCTCCTGTTTCATAGGTGTTGAATGTCTGTGAAGATTCTCAGTCATCCAGGTGAGTTTATCTGGAAGTTGAGTCATGGCTACTGGACTTCTTTTTTGAGAGATAGAAATGTTTCGCTGTTCATCCAAGCTGTTTGGATGAACAGCGAAACGTTTCTATCTCTCAAAAAAGAAGTCCAGTAGCCATGACTCAACTTCCAGATAGGTGTTGAATATTTTATTGCTTGCTTTTGATGAAGACGGGATTAATCACGAAATACCCTCTTGAATGTCCTAGCATCAGATTCATCTTACTGCAGCAGAAGGTGGTAAATTGCTAACTTCCACTTGTCTTTCTTTTGTAAAAGAAGGGTGCTCATAACTATTTTTAAAAATGATATTACTTGTCCATTTAAAAAAAAAAGAAAAATAGGCGAAGATGGGTAATCAAACCTGCCGTCCTTTCTAGGAACAGGAACAGACATCGAGAGAACGAAGAGAATGCTCTGATGTCCCAACCTTGATCAACCAGAAACAATAAAATAGGTCTCCAAACAGGAAACACATGGATGCTGTTGAGGTCATTTGATTAAGTTTAATTATGAATACATATTTTATAGAACAATCTTCCGGTGATTTTTATCCCACAGTACCACAGGAAAGAGAAATGTTAGATATGCAGCACTGCATTAAGAGCTCTATGGAAACTACTGTTTTCAATTTCATCAACTAAAAGTAATGCCTGTGCAGTGCTAAAGGTCCCTAGTGGAAATGTCTAAGTTGGACCCTTGACCAAAAGCATCTACACTGGAGGAATGCCCAGCTCTGTCTTGAAACATCTCCTCATCCCATCCCAAAGAGGACAGTACATGTATTTTACTCCTAATGCACTCCCTATTCAAAGCTAATTGTTCCTTTTAGATTAGATTTATTTATTACCCATATATTGTAATGATGCTGATCTGTACCAATCTGCCTTTTCCCCACTGGAAGTTACGTAGGTATTCTGTAAAGCTGAAAGTTTTGAGGATCCAAAGAGGAAGATGAGAAGGGCAAAAGTGCACTGCCCAGTTTCATCACAAAACAAAACCATGCTTGTGGGTCTGCAATTCTGGGGAACTTTTATTGCAGGGCTGGGAGGTTGCCCGATGCACAGAGGCGTCATTTTATTGTTCACCCTGGTTGAGTGCTTGACCATCACCGAAACCACGTTGACCCAGATCAAGAGTGACAGGCTGTCAGTATCTCGGCTCTTACCACTGTTGTACGTACTCTGTAGTCTAGAAGAGAAGAGAGACGTCATTGTGGGTATCGGATTAATTGACAAAAAATAAGGCCATGGGATGGGTGTTCTCAAAGCTTTTTAACTCACTGGCCTGTTGAGGACAGAATTGCTTCTGGGTTGGGATTTGAACTGTTTGAAATAGGAACTTGAGAGATGGAAAAAGAGAAGCAGAGGGCCAAAACCGAATGTACAGGGACAGTATTCAACATCCAGACAAGAAACCTGTGATGGATGAGAAATGTATGGCTTCCAGATCTACGTTTGGGCAATATTTGTCTATGCAGTTGCCAGGTTTCTGCCCCTGGGCTCTCGTAAGGATGTGCGGAGACCAACAAATATACCCAAAACACAGAAGGTAACACTGGATGTAGCTGAAACTCCACTTGTTTTGAGAAAAAAGTGGAGGATCACTTTATTTTTGTGTGTGTGCTTTATATCATGCAGGGGACCCTATACCCTGGTTCAAAGATCTTTTGCTGCTTCTGGAGTCTTCCAGAAGTGGCAATTCACTTACTGTGGGTTGTTGTTGTTGTTTTTGGCGGGGGAGGGGAGAATAACGGGGCAGGGGAAAGGACTATGAACTGCAAAAACAGGCTTGGTGGCTGCCCTTTGTAATTCCTTTCTGGTAACATCTTGAGACTACAACTTACATCAGCCCTTGCTATGGCCTGTGCTGGCCAGGGCTGATGGGAGTTGCAGCCCAACAGGGCCTGGAGAACCACAAATTGCACGGCCCTGCAGAGAGAGAAGAAAGGACTAGGAAGAGAGGCGGGAACTTGCCAGCCATCCCAGGTGGCTGTGGGGACAGAATAAACCACCCAAAAGGTCCCACCCACCCACCCCCAAAAATTGGCTCCTTTCCCATCTCCCTTCTGACTTACAGTGTATCTTTTCAGTAGTTTGCCGCTGTGGTTCAGCACGTGGTCTGTGTGGCATGGACAGGGGTCTTCCTTGACTCCTGCAAGAAGTTAAAAGGTCAACCAAGCTACAGACACAGGGTTGAAATTCATGAATGGCTTCTCTGCGGAGTCCTGATCGGTCTTGGAAAAGAACACCTCTTTTTTTTAAAAAAATACTCTTAATACTTGGGTCAGCACGGGCAAAAAAGGAACATTTCCAAGCTCAGCTTCATGCATAAGGAACCACATCAAGCCTACTAACAATAGGAGTTGGGGAAAGAGTTTCTAATTCAAAGGGAGTGAGATATTAGATGGTGTCACAGAAGATGGCCAAAATTAAGTTTCCAGAGACATATCCTCTTCTCCTGCCAGAGTTATGGCACAATCACCCAGAGCCATCATGGAACAATCAGGATTGAAAGATACTCCACACAAGACCTGAGCCTGGTATGTTGTTTTTGAAGAAGCAGCCACCTTAGTCTGTGCCAATGTATCAGGCAAAATAATAATAAAAGAGAGAAATGTGGTGCCACATTAAAAGCTACCTGCGATATTTTAATGTAAGCTTTCATCCAAGTTAAGGACTGGGAAAGTAGACTTGATCCATGAAAGCTCATCTTAAAATATAGCAGTTATTTTTTGAGGGGCCACAATGTTTTTATCTTTCTTTTTTATTTTTTTATTTTGTCTTATATGTCTGCTATGTGACTCTAAATTAGTTGTATTTCCCTTGCACTGAAACCAGACACTTGCAGTGAGGGAAATAATCCATATCTGACTTTTGGACACTGGGTTTTTGAGGTTTTTGTTGTTGTTGTGCTGTCTCTCACTGTTACAATAAACCTACCATTAAAGTTATAGCCTGGTCATTTCTTTGTCAGGAGGCAAATGGTCAAAATCAGCAGGGGATAGAATACAGTAGGACTCCCGTATCCACTGATTCTGTTATCCATGGTTAGCAGAGGAAAAAATAATTCAGCAGCCACAAAGCAAGCTATTGTCACAAACAACAGCTGTAAAGCAAGCTATTATCACAAATAGCATCTGTAAAGCAAGCTACTGTCACAAACAGCAGCCATAAAGCAAGCTACTGTCTCAAAACAGCAGTCATAAAGCAAGATACTGTCAGGACACAGCAGTTTGGAGATGGGTGGGCAGGCGTTCTCTCTTATCCACGGTTTTCATTGTCCACGAGAAGGCCTAGAACCAATCCCCAGCGGATACCAGAGTCCTACTGTACTTACTTCCTTAACTGTAAGTGCTCTTTATAAGTGCAAGCAATTTAGTTTGAGTCCAATGTTTAGGCCTTGATCCAATATCAAATACCACAATCAATAATCGATATACATTATTAGAAATTCTTTATTGTTTCTTACAATGCACAATTATATAAAAAGGGAGAAATTGTTTTCCAGTTTAAGAACAGGTAATTATAACAGCTTGTTAGGACCCTTATCACCAGTCAGCTCATAGCATCCTCAAAACAACCATCCATAGTTACTGCTCATACCCGTTAGACAACATTATGGTCCTGGACAAAACAAGAACAGAGATTTCCAACACACCATAGTTTCAAGGCAAAATACAATTTCATCCATTGTGGCATTAACTTTTTTTTACTATGAAAGTCAGCATAGTTAAAATGGGGATATTTCCCCCCTCCCTCCGCCATGTTCACTTGGTAAGTTATCAAGTTTCAGAAGATATTCCAAATACCACTCCCACATATGTACATGGCTAAAGGGGCTTGATAAAGCTTCAGCACCTCCTTGCCTGAAACATACTGTACAGTTGTCCCACACTCTTTTGCGGTTCATATACTGCAGTCCCAGTATATCGCGGGTCCACAGTATGTGAAAAAAGGCCCCCTGGGGTAAGGAGGAAAGGCCTTCCCAGGCCCGTCGGAGGCCCCAAAAGTGCTTCCCTGCAAACCAGAAGTGACTTCTGGTAAACCAGAACTGACCTCCAGATCACTAGAAAGCACTTTTGGGGCCTCTGGGGGACTGGAAAGCCCCTTGCAGGCCTGTTTGGGGCAGCACCAGGCCTGGGGTAAGTACAAGAGCCCCCAGAGAGCCCGCCCAGTCCCAACCTGACCCAGCATCTGGATATTGCGGATATTCAATTATTGTGGGTCGGGTTGGGTCAAGTCCCGAACCCCTGCGATAGGTGAGGGTTTACTGTAGTACAGTGGACCCTCGTATAACAAATGGCTTGTATAACAAAAAATCTGTACAACATAAAAAATTCCGGAGATAGGGGAAATTTGCTTAACAGAATTGTCCATGGGGCGAATCCGTACAACATAAAAATTGCATTCCTCTGGGATATTTGTATAAAGAAAAATTTGCTTAAGAGAATTAGAACAAATTAATTCCTTTATACAAGGTCCAACTGTAGCTTGGCCTATGGAATAGTCCCAAACGATTGCCAAACTAAACATAATTGTCAGGTTCAGTCACATTAAATGCCTGAGTTGCAGGGTGACGAATCCTCGTAATTTGACCTTTCTGTGTAATTTTTAGAGAACACAGCTAGTCAAGACACCTGACACCCAGGGTTCAGATCCCTTCAGTAAATGAATATTGCATAGCCCACACTTCTATGAAAATTGAGATTGGGATATAGAACGGCATTTGTTGACACCTCAGAGCAAATGAGGCATATTATGATCTTAAGAGCTCAAGTTAGAATTTGTTTTAATAGCTAACTTAAGTACTGTATAACTTTTTATTTGATAAATTGCTGATGAGTGCCTACAGTAAAAAGCTTAGTCATGCATCCTGCATGCATTTTTGCAAATGTTTGTATCATACTCATGTGGCATAAACATGAGGTGTACAAAATAAGTGGTTTTTCAGCTCCTTTATCTTGCCACCAGCTTTCTGTTCGTCACTATTACACACATTCTGTCTTATATAATTTCCTGAAAATTGGTTTAATTACAAGGTGGAGCAAACGTATGGTTACTCCATACCCTGAGGTAATCTGAAATTCACATGCCAACTGAAGTTCTGGATTGTGCGCTTAAGACTTTATAAAAACAGTGCAGTGCATCTTGCACCACTTCTAGTTATTATCTCCTAAAATGAGAGGCACTGAGCCTCAAGCCTGCCTGGAACCTTAGGAAATGACAGATAGCTGCTTGTAGATACCTAGCGGTAAGTAGCAAAATGTCCACTGCATCTTCCTTTTTATTGGGCTTAGGGAAAATGGAGGTCCACAGAACATTGCCTGGGGATGATGGACATTGCTTTTAAAAATATATTTGCAAAGGTGCACATTTCCTTCCTTTGCTCTCTACAGATATTCAAGTCCAAAGATGCATCCTTTTCAAAAGCAAAAACGTGGCTAAGTTCTAGCTCACATACAGTCCCAAAGAAAAGTGTATTGCTCAGGATCCCAGTTAAAAGCATCTCCTGGTGTTTTGTTGCATCGCTTCCCTGTGCATCAGCAGCAGCATTAGTAGCATATAAAGCTTGAGCGATTACATTACAGTAGGAGTAACTCCTAATTTCATTAGACATTACTTCCCAAAAGCTTCTGAGGGAATCATTGCTCCTGTTCTCCAGCTGTATACAAGGGTGGCAAGAATTATCGCTTCTATGCACCCCTCAACACTCCTTTGAGATAATCTCCTGGTTTCAGCCACTCTCTTACCCTGTGATGGTGGGTTCTGGGGCATCTTATCGGGAGGCACCTCCTTTAGAATGTCTGGATGCTCCGTTCCTTCAGAGGTCCCTCTTGCCTGCATACCAAACATGTGTAGTCACAAAGAATTATCAACCTACCCTTTCCCAGCCAATGCTAGCTCAAAATGGGGCTTGTCTACACTATTCATTTCAGAGCAGATGGGTGCAGGCAAAGGAGGGTTGCTTGGGGTGGGACGGAGTTGTGATACACCATTTGATGTGATTCTCACATCTAAATGGGTTTACAATGCTCAAACAACTTTATTTTGGTCCAGCAACTTCTTGCTTGAATTTCTGATACTGTGAAGTAGCCTAATAAGTGAACCACTTCAAAGTATTGGCAAATAGAAACACTTATTCTCCTCAGCAGAGAGGCAGGGGATGTGAATTAAAAAAACAAAACCACAATAGACCTTCGCTGATGTGCTGCACCAGTTATCTTTAAAAGGCCCTTTCTTAAGGGGCCAACCAAGAAACTGCCAGAAGCTAAATTCATGGTGACAAACAGTTTCTCGACAAGCTCTTTAAGAAAATTCAAGCCAGAAGGAGCCAGAAGGGACCTTGACAGCAAGAAGGCTTGTGCTTGGTTCATTGCCAGTTATTAGACATGGTAAAAATGAAAGAAATCTGAGTGATCCTACCCCCACCAAAATAGCAGAAGCCCCTGATGAGGCTCAGAACACTATGGGTAGCAAAATTCTGGGAAGAATTTGATTTGCTCCAGTGATTATTGTCATGTGATTGCCGGAAAAAGGAGCTAACCAATTCATCCCTGCAGTGGACCAAACAGAGAGCTCAATGCTGTCTGATTGCAGCCACAACCCTGTTCAACATCATATTCATTCATACTACTTTCTTGGCAGTGGAGTCTAGCAACTCCAGTGCTTTGGAGGTGGTGAATCTATGCCAGGTGTTAGTCCAAACTTTATCAAGGCTATCTAAGGCACTAACTACAAGCTATCTCTAAAATGGGCTTAGCACCTTGGATAGCTCCTTTGAAAGTCAGACTAAAAACTTGAGCAGATTGGACAAATGAGGAGGTCTTTTTTAAAGTTAATGCCTCTTAATTGTCCATACAAGGGGAAGTCACCCTCATATCCTTTGCATTACAACAGTTTGCAAGAAGATAATGTTTCGGGGGAGATCTGTTGTTTTTTTTACTCAGTGCTGTGAAGACTGCAGCTAAAGTTACGAAAAAGTAAGCTCTAGGGGGTGATAGATGATATTATTGTCCCTGCTACTTAGAAACTCTGTGGCTTTCAACCCCAAGAAGCTTAAATCCTCACTATGAGCCTTTTTTGGGGTTTGTAGCTTGATATGCCTTTTCCCCCCACATACTGCAATATGTGCAGCCCTGTCATCCCCACAGGTTTTTTTAATCCAGCGATAACTGCATACCAGTTTTCCCATAACACTCATTTTCACAAACACTTGGTTTTGAGTTCTCCTGTAAAACCCAAGCACACCAACTCTTCCCTTTCAGATGGGCAATTTCCACCCTTTGCACAGAAAAGGCTATACTTAGCATTAATCCCCAGGAGGTCCTAGATGTGCACCTTGTCTGCCTTCCATGCTAAGTTACAGAGGCATGTGAAGTTTGGAGTGTGGAGAGAGAGGTGTTTTTCTCCGCACCCTTAGTCTGGGGCCCTCCCTTAGCACTGCCAGCAAGGGGTGGGATTTGCAGCCCAGTATCTTGGCAGCATCCTAGCTTGGGGCAAGCTGCTTTAAGGTGGCATTTCAAGGGGTTCCCTGGCAGCGTGGCATCTGTTCAATAGATTGGTTAGTCTTTGCTCAGGCTGATCCCTGGTTCCCTTGGGTGCTCCCCTTCATTTCCCCCCCCCTTTCTCTTACTGATCTTCCTCCATCCGCTTTATTTCTCTCCCCACCCCGGCTGAACCTTCCTACACCCCCCCCCTTTTCCCCTCCCTAGGTTTCCCCCAACCTGCATCAACCGCAGCCGCTTCTCCACCAGCCTCTGCCTCCGGCGTGCTTCCCAGTGGTAGGCGGCAGCCATTCTGGCGCTCGCCTGCCCACCCGCAGCCACCCCTACCGGGTCGGTGGCACCTCACCGCCGCGCTCCTGTGCCGTCCGTCGGCCGAGTCTCGCCACAATGCCCCCGATGCCGGGCAACCCGAAAGGACGCCGGAGGGCCTCCCCGGCGTGTGGCACTCGAGGCCACCAGATGGCAGCAAAAGTCACCCACTTTGCCCCCAGAAAGAGGAGACCGGGCTGGGGCGCGCGGTAAAATTGTCGGGTGTGTATGCGGAACACTTGGGGGCAAATATTCTCAGAGGGGTGCAAGTTGGTTTTTTTGGTGACTGCGGTTCCCAGGCTCCTCCCGCCAGCAACGGGGGCTAAAAAAGAGGCGATGTTTCCAAAACTCTGATTAATTGGTTTACTTAGGCTAGGTGATACCTTTGTGTGTGCGTGTTTGTGTGTATGTGTGTTGGTGACTCCACATCCATGGAGTTTTCTTGGCAGGAATACTGGAGTGGCTTGCCAGTTCCTGCTCCAGCGCCTACAGCATCTGGTATTCCTTGGAGGTCTCCCATCCAATCACTAAGCAGGGGACCCTGCTTAGCTTCTGCAATCAGGCGAGATTGGATGTGTTTAGGGGCATCAAGACAGCCTTATAGGTCACTAAAAAACAAGCTGAGCTTTCGATGGCAAGCGATCTTTATCAAAGCATTGTACCAAAAGTCTAGTTGTAGCAAAGAGATGTGGTTTGCCAGGCGTTACGATTCTTGGCCAGATGATATCAGCCAGGCACTCTTCTGATGTGGCAGGAAGCAAGGCTGGTGTCAAAAATGCATCGCCCACCCAACCCCCTTCTCTCACTTGGCTCTTCCAGACCATAGCCCCAGTCCGTCAGAGGGGGTGAGAGAAAGGTAGAGGGGGGGGGGGACATGTGCAGTACAGTATTCCATGTAGAGGATTGGGCAAAATTTAGCAAAACTCATAGGGCTTTCGACTCTCCAGCTTCCGGAAAAGTTCCTTGAGCCAACGCTAAGAATTTTTCTTCCAAAGAATTGTAAAATATATTATAGAATTTTTAAAAAACGGTAAAATAGTTTTGCACAGAAAATTATCTAATAAAAAAGCATACATCTGTTCCTTTTGAAGGTGATACAAGTCTTGCTTCGCGGGCATTATACAGCCTGGAATAGCTTAACAGGGCCGCTACTTAAAATGTTAGCAGAAGCCAATCTGATTCGCCGCTCTTTCTCCCTTTGTAAAGGATCAGTGGTTTTGGTCGTTCACACGTGAAAGCTAAGGCATTTTGCACATGCTCAGGAGGAAAAAAAAACCCTTTCATACTATTTGCTTTACATATTGGGGCTGTGCGCTCCCATAAGAGAAATTCTAATTAAGCGTGTGCTGTCAAAGACGTATCAGGAGGACTGTACAGATCCGAGAATGTTCTGAGTTGGTCCAGAAATCCGGGGGCCTGCATTCCAATCTTAAGGGTAATGGATCGGAGACTAGCAAATGACTCTTGGGAACTCAAATGATCTCTAGGGAAAGCTGATGGCGAAAGGCTGAAATCCAGTTTCTCAGAAAACTTCTTTCCCACAAAGGCTTCCTCCACAGGGTCTCCACCCTGCGCGGGACGCCCCATTGTGCTCTCGACCTTTATTGTCATGGAAGAGTCTCGTAATTATCCAGGCAAAAATCAAATCAAAATAAAATAAAATACATAAACATGCGGCACCTTAAAGACTAATTACGACACATTAAAATATAATAGTCTTTAAGGTGCCGTATATTTATGTCTTTTATTTTGTTTCGATTTGATTTTTGCCTGGAATTCTTGTGCAGACTAACACGGCTACCTCTCGTAATTATCCAGCGGCGATGGATGCAAGTAATAAAAGAAACTCTGCACGTGCTCTGGGGCACACTCTCATTATTAGCCGACTCAGTTTCTGAAGATGAAAAATTAAACGGCGCTTTCTGCACGTGCATTATGGCACCTGCCTTTAAAAAAAAACACGTTAAGTCCTTCAACGTATTTGCAAACAACGGACTCCCGTTAGATTCCGTCAATAAGACCCCGTGTTCGGGTCCTCCGCCCAAACCAGCACGACCACTCGCCCGCCCAGGTTGGCCACATATGCGCAGTCGCCCTCGCCCGTCTTTCATTGGTCCTCGCCCAGCCACTCCCCTGCCGGCCGCGGCATCTTGCGCTCCTCCCAACCGCAGCGCGTTCGGATCCAGAAGAATCCTGATTGGCTTAAGTTACGGGTGTAGCTCCGCCTTTGAGCAGGACTCCTTCCTCGTCGTCCTCAGTGGGTTCAGTGGGTGTTAGGCGGCAGAGCGGGAAGGGTGGCATACGCGGAACGGTTCTTGGTTTGAAGAGGCGCTCCGCTGTAGACCAGCCGCCGTTGGGACTTTCGATGGAGGTAAATATATCGCCTTGAAGTGTGGAAGCACGTCTCCGTTCAGGGCTAAATGTGATTCGAGATCCAGTTCTTTTAAATTGCTAATGGCTTCCCCTGGAAATATGAAAAAGGAGCAAGCGAAAGTATCTCTGAGCGCGTGCAGAGTGATCTAATTCCCTGTCGCGGCGATTAGAATACAGGAAGCTTGCAACCACCGGAGAAAGGGCGATTCTGATGCATAATTGCATGCCGGCAAGTCGATTCTGAAGTACAAAGGATCTTTTCACGGTTATTTATGGAGAAAGTCCTCATAACCGGTTTACCCTTCACTTCAGAGGGCATCCCGGGACTATGGAGTTTGCCCAGAGCCATACAGGATGGCTTTTCAGGGATGCATGTTGATGAATCGGCCGCAGCCTCTGTAGGCAGATACCTCAACTACTGAACTAGAGAGATTCTAGAGAGGATTGTTTGGAGGAAGACCTCGACTTTCCTGTCTTTTATCTGCGGAGGAAAGCCTTTGCAAAAGAGTCAGCGCTCGGAGGCCACAGTCATGCAGGTAGTGCTTGCCACCCTTGTCCTGAACACAGGATACCAGTTGTGCTTCTTTGTAAGGTGGTTTCTGCAGCCTGTTGAGAGCAAATAACAGCATTGTTCTGACCTTGCCGTTTATTCCTCAAATATGTCTTTAGGAGAAACACCCCTTTTTTGAGGTTTGATCTGAGCGCCAGGGAGTCAGGACTGTGTGCTGTGCAAAGCAGTAGAGTACATGCCAACTGCAAACTACGCAGTCTCGAATTCAGTGTTTTAAATACTGGAGTTGTATCTATAAGGCATGAAGACTCATCTGCATTGAAGAGCACTGAAGCAGCAGATCTGCTAGGAAATGACAGTGACATGAAGATGGACATGAATGCTAGAACCTGTTGTTTCCTACAGTCCTGCACCAGCAGCATCTCTTGTGCCTGTTCTTCAATGTATATTGTGTTTATATTATTCCCAGAGAATTGTTTTCCCAAGATATGCATTCACCTTCAGCAGTCTTTGACAATGACCTTGTCTGCAGATGGTTTCTGTTGCCAGTCATGATGTCCATTCACTGTAACATTTCTTCTTTTGTGGACTATTAATGGGGCAGCTGGGAAACTTTGTGAGCCAGAGAAATTTATGGGTGCCCCAATCTGTCACTTAATGTGTTCTGATAAAAGTTAGATCAGCTCCGAGTCCACCCAGTCTTCTTGTCTGCAGGAGCCTCAACAGAAATTTCTGTACAGCCTTGTCTCAGCTAACTTTTGCAAAGCTAGTCTAACCCATGTTAATGTTGCTGCTGTATAAGTAAGCTCCTGAACATGAACTGCCGGTACTTTCTTTTCTGGTTGCTGTATGGATTTTGGTCTTGTGCTACTTTGTTGTGCTTGGTTCATTGTATATTGTACAGATGCTTTACTGTGTGTCATTTTCTCCATGCATTGCTTCTGGATGAATGTGAAAAAGGTGGTACGTTTATTTGAAAACAAATAACCAAAAGGGAAACTTCCCTGTTGAAATAAAGCACAGTCCAGAAATTTGTGTTATGTTACAAGATGGGATCTCTCTGTCCTCTCCCTACATTCTTGCATCATTTCCACATGAGTCCCACATCAGTTTCTAGGTAAACACCCCATAGAAGTAAAAAAAAAAAGTGGGTTGAGCCGTGTGACCAGCGTACTTTTGAATATGTAAACAACATGTCTTTTGTGCAGAGAAATACGATTGGGTGGGGGCTTTTGAGATGTCTGATGGAGGAATTATGCTGGAGTCAGAAAAGGACTCAAATGTGATACAGGTGGTCAAGAACTAGGATAATGTAATAAATCAGAAAGGCTGGTTTGTAGCAAAAGCCCCTCCAGTGGTGGTGAACCTTGGGCACTCCAGATGTTTTGGACCACAACTCCCACAGTCCTTTGTCATTGACAATACAGGCTTGGAATTCTGGGAGTTGTGGTCCAAAACATCTGGAGTGCCCAAGATTCGCCACCACTGCCCTATACTCTAGTGCAGGAATGGCTCTGGAGAGCCAGAGGCAAAGCTTGAGGACAGCCATCCACTTATGTTTCCCAGCAACTGCCTCTGATACTGGAGGTAATATTCAGTTATAATTAGAATCACTATTGATACCCTTATGTTCCCTGGTTTCGTCTAAACCCACTTTTAAAGCTGTCTGGTTGGTAGCTGTCACTATGTGCTTTGCTTGTAAAGTTCCACAGCTTAACCTTTTTTTTTTTGAAGAAATGCTTCCTTCTATCTGCCCTAAATCTCCCTCCATTTAGCTTCATTAAAATACCTGGAAGGGTTGGTTCGTTAAGCTCAAAGCATTTATCTAGGGTGACATAATGTTTACGTATGGCTTACCTCTCTCTCTCTCTCTCTCTCTCTCTCTCTCTCTCTCTCTCTCTCTCTCTCTCTCTCTCTCTCTCTCTCTCTCTCTCTCTTTCTATTCTGTCATGACAGTTTTGCAATTGCTGTGAACAGTGAAACACCAGCTGGCAGTGCTCTCAAAAGGGTTGGGACTGATCCAGTGGACAATGGGGAACCAGCTAGCCCCCGGGCCTCCTTTCCTGCCTCACTTGCAGGCCCTACATGTGGTGGTTGTCGGACTGGATTCGGCTGGCAAAACATCCCTCCTGTACCGCCTGAAGTTCCAGGAGTTTGTCAAAAGTGTGCCAACCAAAGGCTTCAACATGGAGAAGATTCGTGTGCCACTGGGTGGCTCCCGGGCCATCACTTTCCAGGTATGGGATGTTGGCGGCCAAGAAAAATTACGCCCTCTCTGGAAGTCCTACATGCGCCGTACGGATGGAGTGGTGTTTGTGGTGGATTCGGCCGAGGCCGACCGCCTGGAGGAAGCACGCGTTGAGCTGCACAGGATTGTCCGCTCTTCCGACCACCAAGGGGTTCCTGTGTTGGTGCTGGCCAATAAACAGGATGTCACCCCGGCCCTCTCGGTGGCTGAGGTGGAGAAACTGCTGGGCTTGCATGAAACGTGTGCCTCCACTTTGAGCCACATCCAGGGTTGCAGTGCTGTCACTGGGCTAGGCCTCCAGCCGGGCCTGGAGAAGCTCTACGAAATGATACTGAAACGCAAAAAGCTCCTCCGCAGTAGCAGGAAGAAGCGCTGAGAAGAGACTGCAACTGGGCGTGTTTTGCCCCCGAACGACGGTTCACCAAACTATACCAAAGCAGTGATTCAGAGCAATACACAGATGGAACGCTGCATAGATTGTTTTCTATTCCTGTTTTCCTCTTTGGTGAACATGTGGATTGTTGAAAATGGACAAGCAATTGACTGTTAAGACTGCAATACAGGCTGCCTTCCTTGACACTAAGGAAGGAACCAGTGTGGGAAGGAGGTGGAATCCTCCAAAGGACTGGAAGTTGAATTTCAGGCTATTTTCGTTTCGGCTCACTTCTGCCACAATTTGTTTACATGGATACTTTTTTTTGCATTTTTTAAAAAGTCATCACAAAGTGGGCCCTTTGTGGGGGCTCTTAGTGATTCTCTTTTTTTTGTAAAAAAAAAAGAAAAAGAAAAGAAAAAGAAACAAACCTTAACTTATTAAATGGTGTTTGCAAAGTTGGGAGAGGAATTGTTGTGACTTTCTGTTGGTTGGTTTTGGGGGAGAGGTACAGTTCAGTTTGCTGGTACTGAACTCATGGCTGAAACCCCAAAAGATGGCACAAAGACGGCTGAGTTCCTTTCGTTATGGTTATTGGTAGGAAAGGTAGTTTTGATTTGGATGCTGTTCCCATAAACAAGTGTTTGAGTTGTGACTGTCCAATCTGATGACTTCCAGATGTGTTGGACTACAAGTACCAGCATCCACAGCTAGCATGGATATTACACAGTCTATGCTCCCTGACAATGAAGCAATTAAAGGCTAGGAAACAAATGAGCACCTATCAAGGGCCTGGAGGCTGAACCTCAACCCATTTCTATCTGCTTGCCCAAACTCGGAGTCATGCCCGCCCTGTTTATAAAACAAAATGAGGGGAAATGTAATTTCAAGCCAATGTGTGTTGGGGGAGTGTCCATTTTAATTGCCATTTGTGTTCCTTGGATGCATCTTAGAGTCTAACTGGCTGGATTATTTCAGCTTCTGGCCCAGGAAAACCTTTGGTGGGCAGCCTGTTTGAGGCCCTCTCATAATTAATATTCAATGCCATATTTTGCTCTTTTGTGGTAAAACATCCCTCTGGACATGCAAAACTTAAATTTCACCTGTTAAAAAGAGGTGGCTGTTGTAAGCAATATGATCAATAAACCATACATATCATGCTACATGATTATAAAAAGAGGAGAAATGATTCTGGGGGGGGGATCTTCTCAATTCTCACAGCTTCTACACTAAAATTAATCTCTCAAGACAAGCCTACTGTGCTTATCTTGGAACAGGATTATCTTTCCGAGACCCCACGTGTCTAGGCTGAGAGTCCTAGAACACGTATGGCAGCTAGCCAGCACTCCTACTAATTGTAGCCTCTGTAGTCAGAGCAAACTGGTGTATGTTTGTCCACAGCTGTTACGTTGGCTCAGCCTTGACACCAAAAGGGCTGTGTTTGGGGCTTGGCAAATGTACTTAAAAATATTTCTCTCCAGATGGTCCAGTAGTCTAGCCTGCTTATGTATACGTGCTAAAGATGAGTTCAGTTCTGAATTTATGTTGTGACTCTACCTTGCATGTTACAAAGGCACCAACTGTTGCCTAGCCAGTGGTTACCAAAAAAGTTTTAACATTGGAGCTTCCTTCCCTACTGAATGTCTAAACGTCAGTAGAGCATACTTGGAGCGGAACATCATCTCAGTTGCTGAAGGTGTATTTCCTGAGATAACAAAGATGCCTGCTGTAGGGGCAGCGGAAGATGGGGAGGGCTTCTAGATGTCAGTCAGTGGGAAGGCTGCCAGCTCTCCCTTCCATTACATGCCTCCCTCTCTAGGCTTTTTCTTAAATGGTGGAATTATTTAAGTTTTGGAGCCTGGTGGGAGGAAGAACTTGGGGGCATTTACAAAGGTGAGCTGGTTTTGTTGCCCACAGCATGTCTGGTGATGTCCACCTGTCCACTCTCATCACTGCTGATGTCCTCAGGTCTGTGGTTCCCAACCTTGGGCAACCCAGGTGTTCTGCTGCTTCAACTTCTGAAGGTCCCAGCTAGCACAACTTCTGTGAGTCCCTGTCCAAAAACACCTGGGTTGTCCAAGGTTGGGAACCATTGCTCCAGTAAACTCTTCCTTTACCTGGTCTGGCCTTCACTTTGTAATTCCCAGTACAGAGCACACCAGAGGTTTAAGAACAACAAAGACTTCTGGCGATTTCAAGACCAATCAGGTTTCTTTGGCATAAATGTTCATGGGCTGGAGGCCGCCTCACCCTACTAAAGCAAGCTATAGTCTGTGAAAAGGAATTCCAAATAAAACTCAAGGGGCTTGCCTTTTGCAAATGTTTCTGGGCTGTGAAGCAAAAAGCAGCAACCTTGCTGCTTTTTGCATCACAGCCTAGAAACATTTGCATGGGATTCAAAGACATTTAAAGTTTAGGTCTTCCCTCCAAGAATGTAGATAGCTGTTTCCTCCGTTTCTCATGCCTGTAATTCAAAACATAAGGGATTTTTTTAGGTTGGTGATTTTCAGAATAGGGACATGTTGCCTTTGCTTGCGATGTTTTCCCCCTCACTGGTAAACTGAAGTCCAGCACTGCCAAGAGGTCTTGGTGTATGGGATTTCCTAGGCTGAACATGAATCATGATAACGTGGTATCATGAGACCTATGCAGTTCTTCCCCTCTCCCGGTCTTGCATTCCAGGTGAGAGCTACAGCGGCGAAACTGGCTAGGAAGAGGTTTCAAGACTACAATTAAGCATAGTTGAGAGCAATTACTGAGACAGCAGACATACTTGACTTTTAAAACATGAGAGAGTGGCGTTCAAGTTTTGCCTAGAAGTCTTACCCGCTTGATTACAGGAGGTTTCTTTTGTACCTGCACCATCCCAGTGTTGAAAAGCTGGGTGGTTGTTAAGACTGCTGAGTAATAAGGGAGAAAATATGCTACCCTGTTTCATACTCTTTTATTTCTTCAAATAGAAACAAGCTGGTCTCAAGGAAATACTTGTTTAAATGGATTGGCCTAGCAAAACTTGTGAAAGTTTCTTTTTTGCGGGGGGAGGGGGGAACTATGAGAATCTCCCTGTCAGCACAGCCCTGATGCAAATGACAGGATGACTGAAACTCTGTTAGGCTTGATAAAAGAAAATGAAGCATCTGTAGCAGCATTGAGCACAGGTGGATGCCCTGCAGTCCTAGGACCCAGATGGCTCTTAGCCAGATTTCACCAGCCCCTGGATTTCTTTCATAAGCTACCTAAAGGCAGGCCATGTGTCCCACTACAGGAGCACTCAGTCCCTTTTTCAGGAATCCAGAATTTCTGGGTGAAGGAATGGCCTTAGGAGAAAGGAAAGGAGGCGGCTGGCAGTGGGGGGAGGAGAGAGAAAGAATTAGAAAAGGGCAGATTAAGCAGGGGTAGCACCTCCATCACGTGTCCACACCTGTCCTCTGCAAGTGGAATTAACACATGCTGCAGATAAAAGGTTGGCATCAGATAGAGACAGTGTTTTTCAAGGATTTTTGTCTGCCCAGGAATGGAGGCCTTGTGTTGCCTCAGTCAGCCTTGCCAAACTGAGGTTATGGAAGGCAAGCAGCTGCTTTCTTTGCTGAGAGCCTTCCCGGGCATTAAAGCCTCGTTTTATGTAAGAGAATTGAGGGCAATGGGTTTAAATCTCCCTTGGAACTGTTATGTAAGGGCTTTCCAAATCTGGCGTCCTCTTGTGCTTTCTGCATCTGCACCACTCCCAGGATTAAGCCACATTGACTCATTCCTCGTCTTCCACGCCCCCTCCCACCCGATGCTCAGTCCCTTGTAAGCTGTCAATTCATTTCGGAAGCCTTCGTCTGCAGTAGCTTGGGTTTTACGGGAGGAAACGTGTAGCCTTCCAGAAATGGGCCATCTCCAGTTCCCCTCATCCCTGACCACAGATGGGTTGGCTAGGATGAATGGGAGTTGTACTGCAACAATGCTATGAAATGACATAATGGAGATCCATGGATTTCCTGGTCCTGCTGGTTTATGATTTACGTCAGTGCTGGGGAATGCTTGGCTTTCAGGGTGTTGCTGAAGTGTAGTGCCAAGAATTGTTTACCCTTGGGCAGGCTGGCTGGAGATGATGGGAGATGTAGTCTGACAACATCAGGATGGCTGTACTTCGCTTACTCACACACCCCCATCCCAGTGGTTTACATGGGCTGCTTATTTAAAAACTGGTTCGGGAGTGAGACTGTTCACATGAAAGGCATGCATCTCAAAGATACGGAGCATCTTTAAGAAATGTGGAGCATTTCTCAAAGATGCTCCATATTTCACTTCCTCAGGTACCTTCAATGTTGTGCACTTGAAATACTTTGGGTTATAGCGCCTATCAGCCACAATTCATTGTTGCCCTTCCGAGGCACCTGTAGTCTCCAGGGCATTGACAGCCAATCCCACATCTCTCACACTTGGCCAAATGGGCTGGGGATGCTGGGATGTGTAGTCCGATACATATGAAAAGTGCCAAAATGCAGTAGCTGAACTCACAGGCTCAAATCTTAGTTCCTGAAGGTAAGAGTACTGTGATTGCTAATGGGATGGCTGTGGTTGCTAATTCGTAATGGTGGGCATGTTCCATTGTGCTCTCTTCATGATAATATTTCCACTGTACACATACTAGGATTTAGAGCTCAGGTTTGAAATGCCAATATGGAGGAGAGTGCTGTCATTCCTGTCCGAAAGTGAGCCTATGGATATTTTCTGTCTATCTCCCTCCCTGCCTAGCAGAAATATTGACTGCAGCTGCAGAGAAGAGACTCTGCAAAGAAGTTTCTTCTTAATTAAATTCTTCACCTGGGCTGATCTTCAAGCAGGTGGTTTCTAAAGCAGATGCATCCACCCACCTCCATTCTTTCCTGGGGCCCCTCTCACCTACAAAACCAGGGGCTTGGGGTGCTGAGACGGTTTCTGTCCAATTGCTGTGTTGGCAAAGGCCAACCCTATCCTCTAGGTGAAGGTGCTTCCAGTAGAAACTTTGCTGGAAGCCTAATTCTCCCCGGGCAGGGACAAAAGTCTAAACCTGTTTCTCAGGGATGAGGAACAAGCAGCCCATTTGCCATTGTTGGATTCCCATCAGCTCCACTGATCTTGGTCCGTCTTTCTGGATTGGAGGTGGGGGTAATAATCTTTAAATGGCCAGAGGGTCACAGATCCACCACCACCTCAATTGTATCTGGATTATGTAGCTTCAGGCTTCAGATGAAAGTGTAGATGAAAGATTTCTGCTCAACACAAAGCCGACAACATTCCACCAAGAGCACAAAAAGCTAGTATGGCAAGAGAAAAGACAAGGTTGCAACAATTCACCTGGATCTGCTGATCTGTGTGTGGAGAGAACATTCCAATTGTGCAAACCCCTCCACCCAGCATAGTGTCAAATGATACAGGCGAATCCTACATTTGCCAGTTCCCTGCTGCTGATGAAAATGAAGTATGTGTAATAAAATGTAAAGTAGGGAGAGGCAAGGTGCTAGTTATCAAATACAGGAGCAACAGATGCATTGACTTTCCAAAATAAAACCCAAACATGTTATGGTCTCTGTTATTCTTCTTAAATGCTTTGAACAAATAAATATCTAAATCTATACCCCAGAGCACAGGGGGGGGGGACTCCTTGCTCCCTGAGCTCCTTGCCTTCTGAAGATTCCGGCCAAAGAGTCTGGCAAAAGGTCAGGAAGAAATACTTCCAGAACACGGCCAAACAGCCCCCCCCCCAAAAAAAAAACTCCCAACAGTGATCTAAATAATAGTTGATATCTTTTTATATTATACTGTTCTTGGTTTCGTCTTTCCTCACAGAATTTAAAGAGCATTTGTGAATCATGGTTAATAATAATACTTTTAAAATGCTAGTACTGTGTTATACAAATTGTTACACTGGGATAATGTTTGTTTCCCAGGTGAAGGGAGCTACTTGGCCAGGCAAACTTTTTTCCTGAGGGACATTTTAGACTTCCAGTTATAGCCAGACCATAGAAATCCTTTGGGACTATTCAAACAAACCTGCAAATGAAAGTATTTCTGGGGTGCTCACACAAAGATCACCTGCCTCCTCTCTTTCATTCAATCTGAAGAAGCCAGATTTTCTTCACTTGACTGTGTTGGACTACAGCTCCCATGCCTCCTAGTCAGCATGACCTTTGGCCTTTTTAGTAGAAATGATGACACTTGTAGTATAACACAGCAGGAGGAGCTCCCTATTATGAAACACTAGATTCTAGAATAAACTGTTAGGTTCAGTTATGCACTTGGGGCAATTTCTTTCAGCCTGGCCAGTGAGCCTAACCAGAAGACACGAGGTCTGAGGGCCTTACAACAACTAGCAGCTAAGGAAACTAATGTCTGCCATTTTCTGGGGGTGGGGGTGGGATCAGATGGGCAGTTCTGTACTCCCTCTTTTGGGTCCTGAAGATGTGTATAATAGGGTTCCCCTACTCTGAATCTGAGCTGTCTCCCAAGCAAGTCATTTTGTGTGTTTACTGTGTACAAAGGTGATCTACTAGTTACCATACTTTCATATGGTTCCTTCCAGGAACATAAAGCAAGGCAAAGTTCTTTTCCTCCTTCTCATTTTTAACTCACAACCAATGGGGATTCGAACCTGAATTCCCCCAAGGCTTCAATGAGCACTATAGCGTGCATGCTTTGTGGCGCAGGCACATTTATCACCAAGCACTGGTGGACGTTGAGGCAGCTCATGAGGAGAAATTCACATGAATGCACTGTCACCATCAACATCACAAATCACACTGAGGTAACACATGCCACCCCACAAACTGCACTGAGAAAATTGTGCCAAAGTGGAAAATGTTACATTTTTGGACTACAGGCCCCAGAATATTTCAGACAGTGTCATTTATTGGCTGTGCTAGCGGGGGGCACACTGGAACTTGTGGTCCAAAACCAGAATTTCCTCATCGCTACAGTGGGCCCAGAGCACTTCAGACTCCAATGATTGCATTACCTCTGCGAGAGATGCTCTGGAAATTAGCAGCTGAAAAAGCAGAAAGATGCCTTGGGTGGGAGGAGAGTGAGAGTGCAAGCAACAGAACTGAGTTAGGAAATTCTCAGACAGGAATTAGAATGTGAACAATACTGCTAATGAAGCAGTCATTAACCTCTAGTGATTTGCAAGCTGCTGTAGTGTCTGATTTTGTACAGCACCTGGCCCAGAGATCTTAAGTGTGGCAATCAAGTTTGTGGGAAAGGGAAGAGAGAGTGCCTTCAAGCACCTCACTTAGTTAAAAATGCAACCAGCCCACACAATACTTCAGCCCACACAACAGAACATGGCTTCCTGTAGAGAGGGAGGTAATTTCCAGGCAGCCTTATATACTCTTCTTATATCGGATTTGCATCTACTCTCAGGGCGTATATGCACATGTGGTTGAAACTTAAACCCTGATAGGAACAGCGGGTGCAGCAACCACAAACATGTCAAACACACCTCTGAGGGCAAAGGCCTTCCACCCTGCATAAAGTTAAAAGGAAATGAATGCCTTGCAAATATGCAGAGAAACACGCAGAGAAACAGGTTGAAATCCTTTTCCCTGGTTCGACCTGAATTTTCCTGGAAGGCCAGAAGCACAACAGATCATTGTCGTTCTCTCGCTGATACATCAAGCCAATCAAACTGTGTCCACCGATCGGGCTCTAGAAACAATTTGTTTTCTTCAAAATCTTCCAGCAGAATGAATTAGCATGTAATTGCTATACAGGGCCAGCCCTGCCACTAGGCAGCCTGAGGCAGTTCCTCGGGTAGATTTTTGTTGCTGTTGTGAGGTGGTGGTGGTAGTAGTGATGGGGATTGCTTTTGTTGCCTTTTCACAGATTCTTTTCTTGTTAGAGGAGAGAAGAAGTACTTCTGGGCTTTTCTGTCTCATGTGGCAAATGTATGGCTGGCTTTGGTACTATATAGTATCTACCATGACCGAAGGGCCAGAGGAACATATGTTCTGCCTCAGGCAGCAAAATGTCTCAGGCTAACTCTGTTGCTTCCCTTGAAGTTTTCCTGTGCATAGAAAAACATTTCATTCAAAATTTCATTCTGTTGCCATATGTTTAAGAAGTGGACTTGATCCACAAAAATCTTACATTAAAATATAATAATTGGTTTTTAAGGTGCCATGTGTTTTTGTCTTTTGTTTTACTTCATTTCTTTGGAATTTGCCTGGTATGTTTTCACAGAGTAACACGGCTCCCTCTTCCAATTGTGCATTTGTGCATAGAATAACTGCAGAAAGAGCATGTGAGTTGGCTTCAATTAAAAAAACCTGCTGAGCTTTGTCTTATGCTATTGCTACCTTTGCAACCTTGATTTTGTTCTCTACAGCAAACTCCCACACTGACAAAGGAAAGGCGAAAGCAAAGCATGCTGGTTATATACTGCCCTATAATGCTTAAAGCACTCTCTGGGTGGTTTACAAGTAATTCTGCGGGTGATACATTGACCCCAGAGCAAGCTATGTCCTCATTTTACCAATTTTGGAAGGCTGAGTGAACCTTGAGCTGGCTACCTAGGATATAGCCGTGGGTTGTGAGCACAGTTCTGGCTGCAGTACAGCAGTTTAACCACTGCATTACGAGGCTCATGGGGTAGAGAAAAGGACATCCATTCCTCTGTCTCAAGGTGAGAGCTTCATTAATGGGAAAATGCATATCCCAAGGAGCCACCTCAGGAAGGGAGGGATTCATGGTACAAAGGAATTGTGGCCAATCATCAGACTTGGTTGCCAAAGTGTTTGGAGTTCTGTAGGGTTATCAGGTCAGCAGCGCTCCATTTCTGACATTTCAGTTTAAAAACATCAGCATAGTTTTTCTGCACCACCTCATAAAGAAACAGTATGCATGCATCTTTGTGTTGAGCCAGTGGGCTCTGGCTCCCTTTGGGAATGGGAAAAAATGCAAGCCCGGTACTGAAGCAATCCCTTCCATCCTTCCGAGGTCAGTAAAATGAGTACCCAGCTTGCTGGGGGGGGGGCAATGTGTAGCCTGCACTCTGTAATTAAAATTGTAAACCGCCCAGAGACTACTTGTAGTAGTATGGGGCGGTATATACGCAGAACACTTTTGCTTTAAAAAAAAACCAGACTTCCTTCACTGCCAGAACATAAAATCCATGTTCCTGCCTGGCAAGAGAACACATAGCAATTTCCCAAGACTTTAGCCAATGTCTTGTGTCATGGTTGCTTAGGAACAAGTGCTGGTATAAACTCTTTACAAGCACATGCCAGTAGGTGCTAGGACTACTGTGCCAGGACTAAAACCAACCTTGCAAAGTAAAGAAGCTGCCATTAAATCTGTGCCAGTCTAACAATCCAAGCCCTGGGATCTTAGGCTTCACCAGGTATCCCTGCGGCTGCTAGAAAATCAAGAGCCAAAATCCTGAGCTCCCTACATTTCCAAAGTGGATCAAAATCCAAATGTAAAATTATCCATTTCAGGCAATTCTTTGAAGAACATATTTTAATGATGTGCTATCAGGCTGATTGACATGGTGATCCATTCCAGGGCTTTCTAAGCATGGAGAGTACTCAGAGGTGGTCTAGCCTTCCTTTATTCACAAGCCACTTCTGGGATTGTGAAGGTTCCTCAAGGCTACAGTTGGCAGGCTCTTCTCGTGGGATCCAGGTTCTTCTGACTGTGGCTTCTGGGCATAACAACTCCCTGAGCTGCCTAGTCAAAATATGAAAGTCAAAGTCTTAACCTTTACTTACTCGTGGA
This sequence comes from Phrynocephalus guinanensis, assembly GCA_037367245.1. Taxonomy (NCBI): domain Eukaryota; kingdom Metazoa; phylum Chordata; class Lepidosauria; order Squamata; family Agamidae; genus Phrynocephalus; species Phrynocephalus guinanensis. The sequence goes on along the minus strand of CM074743.1, from coordinate 30,778,119 downwards.
CCTCACAAAATCGTATAGCAGTCAGGGTACAGAATGTACTCAAATTTATTATCCAGATTTCCACCCACCCACCCCAAGTAAATGGACATAATAAATTCAGAAAGTGGGGTCATTGCCTGGGGACATCACTAGCTTAGCTTTTATACACTTGACCTACGGTGTCGGTAACATTGCTGTGCTCCAGTCAGAAACCTGAACCCAGAAATAACTGTGCATGTATCATGCAGTTTCACGCAGAAACTTCAACTGCAGTAACTTCTCCTATTAATAGGCCTCCCCAGTTGACCTTGGCAAGCCATAATAATAGATAGGTAGGTGGGCTCACATGGAAACAAGTTGCATAAGCTCTCCTGGTGGAGATGCAGCCAAGACCCAGGCTAGTCACTACTGTACAAAGCAAAAGTAGTTCCTGAACACCTTAAGACTTGGCAGCACTAGCTGTAAGTAACTCCTTCCATGCTGGGTTTCCTTTCAACACTCTCTGGAAACTTCCAATGGACATAGAATTCTGAAGCCAGCCAACTAACTGATGCCAATTCTAACTAACATGTGATGTTTTAGTGGCAAGAACTTCACAAAGTGGTTTGCTTATATATCGCCCCATACAGCTTCAAGTAGTCTCTGGGCAGTTGACATTTTATTACAGTATGCAGGCTACACTATCTCTGTTTCTGGAACAATCTAAACTGCAGGTTATGATTTATAAAGCCATACATTAATTGGTGCCCTGTTACTTATACAGGTCTGCCTGATTTTAACATCCTTGGGGAAGCCACTTGTCTCAGTTTTGTCTCTTTCCAGGAGTCAATGGGTGGCAAAATAAAAGGGACAGACTCATCAGTGGCTGCTTCCAAGGTCTGGAACTCTTTGTCAGGGGTCTGTGAAGCTCCATTATCTCTGCTACCCTTCTGCCAAGAGGCAAAGTCCCTTTTGCTACACACTGTAGGTTTTGGACAGTTAAATGGATCTATCTCGTAGGTAGATGTGAGGTGAGACAGGAAGGAGATCAGGAAGTCTTGAGTGAGTTGTCCTCTCCTCCAGTCAAGCTGGAAGACAGCTATCTCTCATAGTATACCCTCTCACTTGGGATGAAGGAGATGAAAGTAAAAGAGAAGAGTGTGATGGAGGGAAAGTGCATGGAAAAGGGCACAGAAAGAGGAGAACAGGGATTTCTGGTGACAGAGGAGGGGAGGATGAATAGAAGAAAGACTGATGTTATATAAGGTCTGTCATTTTCCATGGCTTCAGAGACTAGGACGCGGGGCAATGGTCTCAAACTACAGGAAAAGAGATTCAATTTAAACATTAGGAAGAACGTCATGACAGAGATGTTCGGCAGTGCATAAATTGGAACCTAAGTTGATTATGAAAGATGAAGAGGGAAGATTTTTGATGATACAAATCACTTGGCAATCTGAAAAATTTTTTATTGTAGGCATTTATGCGCCAAACGAAAGGAAATTTGAATTTTACAGAGAGGTAGAACAAAAATTGTTAGATTATATGGATGAAAAACTCTTTCTGATGGGTGACTGTAATGGTGTAATGATGCCAGATTTGGATAGGTCTCAGAGAAAAAAAGGTTCAGAAGGGAAATTACCAAAATCTTTTTATGACTTAGTTGAAAATTTTGGATGGACCGATATTTGGAGACTGAGACATCCAATGGAAAAACAGTTTACCTTTTTTTCTGAACCGAACCAGAGTTGGGGGAGAATTGATTATATATTTGTTCCTAATGATATCTCACATAGAGTGACAAAAGTGGAAATTTTACCTAAAACGATTTCAGATCATAATGCAATGGTGATGGAAATTAAAACAAAAATGCAAGGATTACACCGTTGGAGGTTGAATGAAAGTTTACTGGATGAGACTGAGATATTGCAGATAGCGAAAAAAACCTTCAGAGACTATTTGAAAAATAATTGGAGAAGAGAAACACCAATAAATGTGGTATGGGATGCTAGTAAGGCTGTTATGCGAGGCTTCTTTATTCAAAGAAATGCGTATCAGAAGAAACAGAAGGAAAAGAAGCAAAATGAGATTTTAAAAGAATTGGTAGAGATAGAGAAGAAATTGGTGGAGAAGCCAAAGGAACAGAAATGGATTCAAAAATTAAAGATGCTTCAAACTCAGTTGTCGATGATTATTAACCAAGAAATTGAGTGGAAGGTAAAGATGATGAGACAAAGAAATTTTGAATCGGCAAATAAAGTAGGGAAGTTATTGGCTTGGCAGCTGAAATGGAAGCAAAAACAGAAGGTTGTGAACAAATTAGTAGTAGACCAAAAATTAGTGGAAGATCCAAGAGAAATTGTAAAGGTGTTTCGGAATTTCTATAGAAATTTATATACGAAGAAAAAAGAGAATCCGGAACAGATTGATAGATATTTGAAAAAGAATGGATTGAAAAAAATCTCAACAAACCAAGTGTCAATACTGAGTGAGAAAATTACCCCACATGAAGTACAAAGTGCAATAGAGAGGGCGAAAACTGGAAAATCACCGGGCCCAGACGGTCTGACTGCAAAATATTATAAAAAATTGTCAGAAGAAATGTTACCAATAATGGTGGAGGTTATGAATGAAGTTCTAGAAAAAGGAGTCATACCCAACACCTGGAAGGAGGCGTATATAACACTGATTCCAAAGGAGAACGCGGATACAACAGATGTTAAAAATTATAGGCCCATTTCCCTTTTGAATGGAGACTACAAATTATTTGCCGATGTTTTGGCTAATAGATTAAAAAGGGTTTTAAATGAGTTATTACACAAAGATCAAGCGGGGTTTCTTCCTGGCAGACAGATGAAAGATAACATGAGAAATATAATTGATATAATAGAGTATCTAGAAGTCAGGAAAGAGAAACAAGCTGCCTTGATATTTATTGATGCTGAAAAAGCCTTTGATAATGTCTCTTGGCAATTTATGAAGAAGAATTTGGAATATATGGGAGTGGGAATAAAGTTTTGGAACGGTGTTAATGCAATATATAAGGAACAGAAAGCAAGTTTATTGATTAATAATGTGATAACAGAAAGTTTTCCGATTGGGCAAGGTACAAGACAAGGGTGTCCATTGTCTCCATTGTTATTTATTACTGTATTGGAAGTATTGCTAGTCAAACTGAGGGACATGGGGACAATTAAAGGTATATGTGTGGGGGATAAGGAATATAAATTAAAAGCGTTTGCCGATGATTTAGTTCTGACGTTAGAGAATCCAAAAGAAAGTATTACTGAGATGATGAAAATAATTGAGGAATTTGGTAATCTAGCCGGTTTTAAACTAAATAAGAATAAAACGAAGGTTTTATTGAAAAATGTAACAAAGAAAGATTGCGAAGAATTCGAAAAATTGTCCGCCCTCTCAGTGGTGAAAAAAGTTAAATATCTGGGAATCAACTTATCTCTTACGAATTTAAATCTCTTTGAGGATAACTATAATACGGTATGGAACTTGATTAAGAGAGATCTGGAAACATGGAATAGATTGAATTTGTCGTTGATGGGAAGAATTTCGGTGATAAAGATGAACGTGCTACCAAGGTTGTTATTTCTATTCCAAATGATCCCAATACTTAGAGGAATAGGCCACTTTAAGGAATGGCAGAAGACATTGTCCAAATTCGTCTGGCAAGGTAAAAGACCCAGAATAAGATTTAAATTACTAACAGATGCCAAGGAAAGGGGAGGATTTGCCATGCCAGACCTGAGATTGTATTACGAAGTGGCCTGCCTAGGTTGGATAAAAGATTGGATTACTTTAGCTGATGAGGATCTATTGGATCTAGAAGGTCATGATAACAGATTTGGTTGGCATGCTTATCTTTGGTATGACAAAGTGAAAGTACACAAAAGCTTTATGAATCATGTAATTAGAAAGTCATTACTTCAGGTCTGGGAACGGTTGAAACCTCTTTTAGAGAGATATACACCGAGATGGTTATCCCCGATTGAGGCATTGGTGATCAAGAGGAAAGATAAAGAAGGGGTGGGGATCACCTATGGTGATGTGTTATTTTTTTTCAGAAAAAGGTCCTAGACTGAAGTCTTATGATATGTTGAAAGAGAAGTTAACAGGTTGGTTTCAGTACCATCAACTAAATGACATTTTTCAGAAAGATAGAAAGATGTTTGGGTTTGGAGAGAAGGAATCTAAGTTCCAGACCATAATTATGGGCCCAAAAAAGAAATTGTTGACCAGATTATATAATTTTTTTTGTTGGAGTTGAATTTAAAAGATGAACAAGTTAAAGAATGTATGGTAAAATGGGCTATGGATCTGGGTCATAATATTGGGTTAGATGTGTGGGAAAGATTGTGGAAGAAGAATATGAAGTTTACCGCATGTACTTTGATAAAAGAAAACCTGTTGAAAATGATGTATAGGTGGTATATTACTCCAACGAAGTTAGCAAAGATGTATAGGATGAAAGATGACCACTGCTGGAAATGTAAAGAGAAACAAGGTGATTTTTATCATATGTGGTGGACGTGTGAGAAAGTGAAAGAGTATTGGGCAATGATATATGATGAACTCAAAAAGATGTTAAAGTGTACATTCCCAAAACGACCTGAATTTTTTCTGTTAGGGTTGGTGGATAATGAAATTAAAGGAGCAGATAGGACTCTATTTTTATATGCAACAGCAGCGGCAAGAATGCTCCTGGCACAGAATTGGAAGACAACGTATATACCATCTTTGGATGAATGGAGGGCGAAAATATTGGATTTTGCAGAGATGGCCAGACTGACGTGCAGACTGAGGGATCAGGACAACCAGAAGTTCCAGAAAGATTGGCAAAAATTTAAGAATTACATGGAGATTTATTGCAAGGAATTAAAGACTCTTACCGGATTAGGATAGAGCTCGAAGGATTACTACTTATTTTTCAAATCTTTTTTATAAACATATAAAGGGGTTTGTCTGAAAGGAAGGCTAGGAGATGAATAACGCTAAAACCACGGGATGAACAGAGGGAAGCCAAATTTCAGTAGAATGATTTTGTATTACTAATGTTTTGAACTTGACTTTTTTTTTGTATACTAAAATTCTTTAATAAAAACGTTTTAAAAAAAAAAAAAAGAGATGTTCGGCAGTGGAATATGCTGCCACGGATGGTGGTGGAGTCTCCTTCTTTGGAGGTTTTTAAGCAAAGGCTGGATGGCCATCTGTCAGGAGTCCTGTGATGGGGGTTCCTGCATGGCAGGGGGTTGGACTAGATGGCCCTTCAGGTCTCTTCCAACTCTATGATTCTATGATTCTATGATATAAGGGAGGAACAGAGCTGGAAACAAGAGTATGGCAATCAAGTAGAGCTCCTCACCTGTGCTGCAGGACCTTATGCTCTGGCATGGAAATGCTATTGAGGAGATTGACCAAATTGGGAGCGGTTTGGAACCTATCCATGTTAAGGACTCCGATGAAGACCTCTAGGTTGGACAGGGAGATGGGCAGAGTTCACAGATGTTTGTGATTCAGTTGTACTCCCCGAAGTTGTTGTGCCTGAAAACTGTTTTAATAAATTTATTTTTGGACAGTCTCCTATCTTATTGGGGTCAAGAAGGGAGGAGCTGCCAAATATGAAGCTCCCACCTGATCACGGTACTGTAGATTAATCTTTTTTAATTTATAAGTTTCTGTTTGTGTCTTACTGATGGGGGAATTGTGTGTGTTTTCATTTTTTCTTTAAGCTTATAACTTTGCTCTTTTACAATCTGCAATATATATATAAACATTATCCATAAATATGCAAAAGGCCATTCTATCCACCACTAATAATCTTTGGCAATGGCTCACAATTATTCAGACCTTTCAAATCAGAGTCTTCAGGGGAGAGGAGCATTTCTTCAAGAATTCAAATTGTTTTTGGTATGCAGTCAGAGTCAACTAATAGAGAGCCTAATAGCTATTTCAGAGTAATTGAGGTATTTAAGGAGCAGTTTTACCAGTTCCATTTTCCCAATAAATCCTCATGTCTGCTCAAGGGTTTGAATCCAGACCTACTGAATAGTAGTCCATCATGGGGGGTAACTAATCGAATCAACACATGCTTAGTCCATCTTGAGTTCTTACTGCCTATATTTCAAATGCAGTAGCCATGTGACACTGTCTCAGAATGTAGGCAGAAGAAAATAAAGTATTGTCACAGTTTAAAGACTAACAATTTTTAAGCTCAAAGTTCACCTCTTCATACACTGGAATGCAAGCATATGACCCATTTAAGTATACATATCCCCATGACCAGGAGAGGATACAGATAATTGACAAGGTAACAATGGATTCTTTATACATGAAGAGGAATATCAAGCTCTTAATTAACTTCAATTAGCAATTGGCCAGAGCAATAGCGGTAGGGCAGGTGGACTTGTTTAGGAAATGCTTCAGAAGCCTGACTCAACTGCTTTATTCTAATAATATGTTACAGAAAGCTGGGTGATTAATATATACAATGCACTAATAAGCCTTGATCTGTATGGAGGCCTTTACAGATGCTTTGGAATACATCCATGAAGTCAGTTTCTGTAACCTTCCCCTTGAGTCTCCCTTTGTAATTCATTTTTCCTCCAATAGCCATGTTGAGATTTATAGCAGAGAGTTCTGAGAATTTTAAGTGTTCTGAACTGCTTTCATGATAGCTGTTTTTTGTCCGTTATTTATTGTGCACAACAATTGCCCTTTGTCCCATGTAGAACACAAGAAGGGCACCACTGGCAGAAGATGGAATAAATCACATTAAAGGAGTAACAAGTAAATCAAACCCTGATGTTGTGTCTGACATTGCCAGTGGTGTTGTTGCCAGAATTAGGTATGAGAGCACAGATGGCATCTGAGTCTGAGACAGGATCTTGTTCCTTCCTCCACCTCCATGTTGTATTGCCTCTTGTGTGCCAGTACTTGTTTAAGGTTGTGGGTGCTTGTGTCTGTATTTCCGAGTAATTCTACAACATTAATGATTTGGAAAGTACTTGCGATTATTGCCGTAGTCTTGGCTAGCCCATATTTCTTGACCCAGGTGTTGTGGAGACATTCACAGACAATAACAATATAATTGCCTGTGGCAAAACACTGGCCTGGGGAACTGAGAACTTGATTCCACATTGTGGTTGGCAGAGATGAGCCAGCCTGTATGGCCTTGGGCAAGCTGCCCAGGTCCAGAATGCCCCCAGAAGAAGGCAATGGCATACTTACTATTTCTGAGTGCTCTCTACCTAGAAACCCCTCCTGTTCCATTTAAAGTGCATGGTTGCATGCATGCAACTCTGCTCCCCACCGCACACACGCACGCACGCGCGCGCGTGCGCACACACACACACACACACACACACACACACACACACACACACACACACACACACACACAGAGCATTCCTCCTCCTCCGTGCATCTACAGCGATGGTTTGATTCTTCACTGTGTCTCCGTCCTTTGGTTCCAGTCAAGGCAGATCCCTGCATGACTTGGGTGGAGTCCTACATGCAAGGGGCAGAGCCTCGCCCCAGCAGGACTGAAGATTACAGGGAGCATTGTTAGTATACCAAAGGACAGAGTAGGCTATGGTGTTTTGTTTTTGTGATCAGTAGAAATGGAGACTAAGAGCGTTTATACACTACCCCTAAACTCCGGGGCAAATGGCTCCCAGCTCCGGAGCTTAAAAATGTTTACCCACCAGCTCCGGAGTTAACAGGAAATTAAGTGCGACCCCGCCCACTTTAGTGCGTCCCAGCGCAGCTTTCAGGTACCTGCTTTTTGGAGGTGAATATTATTTGATCCGGTGTAAGGATAGTGAGTGCGGGGCTCTCCTTGCTTCTGTTTGTTGTTTTTTGGCTCCCGCCCCTTTAAGAGCTACTTTTACAGAGACAAGAGGCAGAAGGAGGTGAGCTGCATGCTTTTCTTTCTCTTTTTCTCCCTCCCCTCACACAGCCAGCAGCCAGGAAGTGCGGAGGGGGGTGGGAACGCCCGAAGAGCAACCCCTAAGATTTCTGGTCCGAATTTAAGTGGCCAGCGGATCTTAGGGGTCGTGTAAAAAGGCCCTTAGTGGCAGCTTGAGTGGAATGGAAAAGTTAAGTGACCAGTTTCAGTAATCTGGATTTTTAAAAGCATGCGGCTTATACCATCCCATATTGCTTAAAGCACTCTCTGGGCATTTTACCACTTAATAATGCAGGCCAACATAAATAGGAAGGAACAGGTTCTCTTACACTGCAGAGAAAAGAGGCCTTGGGCATTGCGACAGTCAATGTGTGTTCTCTCTAACTGAAACAGCTGCCCATAATTAATCCCTTGGAGGAAACTCTCATCCCCTCAGGTAGAGTTTCAGTGATATTATAATCACAAGTCTTGTGCCTTGTAAAATACAGGTAGGGTTGCTGAAAAACTCATGGAAATGTCACTGGTGAGCATTGGAGGGTGCAGATGTGTCTGTTTCTTTCTTAATATCATTAAGATAAATATTAAGATAATACTGTATAGCCACTATGCTACTTTGTCCCAAATCACAGTTTGGAAATAAATTTGAAACATATTATTTTTGAGGTTAAGACATTCTGAAAGATGTTTAAGATGTTCTTTTCGAAAGTAATATAATGATTGTTGACATTTTTACTTTTTTGGTCATGATGACTGGTGACTTATCTGCATAGATGAAAAATGCTAATGTTTTTGATTCATCTCTACCTTGTAACTTTTTGGATGGGTTGAGTCCTTCAACTCATAATGCTAGGAGTCATCCATATAGAAGTCATGATGGATTTCAAGAAAGAACCCTAAAGTTATAAGGTTTGAGCATAAACTAATGATGATGATGATGATGATGATGATGATGATGATGATGATGATGATGATGATGATGATAGATTTCACCTCTCTACAGCTGCTAATCCACTGCTATGGGATCTATGACAGTCTCACTCTTTTTGAACTGGACTTGGTGTTCTCTTGCAGGTATGCTCAAAACCAGTAATACAATAATAATATTGTACTTGAAAAGTTTAGAGAGGACATTTCTGCATGTTTTGACAATGAGAAGCAACTGGCCAGTGAGATAAAGAAGACTCAGTAATAGTTGAGAAGTTGCTATCTGCTGTTGCTTCTCTCACATAGAGTGGGTCTTTCTTTCTCCTTTACTGGGCTTAATCAGATCCAACTGCCCCATAAGAGAGAACAATTGACATCTGCTATAAAGTGACCTTGGTATCATCCCAATGCCCCTGTGCTATGTCTGCAGTGACAAAGCTGATCGATTCCACAAAAACCTGAAAGCAAATGGGAAGGCAGTGCTATCAGTTCAAAGCAATCAATATATGCAAGTTATCTGCAAGAATTTGGAACTGAGGAGCAAAGCTACATGGTGGAGTATGCTTGGTGGGATGCTTTTTAGGCAACTGGCTGCTGAGCCAGAGGTTGGCAGCTTGATTATCCACTGTGGGCGCTTTTACACGACCCCTAAGATCCGCTGGCCACTTAAATTCGGACCAGAGATCTTAGGGGCTTGTCGCTCCTCCTGCTTCCCCACCCCTCCGCACTTCCGGGCTGCGTGAGGGGAGGGAGAAAAAAAAGGAAGAAAAGATTGTGCCTCACCTCTGTTCTGGCTCTCGACAGCAAGATTCCTGTCTCTGTAAAAGTAGCTCTTAAAGGGGCAGGAGCCAAAAAAACAACAAACAGAAGGGAGGAGAGCCCCGCACTCACTATCTTTACACCGCATCAAGGAATTTTCAGGACGGAAGAGCAGGTACTTGAAAGGTGCGCTGGGACGCGCTAAAGTGGGCGTGGTCGCACCTAATTTCCTGTAAACTCCGGAGCTGGTGGGTAAACATTTTTAAGCTCTGGAGCTGGGAGCCATTTGCCCCCGAGTTTAGGGGTTGTGTATAAACACCCTGTGTCTCCTGTGAGGCCTTGGGCAAGCTGAACTGTCCCAGGATGCCTCCAGAAGGGAACGGTAAACCACTTCTGAGTTTCCTCTACCCAGAAAACCCTGGAAAGAGTCACTATCAGTCAGAATTGACTTGGTAGAACATGATTGTTATTTAATAAAGCAATAACCCCCCACCACAACCATTTCACAAATGAAAATGAAGACACATCAGTGCCTATGACCGCAGCTTTATTCTTACTCCAGAAATTATTGCCTCAACCTACTCCCACAGCTTTGCTGAAGACTCTCCTTCAAGATAGATTGGAAATTCTGTACACCTTTTATGAAACACAACAAAAAGGCCTTTCTTCTCAGCTTCCCTATGATGGCCCTGCAAAACTATAGGTTTTAATCATATAAATGACTGTAAATTACCACAGCAGCCATTACCAGACACCTAAGACTCCTTTCCTATCCTGCTGTCCCCAAAGGCTTCTTCAGGACCAAAGAGAACCCAAGCAAGCCTAGGAACTTTGAAAATGTGAGAGGAGAATAGGAAACCATTTTTATTAATGAACTATGGCTGCAGTTGATGACATTGTTAAGTTTACACACTGTAAATTTATGTTATTGAATTTCAGCTACAGAATTTCACAGATAATTGCTGAGGTTTCATCAAACAACCTAATACACCACACTAGCATCTTTTATTGAGTTCTAACTGTTCTTCTACCAAGTCTGGCTTTAGCAAGTGGCAGTACCAGGATTATCTCCTCCTTAAGTCATTCTCTTCTTCCTCTCTCTCACTTTGTTCGTTTACTCAAGATATACCATCTCTAGATGGAGCCAGAAGTTAGGCTGAATGCAGAGATAATAGGACCCTGAATGCATGCTTTCTGCAAGATAAAAATAGGAGGGAGATGGGGGCAAGTCAGACAATGAACTTCAAAAAGGTCAGGAGCTCAGCTGTGGAGGTAACCTGGAAGTGGCAGGAAAACAGAAAAGGTAGGATGGCGAAACGGCCATGAAATGGTTGGCTTGGGTTGCTGGGGAGGGGAAGAGGAAGGAAGCTTTCAGCTTCAGGAAATATGGATAATCACATTGGCCCCATCTTGAAAACAGCTAATTGAGGCAGTAAAGAAGGAAAATCTGGGATCTGCATGGGAGGTGAGCATGACAAATTGTATTACAAATTCCACAGTCCTCTGGCTAGGATTCCAGCAGTTCAATCTATGAATTTAGGGGTTGTAGGGCCTGTAACCCAGAAAGGTAATTTTTCCATGCATTCAACTAATTACAGAGGAATTTTGCAAAGGACCTGGTACAAACTTCTGAAATTTAATATCCAAATGTTGTCAACCTCTTGCTGAGATCTAATGGGGGTAAAAGCTGAATCTAGGGAATTTGATGCCACTGACACAGTTAGTGCAACTGCATGCTTTCTCCATAAAATTGGATGCTATGTGAATGCTTTGTTTCTGACAAGATCCATGCTGAGGCTCGACCCTGCCTGGAATTTGAACTCAGTGACTGGGAATGCCCTTTCCTCTGATTGAGCTATCTTCAGTCTTTTGAGAGCTGAACCTCACCTTTTTCATCCCTGTAACATGAGACTTATTTTTCCTGTCCTCTTATTTCCTTTTTCGTGGACTTTCTGGTCAGGAGCCACGTGTTCATTTCACCAAAGAGCTTATCCAGACCTAGCACTTATGAAATGATCAGATTCTGCACTGGTATTTTTCCTACCATCCAGATGATCCAATGGTTGTTTCCCTTTATTCAGTGCTTTTCCCCTATGACTTATCATTCTTTTTTTTCTTGCCTTCCAGCATGTTTACTTCTAGACTTGCTTTGTTGAAGGGGAGAGTGGCTGATCACTGTGGTGCTTCCTATTAAAGTTCATGTCTGGAGTCAGAATCTCCCAGCTAGAAGCTTTGAATTAGAGTTCAATTTAACACCTGAACAAAAATAATTCAGAAAGAGAAGCTTCAGCAAGACAGTGAGTTTCCTAAATACAATAAGTACAAGGAGTTCTGAGATTTCCTAAAAAATACATTTCCATTGAAGTGACTTCTGTATCCCATACTCCTTTGTGGTGGAGTAGAAGAAAGGGTGGTGGAACTTTGACCATCTGGAATATCCCAAAGAGCAATGGAAGATCACTAGCTGACAGCCCTTTTGTCTGTTAGAAATGAAGAGAGACAATTAATTCTTCATCCCCCAAAGTATGGAAGTTGAGTCATGGCAACTGGACTTCTTTTCTTGAGAGATTGAAATGTTTGGCTGCTCATCCAAACAGCTTTGTCAGTCTGAGTAAAGCTAGTTTTGAGTCCTCCATTTTATAGTTCATTTTTACCTCATGTCACCCCGGTCTGAGGTGAGGGGCTCAGGCACAGTCTATTTGCTGCTTATCAGGCAGTGATTTCAACAATCCCCAGACAAATCAAAAATATTTCACCCTTCCACCACCAAGGCCATAGCTAACGACCCATACTTCAGCACCTTAGGCCACTGCCCACCTAATGGCCTATTGAGCCACCTAATGAGCCTACTCAGGCCATTTTTCTTCTTATGAGCCTATTTCAGATCAGGGTGACATGAGGTCAAAGTGAACTATAAAATGGAGGACTTGCAACTAGCTTTCCTCAGACTTAAGAAGCTGTTTGGATGAGCAGCCAAATGTTTAAATCTCTCAAGAAAAGTCAAGTTGCCATGACTCAGCTTCCAGATAAACTGACCTGGATGACTGATAATCTTCACACACATCCCCTTAAGTGAAACTTGATACTACCATACTGTAGGTTAATTTTTATGGTCTTGAAATATTGTTTTAGCTACAAGTACTATTCTAGCCAGGATGTCTCTTTGATTATTTAAATTTTTCTGCATCCTAGCCTCCATAGCACCCTGATGGATGAGGGACCCTGCAGAATTCAATAGCTCACCTTTTAAATGATATCTTTAGCAGTCCTATAGTCACCAAACCCTGACTTTAGATTTTCATCATGAATTCATTCAATGGCTGTGTTTAAATGTGTAATGACATTTAGTCATCTGAAGGCTAAATCATGTGTGAGGTTAAATGTGTGTCTCTTTAAAAGCTGAAAATAGTAGATGTGAGAGAAGAATAGCAGATCACATAGGGCCTTTTCACACGACCCCTAAGATCCGCTGGCCACTTAAATTCGGACCAGAGATCTTAGGGGTTTGTCACTGTTCCTGCGTTCCCACCCCCTCCGCACTCCTGGCTGCTGGCTGCGTGAGGGGAGGGAGAAAAAAAGGAAGAAAAGAATGCCGTTCACCTCCGTTCTGCCATCTCGCTTTGCTCCCGGCACTGCATTCAGATCTCTTAAAGGGGCAGGGGGCAAAAAAAGAACAAACAGAAGCAAGGAGAGCCCGGCAGTCACTACTGTTATATCTGCATCAGGAATTTTCACCCTCCCAGAGCAGGTACATGAAAAGTGCACTGGGACGCGCTTAGGTGGGCGTGGTTGCACTTAATTATCTGTAAACTCCGGAGCTGGTGGGGAAATAATTTTAAGCTCCGGAGCTGGGAGCCATTTGCCGCGGAGTTTAGGGGTCGTGTGAAAAGGCCCATAGAGACAAATAATTTAATTCAGTGATAGTCACTGGTTTGGATGCAACACAGCATCATTGCTTAAAGCTGACCCAAAGTCAGGAGAGTTAGGATTATGTCCCCCACCCACCCACCACCAAATTTCTCTTTTATTATGTCTTTTTGCACTGGCAGGGAAGTTCCCATTAGCATCAAGAGATTAAAAAAAACTAATTAAGTAAAACAAAACTAACATCCCCCTTCCCTATACAGCGAGACAGAGACAGAGAGAGATACATAGAGAGGGAGATTTATCTCTACAGGTTTTATGCTGTAAGCTCAAAGGTATAGTTTTGGAACTGCTCCTACTGGGTGGAGTGTATAGAAATGCTGCGAGAAAAATGGTCGACCCAGTATTGACTAAGGTTCCAACACAGCGCGGTGCAGCAGCTTTTGCTTGGAAGAATTTAACTAGATGTGTCACTTCAAGCTGTTTTTCAATTCAGGGATCAGCTAAAGCCACCGTTCCCTCCTTACTCACACATAACAAATTGCCCCTCCTTCCATCCCCTTCCTTCATAGCCTTCCCAGCTGTCTGTCTGGAAAGGTTGCCTCTATAATAGCTAATCTGTTTTTGGTTGTTGTTTTTTTAAGGGAACAAAGGCCTGTCTGCCTTCTGTGGTTCTGTGCAAGGTCCTGGAGGGACTTGAAGGGAAGAGGTGGGATAAGCTGCTCTTGACAGCTGTTGTAGTGCTTTTTCCAGGGCAGGGGCAACCTTGCAACTTGCCCAGACTCTCACCACCCTAGACCTTTCTTTATTTCTCCTGCTTTGCTCTCACCTCAAGAAAAAAAAATAAGGCTTGGGGTGAGGGAAATTTTCAGGGAAACTCTGTTTACGTGAGGAGCAAAGGATGTTTCCTAGGACAACTCTACTCAGGTCACCTCATGCGGTAAATTTGGAGTATCATGAAAGGGGAGTAAATTATTCGTCCTTCACTTTATAAGGCGAGCATTTTTATTCCTGCAATCAGCAGAAGTATGTATACTATTTTCTGCTCTGTGTGCCAAAAATAGCTTGGCTGGTATGGGTGTGATTGGGAGTTGTTATTTCTTGCCTCAGGTGCCATTTTGTTCCGGTCCTGCAGCATTGGGTTTACAACAGTATTTTCAGTTTCCATCACCCTGTTTCGCTTTTTTAAAGGCAGGCGATCGGGCAGTTTGAGCCTGTTCTTGCAGAAACCACTAGGAGTTTGGTCCGGTCCTGGGAATTAAAAATTAAGCAATCAAAAAAGGCCTCATCCACAGCCAATTTGGAGGTACTTAATAAGTATCAACAAAAAGAGAAAATGATGCTATAACCAAGAGTATATTGAGAAATCAAATCTTCAGAACTTCAGTATAGGCTTATGAGTCCTGGAGGAGTCCTGGCTTCAGTTATTGCCTTGAGATTGTGTGTGTGTGTGTGTGTGTGTGTGTGTGTGTGTGTGTGTGTGTGTGTGTGTGTGTGTGTGTGTGTGTGTGTGTGTGTGTGTGTGTGTGTGTGTGTTGTGTCATTACAGTTGTGATCCACTATTTGTGACCCCATGTCCATGGAGTTTTCTTGGCAGGAATACTGGAGTGGTTTGCCAGTTCCATTATTATGTCAATCAGTACGCAAATGCTACCAGTAGTAAATAATTATAACAAAAATAAAGATAGAGGCACAGAGGCACTTTGGTCTTATTTGGCCCTGAAAACAAGGTGGTTTTTTTTGGGGGGGGGGGTAAGGCCAGTGCTTGCCAAGTTACTTTTAAGAAGGACTGATAATATGGGACCGAGAGCATTAGCCTGCAACTGCTCAGTTATGGGAGCTTCAGCATGTCAAGATTCATTGTCTGAGGGAATGTCACTACCCCTCCCCCCAGGATATGGGGTGGGGCTGGCTGAGTCCTGCCTCAAATTATTCTTTGCAAGCCCATATCCTCAGAGAAGTGCCTCATCATCTGATTTACCTTCTTCATTATCATTACTTCATTATTACTCATTATTCATGGAATGAGCTGTCCTGCTGGCATTAAACGCTGATCCTGGGATTGTGCCCTGCCTCAAATAAAGCTACAGCAGAAAGAGTATTATTCTAATATACTAGTGAATCCCCTTCCCCCCACCACCACTCCAATGTCTAATTACTGCTAAATGGCTGCTATTTGCTCACAACTCCCTTGCATCTGGATCCCCCTCCCCACTTTTAATTGCTGCAATTTATTGATGAATGCAGTTTGCAATAGGGCCCCCACTGAGTGGCAAGGATCAATTAAAGCTGCATAAATCTGGGGCAGTGGGGGTGGGGGAGTGTGCGGTGGGGGCAGGCTGGCAGCTGTCACCTCTGCTGTTCAGACCCCCTTTCTGTAGAGCAGATTTTTATAGGTATGGAGGACAGACTCTCTTAGTGGCTCAAGTATTACAGAGCACTCCTTCAGCCCTTTTTCCTTCAAGGCACACATAAACTATGATTTATTCAATTTCTTAAAATAGCATGTTGTCCCAGAACAAGAACAACTTCTAGGTAAGTACTGTACTACCTTTAGTGCCTAGCAAAAATGTGCAAACAATGTGAGTTTTCAAGGCATCTAGAACCTTTTTTTCAAGAGTAGATGATGTAGCATTTGAAGGACTGAGGAAGAAGTCCAGAAGTCCAAATAACAACAAATAAATGTTTAAAAATCAGGTTCATGAGAAAAGCCCATCAGGAGATTGGAGATTTGGTATAAAACAGAGAAAACCAAGTGTCATTTTAATGTCTCCACTCTGTAGATGAAAAACTAGCTGCACTCTCTCTTTGGATGAATCCATTGCCTTGATGAGGCAAAAAAGCCCCTGTTGTTTGATTTTCACCAGAAAAATACAGTGACACAAGAGGTGTGTTATGTCAAAGAGGATTGTTTTCCTGACATCATTGGGATATGTGTGAGAGAAGGAGAGCAAATCAGGACTCACACATGAGATGTTGCTCTGCCATATATTGAACTGCATCTGCAGCAAGCAACCAAAGCTTTTATTGTTCTGCACAAGAAATAAAGGCAGTGGGAGAAGGATATCAAA
This sequence comes from Phrynocephalus guinanensis, assembly GCA_037367245.1. Taxonomy (NCBI): domain Eukaryota; kingdom Metazoa; phylum Chordata; class Lepidosauria; order Squamata; family Agamidae; genus Phrynocephalus; species Phrynocephalus guinanensis. The sequence goes on along the minus strand of CM074743.1, from coordinate 30,761,622 downwards.
AGGCACCTGGGAAGATGCCTTCTCTGAACTAAAAAAAGGGGGTCCATGCTGACTGGAGATTTCTGAGATTAGTCTGAAAAGTGAAGTTTCACAAGCTTGGGAAATGCACTTTTCTCACCACAGCTTATGCTACTCACCCACCCACCTAGCATTGGGAATATTTTAGTTAAAACATTTGATCAGAACTCTCTACCCTCCATGCCCCTTTGTAATTTACAGGGTTCCCATGGGGAATGACTTTTATATTAATGCAATTGCAGTGGCAAAATAATTCATTTCCCTTGTCTGAGATTTTAATACCTAACTCCCCGTTTTGCCTCAGTTCTTGTTTGGCCTGAGGTATCTCATTAGTTGTCCATCACTTTAAATCACATCATTTTAATTGGTGTGCATAAGCTACTTTGGGAATCTTTAAAAGGCAGGGTAGAAATATCTTGATTAATATATAAGATACCACAGGTGGGATTCTGGAGCTGAGAGAAAGTGACTCACTGTCAAGGAACCGTCCTGGGTCCTCTTCCAAAGGCTTCCTCAGATCACCTCTGGACTTAATAAAAATACTTAAACAGACTGTGTACTTTTAAAATACACCAGCCAAACTGCCACCATTAAACCAATGCTATGGATTTAGCTCTTCCACCTCTGGGCAAAAACCAAACCAGTTGTAAAATTAATTTTTTTATTAAAAATAGTTAGTTAAAGAATTATTGAAAAATAAGTCAATTCAAAATACAGGTAATAGTTCAGTCTTTGGCAATCAGTAAAATAAAGAAACTATCTCACTAATCTAAGTTACACTAGCCATTGTGGCCCTATCTATGCCTAGCATATTCTATCCAAACTTATGCAAGCATATTGAAGACAAAAGCTCTCTATTAATTTCTATTGTCTAACTTAAAAAGCATCCACATTCTCATCAAATCACCCCCCCTTTCGTCCATCCTTTCCAACTCATTGTCCAATCATCTGGCTAGTCTTAATGATAGTCCATGTTGCACAGCATTCCCATGCGATCATCTCACAGCGATTCCTTAATTAATTGTTGGCACTGGTGTTATGGCTTCATTCTTCTTGGATGGCACAACAAAGCCTCCATCTTCCTGGTTCCCAGTAGATAAGACACCTGCAAATAATTGCTTGTACAGAACATGGCAAAACATTCTCACACAGAAATAGAAACTGCTTCTTGCTGACTGCTTGTGTTCTAGCCTGAATGAGAAGACATATAACTGAACCATATGGACTCCATCTTTGATCCTTTCTCCTTTCCTTCACACGCCCCCCCTTATGAGCCTAAAAATCCTAAATAAGCAATTTAGCATTTTTAGCAAAACAAAACTACTGAGCTAACTAATCAAATAGCAGCAAAATATTGGAATGAGGTATACAGTGTATAGTATTATCTTATGAAAAGATAAGAGGTATATGACTACATAGCAGCAATATCATGGATTATATGACTTTTGTTGAAGCAGGTTAAGGCATGTCTACAGTAGGAAATAAAGAAAGAAAACATTGTTAGTAAAATCAGAAACAACATAACATATGGCAAGGCCTAGACCATTCAGTCTAGTAGTTCTTCTTCCATGACCTCTTCAGGAGAGAGATCAATGCCATAATGCACCCTGGAAAGACTGTCAGCCACCTGATTCTGCTTCCCAGGTATGTGGGCCGCCTCATACTGGAAATCTTGTAAGGCCAAGCTCCATCTCAACAGACGTTGATTAGTTGATTTCATTCTGGATAGCCACTTCAGTGCTTGATGATCTGTTTGCAAAAGAAAACTGCGACCCCACAAGTAAGGTCGTAACTTGTTAAAAGCCCAAACAATGGCAAGGCATTCCTTCTCTGGAACAGAGTAGGCCCTCTCACGTTGCAGGAGCTTTTTGCTGAAAAAAGAAACAGGATGAAGCATACCATCGTCATGTTCTTGTAACAAAACTGCTCCAATGCAGAATTCAGAAGCATCTGTCTGCAAAACAAAAGGCTTTTGAAAGTTAGGTGAAATCAGAATAGGTGAATCTATCAATCGGGCCTTAAGCTCATCAAAGGCAAGTTGACATTCCTGTGTCCATTTAACTTTGATTGGCATACGTTTCCTTGTCAACTCAGTCAGAGGTGTAGCAATTTGACTGAAGTGTGGAATAAATTTTTGGTAATAACCAACAAGGCCTAAAAATGACTGAACTTGCTTCTTATTTTGGGGTACTGGCCAATTTTTGACACATTCCACTTTAGCTTGTAATGGTTCAATAAAACCACTGCCCACTAGATGGCCTAAGTAAACCACTTTTCCCTTCATCCATTGGCACTTGGAAGCTTTGACTGTAAGTCCAGCATCACTCAGCCTTTGAAACACTGCATCCAAATGAGATAAGTGGTCTTCCAGTGAATCAGAGAAAATTATGATGTCATCTAAGTATGCATGAGCAAAAGGTAGACCTTGTAATACAATGTCCATGAGTCTCTGAAACGCACTTGGTGCTGAGGATAATCCGAAAGGGAGACGCAGCCACTCAAACACGCCTTTATACGTAATGAAAGCACTTTTTTCACGTGTCAAGGGGTCAAGTTCGATTTGCCAATATCCAGAGGACAGATCTAGCGTTGATAAGTATTTATGGCTGGCGATCTTCTCAACTAGATCCTCAGCCCTTGGCATTGGATATGGATCCAAAGCTGTTAACTGATTCAACTTCCTGTAATCTACACTAAACCTAACCTTAGGTTGGATTTGACCATCAGGTGTTTTCTTTGGTACAATGACCACAGGGCTTGCCCATAAAGAATTACTAGGTTGAATGATACCCATGTCTAGCATCTCTTGAAGTTCATCCTCAATTTGTTTAGCATGTTCCCCAATGACTCTGTAAGGAGGTGATCTGATAGGGGTTGCATCTCCTGTATCAATTTTGTGTTGAACAAGTGTAGTGCACCCAGGCTTGGTTGTAAAAATGTGCCCATATTTCTCTAGAACACTGAAAAGAGCTTGCTGTTCACATTCGGGAGTGTTATAATCAAAACAAATTTCACTTAGGTCACCACCTTCCTTGAATTCCTCCAACAAATCCAAGCCATCTTCCAGGTTTCTGGAGGATGTAGCTCTGCAAAGCAGCATATGAGACTGTCTACGGACATAAGGCTTTATACTGTTCACATGATACAAACGAGGTTTCTTTTCTTGTGATGACATTCTCACAACATAATTAGCAGGCCCCAATTTTAGTTCCACTACTCCTGGTCCCAACCAATGAACTTGCAAATTGTTATGCTTGATGGGATCAAGAACCAGCACAGAATCTCCCACTTGAAATTCTCTATGGCGTGACTTAAGGTCATGGTAGTATTTTTGAGTTTGTTGAGCATTTTGCAAATGTTCAGTGGCCAAATCTCTGATTGCTTTGAGCTTAAGTTGTAAATCATAAACATACTGAGCAACAGGCATAGAACTCTCTTGGATTGCTCCCTCCCATTGGGCTTTGAGAAGTTCCAAGGGTCCCCTCAGGGATTTCCCATAAATGATTTCTGCAGGACTGAAACCTCCTAGGCTGTCATGTGGAGAAGTTCTATAGGCATAGAGAATAAAAGGCAATGCTTCAGACCAAGACCGTCCCAACTCCAAAACATGTGTTTGCAACATTCTAAGCAAAGTTTTTTGGGCTCTCTCAACAGCTCCATGGGACTCTGCATGATAACTCACGTTGAAACGTTGCTGGACCCCCGTTAATTCACATAATTTGGCCATCAATTCATTAGTAAAGCTTGTTGATCTGTCGGAGATCAATAGGCTAGGTAGTCCAAGTCTAGAGGTAACTTCCAGTAAAGCTCGGGCAATTTGTTTTGCACTGATGGAAGATGTTGCCACTGCCTCCACCCATTTAGAAAATGGACAAGTGAAGCACACAATATACTTTTTCCCAGTACTACTGGTTTGAAATGGGCCAAGGCAATCCATTTGAAGGCTGCTGAGAGGCTGGGATACAATTGGGATGCATTCCATCTTTGCTTTAGTGGTATCAGTGTTGTATCCCACTTTCTGGCAATGTTCACAGCTGATACAAAAATGCTTCACACTTTTGGTGAAATTAGGCCAAAACAAATGATTGCTATTTTTGCCAGAGTTTTTCTGTAGCCAATATGACCTGAGAATAGTGATTCATGAGCCAATCTCAAAACTTCTTCCCTATAAGCTTTAGGGACCACCAATTGACGCACAGGAGCCAAATTAGGATTGCCATCTACAAGTTTCTCTCTATACAACATCAGTTCATTTCCAACTTCAGCCCAGCAAAATCTAGTTTGTCTCCCAGGACCCAATTGCAAGTCTCTGTCTGCTTGCTCTCTAGCTTCTTGTAAAGTTGGGTCAGACAACTGCTGCTCTTTAAATTGTTTGTCAGGTTGCAACAACTGAACAGAAGTAGCATCACACACAGTATCAGCAGAATCATCTGATTGACTTCCATCATCATCACTATCATTTGGAGCAGACTCAACCACCTCAGGATTGCTAACAACTGCAGGTTCCACAGACACAGTCTCTAAAATCTCAGCAGAAGGTAGAGCATTCACAAACCCATCAGCCCCAACACCAGCACTGGTACTTGGCTGCTCATCATCCACCACACAGTCAAGAGGATCTGGCACAGTTCTATTTGACACAACAGTAGCCTGAGGCAAAGGTCGCATTTCCACATAATCCTCTTCCCCAGAATCATCTTTCCCTTGCTCAGTCTCTGCATCGGCAAAACGATCAGGGGAAATTATCACAGAGCTGTAAGGCGCAACCCGGGCTTGGGGTGTGAAACTAGCAGAGTCCATTTGCACCTTTGGTGTGGCAACAACCTCCTGATTGGGTACATCAAAGGCAGAACGCTTCTGAAACGTTTGACTTCGTGTCTGCACAGCCAAAACTCTTTTGTAATTCTGAGGTTGATTTTTCCTTAGTGTAGCCACATAATCTGCGTATTGCAAATCAATTCCCACCAAGAACTGAATGTCTTGCTTGGGGCTATGAACCAGAACAGTAAGTTCTCCTTCAAAATTCTTATATTTCACATGGATTTTCGCCATAGGTGCCAAATGAGTACGTGAGACCCCAGAGTTATAAGGATGCACAGGAAAAAACTTATCTTCCAACATTTGCTCACTAGTAACATAAGCAGAAGAAATTGATGACAAATCAGCTCCAGTATCCATATAAGCAGGGATTTCATATTCAACACCATTGCAATTCACAGTCACAGTTTGAGAATATCTGCTTTCACCCCACAGCATTTGTGCTTTTGAAATGATAATCTCTGGGTCAACCACCTCAGCTCCCGATTGAGATTTCTTAGATTTGCAAGCCGAGGCCCCCATCATCATTATTGCTTTTCCACCCGGGATAGAAGGATTTATGTTCGGGGTAGCAGAAGGCACGGCTCTCCCCCTTCCCACAACTCCGACGGGCTGATTCACATTAACCCCTCGCATAGCAGACACAACTGGCGCCCCCCGGATTCTTCTTCTTCGGGGCTTAAATTGCTAAAGTCCAGTTCATCCTCCCCCTCTTCATTAGCTTGACTAATGATTTTCATCTTAGCTTGAAGCTTAGTAGGAGGCAAATTCTTTCCCGTCTTTTGGGGGGTCTTTTGAACATGTGTGGGTGCCTTAGCTTGCTCCCCTTTCCCCTCCATGCAATTTTTCCTGGTATGCCCCCAGCCTCCACAGGAGAAACAAATAATGTCCGTTCAGTCTTTTGTGGCAATGAGGAGGGCTTAGCAAATGTCTTTTGAGAAGCTGCTTGAGATTTATTGGCCAGTCTATAGGATAGCAAATTATCAGCTTCAATGGCTAAGTCCTGGGCGTTTTCAATTTTCTTCTCCAGCAGGGAGACATTAATCTCAGAGGGCAGAGATTCTCTGACTTGCTCACTAATTAAAACTTCCAGCATCTCCTCCAAATTTTTCACCCCCGCAGACTCAACCCATTTAAGCATTTCTCGTCTCACTTTCACCTCAAACTCTGCCACACTGCTTTTGTGAGACCATTTAAGGCTTCTGACTTTGACCCTTAGACCCTCTGTGGTGTACCCAAATCTCTGCCTAATCCGGGCCATAAAACTCTCCCAGTCTGTACCTGACATTTCCGACAGGAGATCCGATAACGCTCCAGTGACCTGCGTGCGTAGCAATTTTGTCCAGATGGCCTTCGGGGCTTGTAAATCCTGACAGGCATATTGGAAATTCTGTAGAAACGTAAGAATGTCCCCAGAGGCTTGATATACCGGAAGAGCCTTTCGATCATATTTTCTCACATCCAGAAGATCTTCCCTCCGTTTGGCCTCTTCCGCTTGGCGCTGCCTCTCTCTCTCACGCTCCTGGGCAATCTTCTCCTCCCGGCGCCGTTCCTCTTCTCTCTGTCGTCTCAGGTTTTCCTCTTGTTGCTGGCGTAGCTTGTCTTTCCTCTCCTCCTCCTGATATGCAATTAGGGTGGATTGGAGTTTAACCAGCTGTTGCAGGGCTTCGGCAACTGCAGTTTCTGCCGCTCGTGGTTGTCTGGGTCGAGAAGGTGCAGGCTCATCAGAAGGGCCAGGGCGTCCGTCATCCTCCCCATCCTCCGTCCCGCTTCTGTCTTCTGCTCCGCTGCCCTCATCACTCACGTCCGACTCCGGTCGGTCTTCATCATCTGGATTTATCGGCTGGACTCCGGTACCAGTTTCATCTGCCATTTCGGTCTCCAGAGACGAGGATGGCAAGGTGCTGTCTTCTGGTCTAACAGATCCAGTTGAGGTTACTACATAAACAATTTCCCGTAGTGTGGGGCTAAAGAATTCTTCAGGCAACTCTTCAGCCATACACTAATCCCACCGCTGCCACCATGTCAAGGAACCGTCCTGGGTCCTCTTCCAAAGGCTTCCTCAGATCACCTCTGGACTTAATAAAAATACTTAAACAGACTGTGTACTTTTAAAATACACCAGCCAAACTGCCACCATTAAACCAATGCTATGGATTTAGCTCTTCCACCTCTGGGCAAAAACCAAACCAGTTGCCCTATCTATGCCTAGCATATTCTATCCAAACTTATGCAAGCATATTGAAGACAAAAGCTCTCTATTAATTTCTATTGTCTAACTTAAAAAGCATCCACATTCTCATCAAATCACCCTCCCTTTCGTCCATCCTTTCCAACTCATTGTCCAATCATCTGGCTAGTCTTAATGATAGTCCATGTTGCACAGCGTTCCCATGCGATCATCTCACAGCGATTCCTTAATTAATTGTTGGCACTGGTGTTATGGCTTCATTCTTCTTGGATGGCACAACAAAGCCTCCATCTTCCTGGTTCCCAGTAGATAAGACACCTGCAAATAATTGCTTGTACAGAACATGGCAAAACATTCTCACACAGAAATAGAAACTGCTTCTTGCTGACTGCTTGTGTTCTAGCCTGAATGAGAAGACATATAACTGAACCATATAGACTCCATCTTTGATCCTTTCTCCTTTCCTTCACACTCACTTAAGGCAGAAGTTTCAGAGAGGGTAGCCATGTTAGTCCTTTCAAGAATTGCGGCCAAAAATCAAAGAAAAAACAAAACAAAAGACATAAAACATGCGGCACCTTAAATACTAACTTTCATAAATTAATGTAACGTTTCGTGGACATGTCCACTTCTTTCTACTGCTATAAGTCTGACGTGTCCACGAAATGTTACATTAAAATATGAAAGTTAGTCTTTAAGGTGCCGCATGTTTTGTGTCTTTTGTTTTTTGTTTTTTTTAATTTTCACTTAAGGCAGCCACTACTTAGCTTTTAACTGAGGTGAGACTTGAAACCATGCACATGTGCCAGATTTCTTTAAAAAATACAGAAATTACAGATTTATGAAGGTGTTCCCACCCCCTCTCTGATCTTACAATTGGATGTTTTCCTGGGTTCCTCCAGGCGCCTTTCCAGTATCTGTCATTGATTTCATACTAATCATCCCCATATAATAGCCCATATAATAGCACAGATGGTGAATTTGCATGGCTGGTTCTTTCTGCTTGGTCTTTCTTGAATAGGGGTTTTACATTCAAGTGATCACTTGTGAACTCAAATACTGCTTAGAATACAGTCTTCAGTGGAGTAGAAACAGGGTGAACAGAGTATTTGCTCATTCTCCTTTTTACCATTTTTGCTGTTTTTGTCTTGGGTGCAACAAATTATTTGACTTATTAGCAGGAGAGTCCTGAGTCTGAAGGCCTAAGTCTAAGTCCCTTTTAAATACCAGTCATCCCCACCCCCCAGAAAAAAGGTAATGGTGGTAGGTTCCAAGTTACAAGTCAACTTGTGAATCAAGTAACCAGTGCAACTTAAGTTCAACATGACAGCAAATCCCACACCTCGAGTCTCCATCCCTGGTCTTTACAAATGTTTTTATTTTGGGATGCACATATTTGTTTTTCAAAATGATGACTTATACTAGCAGCTCAACATTTTCCCATTTTAAATGGAAGGGATGATTCAAATGTGAAGAGGCAGCCCTTCAAGTAAACCATTTAACGCCATTTAAAACTTTGAACATCTTTAATTTGACCCAGAAATGGACACAGGGCCCGTGTAATTTGCTCAGGATGGCTGAGAATTGTCTCACTCAATAACAGTCTAAGGTTTTGTCATGTTTTTGGCTTGCCAAACATGCCAAAGGTGCAAACCTGTGTGCACATGTCAATGAGGGCCTGAAGCTCGCAAGCAAATAACTCAGTGATTGAGTTATCTGGCTGGGGAATCAGAAGGTTGAGAGTTCAGTTCCTCACTGTGCCTCTTTTGTCATGGTCAGAACTCCATAATCTGGAAGGTCCCTTTCTGCTTTGCAGTTCTAATACACCTGGCCCTGTAAGGTAACTATCATTTCATCTGTTTTAACAGTGGTACTAAGTCTGTCTTGAAGGGCAGCTTACTTGCTTTGTACTCCAGTAGTCCAAATAGAATGGAGTAGGATGATTTGCAGTGCCACTTTAACCCCTTTGAAAACCCTGCTGGCTGCACGCATCTGCCTGTCATCACCACATCTCTGATTAAATCTGTGAAGCAAATGTGACACCCCACTTAAAGCAAGCAAGAATATTTACTTTAAATTTAAAGATTTGGCAGTATGTCTTGGAGGGCTGTTGGGGGCTCTATGTAGCCTCTGTAATACCAACTGGTCGTGAAAGAGTTTCATATACTGTATATAAAGAATTGAGGGGTCAATTGGCTATAGGTAAACCATCTGTTGTAGTTTGCCTATAGCCAACTATTAGAAGGAAGGAGAAGTGATATCTAGAACTACAATAGTTTGCACATGACCTCACAGGGACTCCTTGAGTCCTTTGGTTGCCTAGTAGCCTTTCTTTTCCATATTTATACAGCTTCCTGTAGCTATTTTGACTGAAATTAATTGCCAAACAGGTTTCAAGGAATTTAATTAGTTTTGGTTTGGTTTCTTTATTTTCAGTTGCCTTTGTAATACTGGAATATCTTCTTTCTTTGTCCTTCTCTTCTCTTTCTGCCTGCCAAGGCAGGTTAAAATTATAGGGAAAATATTTCATTTTAAAAAGGTTAAAATTATAGGGGAAAGCTTGATTTAAAAAACCAGTTTCAAAGCATTCTCTACATGTTTTAGATTTACAGATCAGTTTTACACATGCACATGTATCTCTGTGGTTTTAGCAGTTCTGTAAACCCAATTTTTGTATTTATTCATTATTTATTTATTTAAAATGTTTTACTCTGTTTTTCTCCTTATAAAAAACCCAAGGTGGCTTACAAAACTAGAAGACTGTATGTAAGGCTAGCAACAGTGAGTGTACAATATTCAAGGTACGAAACACATTCAGAGCAATAAAGTACTGTATTTAGATGCCAAGAAAGCCTCTGCTTGCTATCAGATCCTGCCAGTCTGATTAGGGCACTTACATGAACTTATTTATTTATTTATTTTAGAGTATTTTTACCCCGCCTTTCTCCTTGGAAAAGGAGATTTATGAGGGATAATATACAGTCCAGTACAATTAAGACATGTTCAAGTATTTGAGAACAAGGAATTGAGGGACATCTTACAGCATTAATAGACAACATTATATTAAAGCAACACAGTTATAAGTATTCATAAACACAAAGTCTATGTGAACACATAGATTCATATAAAATACACAGGGTAGTCCATCATTCAGGGAAAGCTTGCCGGAAGAGAAAGGCCTTTGCCTGGTTCCGGAAGGACAACAGAGATGAGGCAGTCCTGGCCTCTAGTGGGAGGGAGTTCCAGAGTCTGGGCGCAGCAGTCGAGAAGGGTTTCCATGAGATATACCTGTGAGGGTGGCGGGATGGAGAGAAGGGCCTCTCCTGAAGACCTTAACACCCGAGTCGGTTCATACTGTGAGATTCGATCTTTAAGGTAGCTTCCAGCTCCAGAACGAAGCACTACTAGTTGCTCTTCTTTCTTGCTGATATATATGAGCATAGCCTCTCTTGCTTCCTATGCTGACATCCATACAAATGTGCTTATCAACCAGAACTGATGGGACAGCTCTTGGGTTCTTCAGGCACACAGAGAAACAAAGACTAAAATTATTGATTTCTGCTGCTCTTGACTTGGATCTCATTAAAGACTAAGATGGAGCAGCTTAGAAGAGGCGACAAGGAAGGCCTTCTTTTCTTGCTCCCCTCCCCTGCCCCCAGCCCATGTGTGTAAAGGATGAAGCAGAAAAAGCAGTCATTGTCATTGCAGATCGAGCACCTTCAAAACCAATTCTGCTGGTGTGGCTAACACAGAAGGAAAATGATTTAAGAGGGGGAAAGAAATGGGAACCATCAATCAGTGCTACACAGAATGTAAAAGGCCATGCATTGGCATTGAAACGAATGAGGTAGTGTGTTATATAAGTAAATGATGAGAAAGATTGCATCTTTGCTTGACAACTGAAGGAAGCATTACTGGTCAGAACAGACAATAACTAGGCAGGATGAGCAAATAAGGGAATGAGGTATAGCCTTTATCTTATCTTCCTAACACTGTTGTTGGGGGAGAAATGAAGGTCTAGACACAGAAGTGATATTCATTAAGTGTTGTTAACAGCCTTTTCCTCATGTCATGTTGAACTGAAGGAAATTTTGGCAGTTATCTTTCCCTAGGAATAAATACAGCAAAAGATATCATTTAGTGATTACTGTACAAGAAGAATGCAGCAGCATCTGGACGGGAGTCCTTGGAGAAAAGGGATGTTGGCAAGACAAAGTAAAAATGATTTTTCCTCTGTCAAACAAGCAAAAAGGAATCACAGCAGCATGACACATGAGCAAAATGTTAAAAATCAGGGCTTGATGATGCCTTTATTGGATCATCAAAAAAGGTGAGCTGTAGAGCTTTTTTTCTGATGAATTGATAGGCTTGCTTTTTTGTGTTGGTAGTCCAGTAAGTTATTACCTATCCATGATATAAGCATTTTGGAACCTGTTCCTTCCTTCCCATTAAGATTTTGGACTGGTTCATTGACAAGAATGTACAGCAGGGTTTGGATATGATGGCGCTCCAGATATTTTTGACATACAATTTTCAACAGCCCTAGCCACTGTAGCCAGGTAAGTAGGTAGGTAGGTAGGTAGGTAGGTAGGTAGGTAGAAATCTTCTTTCTTTAGTTTTATTCTTTCAACTTAAACATTTAGTATTAAATTACTGAAACGTGTACCTAAATACTGCACAAGCTGTATTTGTTCACCAACATTTACAATTTTCTACTCTTTTTCCTTCAGTATCTCCAGTTTTTCTGCGCATTGTCAGAATATACAAAATGTAGTGAAAGAAGGAAGGCATTAAATGCTATATAATAATAATAATAATAATAATAATAATAATAATAATAATAATAATAATAATAATAATAATAATAATAATAATAATAATAATAATAATAATAATAATAATGATGATGATGATGATGATGATGATGATGTTGTCAAGGAATGTCCCCCTGTACCTCACATATGCATGACTCACCTCCCTCTCACTTGGGGGACCAAAGGGCCAAAAACTATCACTGTGGGTGTGCAGAGGAGAAGGAATACTGCATGAAGGGGGCAGGGTGCTGCACACTTGCTCAAGTGCCTGCCTTGGCGGGAATTTTGCTGTCAAATCAGTTCTGACTTATGGCAATCTTTTTCAAGGTTTTCTAGGTAGAGAATACTGTAAAGTGGCTTGCCATTCCCTTCTTTTGGGTTCACCCCGGGGCTGTGCAGTTTGGTCACAGATTTTCAGAGTAGAAAAAGCTAAATAAATAAGATATGTGTGTTGTGTCATTACAGTCGTGACCGACTCTTTGTGACCCCATGTCCATGGAGTTTTCTTGGCAGGAATACTGGAGTGGTTTGCCAGTTCCTAAAGAGTCGGTCACGACTGTAACAACATAACACACGCACACACACCAGGCGCCTACAGCGCCTGGTATTCCCTGGTGGTCTCCCATCCAAGTACTAACCAGGGCTGACCCTGCTTAGCTTCCGAAATCAGGCGAGATCGGATGTGCTTAGGGCATCCAGGCAGCTAAATAAGATATATAAACTCTAAACAGGAGAATCTCTTATCAGAAATAAATGAAAAGGTAGTTAAGTCTATTCCTTTAATGTTGGTTTTCATTTTTAATAAGTCTTCTCCTCCTTTAACCAAATTCTTGCTCCTCATATTTTTAGTTTTCCCACAAAGAGAAATCACATGTGGGTGACATACTGGTGGGAAAATTTAACTTGGCACTTTCTCCCAGATCTTTCATCATTCGTCACTTTGGCATCCATGATTCACTTCCTATCCTACCCTTGCCTACAGCAAGGTATGGAGCAAACAACACACCACTTACCCTCTTTAAATGGGCATCAGAACATGATTGATGACGAAGAGGCAGAAAACGAGAGAAGAGGCAGCGGTGAAAGAAGCAACTGCAGCCTAGAAGCAGCTCTGAGAGTGAAGAAGACCATTTGTTGCAGGGCAAGACATGAGGACTTAGACAGCTCGGCAGTTTGGGAGCATTATTTATTTTATTTATTTATTTTAGAGTATTTTATCTATCCCACCTTTCTCCTTGGAAAACGACCCAAGGCGGCTTACAGTAATGAGGGACAATATACAGTCCAGTACGATTAAGACATATTCAAGTACTGTATTGAGAGCAGGACATTGAGGGACATCTTACACCAGGCATGTCCAAACTTCTGCCCTCCAGATGTTTTGGACTACAACTCCCATAGTCCTTTGCCACTAGCAATCAAAGCTTAGAATTCTGGGAGTTGCAGTCCAAAACGTCAGGAGGGCTGAACTTTGGACATGCCTGTCTTACACTCACAGCATTAAAAGACAATGTTATATTAAAGCTACAAGAGAACTCAATCAGTTAAACAGGGTAACAATTCCATGTAAAAGTTATGAGTGATGGAAACTACCATTGAAAACATAGTGTCAGTGCAATCACACAAGGTTATAAGTGGTTATACACATAGAGTCTATGTGATCATGTATGGTAGTTCATATAATATAAGACACGTAATAGACACATAATAAGACACATATAAGACACATAATAGACAGTCCATCATTCAGGGAAAGGTTGCCTGGAAAGAAAAGTCTTTGCCCTTTTCCAGAAAGACAGCAGAGATGAGGCAGTCCTCGCCTCTAGTGGGAGGGGATTCCAGAGTCTGGGTGCAGCAGCTGAGAAGGCCCTTTCATGTGATCCCATAAGATGTACTTGTGAGAGTGGCAAGATGGAGAGAAAGGCCTCTCCTGATGAACTTAATACCCGAGCCTGGTGCATACTGTGAAATTCAATCTTTGAGGTAGCTAAGACCCAGGTCATACAGTGCTTTGTAGGTTAAGGTCAGCTCTTTGAATTGTGCCCGATAGCTGACTGGTAGCCAGTGGAGCTGCTTTAAAGGGGGTGTAATGTGATCTCTGTATCCCACCCCAGTCAGCAAACTGGCTGCTGCCTTTTGAACCTGTTGAAGTTTCCTGAAACTTTTCATCGGTAGTCCCAGATAGAGTGCATTATATTACTGATGGCTGTATGTGACCAGGACATCACTAGGGCATATGTCACCTTGGCCAGAGCTGGTTTCTCCTTAATTGTGCAAAAGATTTCCTCCCTCCTCTTGAGACTCCCCCAAGCGTAAAAGGGATCCCTAAGGAATCCTCTTTTGGGGGGGGGGAGTAAAATGGAATTGGCTGCCTTTTATTTGTTATAAAAGGATACAGCCTATGGCACCATCAAATTGCATGTGCAGAGCTGCGCCAACAGGATTTAAGGCAGTTAGGTTTGGCCTCCATGGACCAGATTAAGAGGTAAAACCTAGCCTCCAATTTGGTGGCCAGTCCTAACCCTCTGCCATTTAATGGCAACAAAACAGCTTCACATAACAGAGAAAAGGCAGTGAGGAAAAAAAGATTGGTAGGTAGGCAGGCAGGTAACATATTTGTATATCTCTCAGTTGGTGCCAAGCACTTCTCTGGGCAATTTACAACCAAAGGAAATACATACAATATAATGTAATGTAACAATAACAAAACAAATCATCAATATTAAAATAATAATAATCAATAGTCAACTGTAATCTAATACAGTAGTTCTACCATAAAACCAAAGCTAAACCAGACAATGGGAAAATAAAATTGGAGGCCCTTAATGGCTTCTGTGAAGAGCCCTGCCTCGAGCATCATCTTAAAAGGTGAGAGGGAGCGTGCAGCTGCAGCTGTACCAGGAGCCCATCTCATAAAGATGGTACCACAAATGAGAATGCTTCATTCCTTATAGTGTAAATGTCTTCCTGGCCTCTCTCAGTGTAGCAGCCTATAACAGCTTAGGCTGTGAGGATCAGGCTGCAGAAGTTATTTAAGGATAAACTTGCAGATTACAAATACATTGGCTAAACTCTAACAATAATTTTGAATGGCATTACCAATTATTTATTGCTTGGTAGAACAGAATAAAGCAATTTATTTATTTATTCACACATTTATTTATTTATTCACACATTTATTTATTTATTTATTTATTTATTTATTTATTTATTTATTTATTTATTTATTTGTTTGTTTGTTTGTTTGTTTGTTTGTTTGTTTGTTTGACCTGTAAACTGCAAGTCATCTAGCCTAAAGGCTACTCTGTGTAGAGCACAACATATCACAATACAAAATTAGAAACATACAGGTATATTAAAAAGGCATGAACACTAGCATAAAGCATATAATAAATAGAATATAAACTGCACAACTGTATAATCTACCACAAAAATTATCAACATAAGGTAATAAATATAGGGATAAGAAGAGATCAGAAAGAGGCATCAAAAAGAAGTTGTCTGAACATTGCCATGACAAACAGCAGAAAAAATGTTTTCATTAAGGTATAGATTCAAATGGGTCAATGAATGAATGAAAGATAAGTTTAAAACATAGCAAAAATTGTAACTGTGAACATTCATGAAATAAAGTTTGCCTGTTCATGATAGCAAGAGAGATAGCTATTTTATGTACTGTACTCCCGTCTTTTCTGAGGGTGCTGGGAGATTACTGATAGGCTCCCAAGTTGATCAGTTTGAAAGATCTTGCAGGCAAGAATGTTTTAATTAACCTTGAGAAGGGTATATCCTGCACTGACTTTTGGTCATAGGAAAGACTGCCATTGTTACATCAAGTCACACCTGACCTATGGCAACCTTATGAATGAGAGATGTCCAAGATGTTCTGGCCTCAACAGTCCTACTCAGCTCTCATAAATTTTATTTATTTATTTATTTATTTATTTATATAGCTTGTATGCCACCCACTACCCAAAGGTCTCCGGGCGGCTCACAATCAAAACAATTAAAACATCAAAATACAATAAAATTAGAACAATAAAAACCAGTAAGTACAATAAATACAGTACATTAAAAGCACACCACTAAAAATTGCCATCAGGTCTCACAATCATTAGTTAAAAAACTTTTGGAATAGGAAGGTTTTTACCTGGCGCTGAAATAATGTCAACGTCGGTGCCAGGCGAGTCTCATTTGGGAGGGCATTCCAAAGTCTGGGGGCAGTTGCTGAAAAAGCCCTATTCCTGCAAGCCATCCCCTTCACCTCCTTAAGGGATGGCTCTTTCAGGAGGGCTCTCTGACTAGATCTTAGTTGCCGGGTAGGTTCATATGGAAGGAGGCGGTCCTTCAGGTATCTAGGTCCTAAGCCGTTTAGGGCTTTATATGTCAAAACAAGCACTTTGAATTGGGCTCGGGCAGCAACTGGTAACCAGTGAAGGTTATACAGAATCGGCGTAATGTGTTCCTTGGTGGCCCTACCACTCACCAGCCGTGCAGCACGATTCTGAACCAGCTGGAATCGCCGAACCGTCTTTAAAGGCAGCCCCACGTAAAGCGCATTACAGTAATCAATACGGGATGTTACGAGTGCATGCGTAACTGTCATAAGGCTCCGTTCATCTAGGTAGGGGCGCAGCTGGTATATATTCCGCAGCTGGAGAAAGGCACCCCTGGCCACCGAGTCCACCTGGGCTTCCAGAGTTAGACCGGGGTCCAAGAGCACCCCCAAGCTACGGACCCTGTCCCTTAGGGGGAGTGCAACCCCATCCAGGACAGGGAAATGGCCCTCTAGCCTGTCAGACGTAGCACCCACTAACAGCACTTCCGTCTTGTCTGGATTGAGTTTCAATTTATTAACCCTCATCCAGTCCATTATCTGGTCCAGACACAAGTTCAGAACAGAAACCGCCTCACCTGGATTGGTGGAGAACGAGAGGTAGAGCTGAGTATCATCAGCATATTGCTGACTCCTCAGCCCAAACCTCCTGATGACCTCTCCCAGCGGTTCCATGTAGATGTTAAACAGCATGGGGGATAGTATTGAGCCCTGTGGAACCCCATGACGTAGACGCCATGGAGCAGAGCTA
This sequence comes from Phrynocephalus guinanensis, assembly GCA_037367245.1. NCBI lineage: Eukaryota > Metazoa > Chordata > Lepidosauria > Squamata > Agamidae > Phrynocephalus > Phrynocephalus guinanensis. The sequence goes on along the minus strand of CM074743.1, from coordinate 30,744,694 downwards.
CTATCCCCGAGCACCACCTTCTGGACACGGTCAGCCAGGAAGGATTGGAACCACCGCAAAACGGTGCCTCCAATTCCCAACCCGGCCAGCCTATCCAGAAGGACACCATGGTCGATGGTGTCGAAAGCCGCCGAGAGGTCCAGGAGTATCAACAGGGTTGCACTCCCCCTGTCTCTCTCCCGGCAAAGGTCATCGTACAGGGCGACCAAGGCAGTCTCTGTTCCGAAACCCGGCCTGAAACCAGATTGAAATGGATCCAGAAAATCCGTTTCATCCAGCAGCACCTGGAGCTGTCCGGCCACCACCTGCTCCAACAGGGCTTCCTTGAGGGAGTCAGTCTATCTCAGTCTATTTGATTTTCTTCTTTTTCTGCTGCCTTCAAACTTTCCCAGCTTTTATTTTCCAAAGTATCCTACCTTCTCATGATGTGCCCAAAGTAGGACAGCCTCATAATTTTCATAATTTTTGTTCAGGCACAATTTGCTCTTGCGCACATTTGTTTGTTTATCTAGTAGTCTTTCCACTCTCCTTCAACACCATATTTCAAATAAATTAATTATTCTTTGTTAGCTTTCTTTACTGTCCATCTTTCTTACTCATACATGGAATACAAGAGTGTGGATGATCTTGGTCTCTAGTGACACATCACACTTGATAATCTTTTCAAATTCCTTCATTGCTGCCCTTCCTAGTCTCAGTCTTCTTCTGATTTATTGGCTGCAATTTCCATTTGGATTTATGAACCAAGGCATGCTGTCTTTCACTATTTCAGTTTTTTCATTGTTAACATGTTTAGTTTTAGTTTTATGTGCTCTGTTGTTTATTGATCTGTTTTGTTTCTAATCATTGCTTATTTATAGGGCTTTTGTGTAAACCATCCAGAGTGCATTCTGGAAAATTGGTGTGGTCAAGGAATGCAAAAATAAATAAATAAATAAATAAATAAATAAATAAATAAATAAATAAATAAAGCTTCGTAGTACTTCTATAGCCATCATTTTTGTCGTCTTAATGTTCAGTTACAGTCCTGCTTTGAAATGTCTTTCTATCATTCTAATGAGACATTTCAAATCATTGCTGCTTTCTGCCAGTAAGATGGTATCATCTGCATACCTCCAATTATATGAAATAAAATATTTACCACGAGTTCTTATTCCTCCTCCATCTGAATTTAGTCTAGCTTTCTGTATGGTATGTTCTACATATAGTTTGAAAAAGTAAGGGGATTAAATGCACCGTTGTCTGACACACTTGCCTATAGGAAACCATTCTGTCTCTCCATTTTCTGTCCTAACAGTAGGCTCTTGTCCACAAGGCAGATTATGCATCAGGACAATCAACTGCTGAGGTTCACCTATTTCTTTCAGAACAATACATAGTAAAGGCTAGTGCTAGATAATATAGCATTGTACTAAGTCCCATGTGAAACATGTGTATTATTTCTAATCTAACACACTATGGAAGAACAATGCCTCAACAACACTATAAGCCACGAAGTGATCATAGACTTATTAGGAGGCACCCAGAGACAGTGGTAAATGTTCCTTCCCTTTTCTGCACCATTTTGCTGGGGTTTACATTTCATATTACTTCAGCCTTTTAGAGTACTTGTTTAGACAGCCTCAGAGGAGCTGCTCACAGTCCCCTTTGTCCTTCTCAGGTAGCCTATCTAGAAAGTCTGCATTCATTATGTTCATTGACAGTGATGGATTAACCAGCTTTGTTTGCTGGGTAAAACACTGAATGGTTTATCACAAGCCTCCATTTTGGTCCCTAATCGGTCCTTGACATCCTTCTCTGCTTTGTCAGTAAAATAAGTGGCTAGGAGAGGCCTATCACTGGTAGGAATCAGGCAGGATTGGAAGAACAGGGAGGCTAATTTGGGGAGCCAAAGGTGGGACAGCTTGCCTCACAAAACATTGGGGCTACATAAACTGCTGCACAGAGTGGTCTGAGAAAAGAAGGGCTATAGAGAAGCCAGGACTTTTCTCTTTCAGTATCATTCACAGAATCTTTTGGCTGTGAATCTAAATTTCACATATCACTAAAGGGAGAAAAGCAAAACTACTGTGGTGTCTTTAAAAGTAAGAGATCCTTTGCAGTGGATTACCGTCTATCTGCTCAGATAAGGAAAAGGATTGTCATCCTATACAAGCTCACGGCAAAATAAATCTCTTTGTCTTTAAGGATTTTTAAAAATATCATCAGCTGCATTGGTTATTGTTAATCCCCTCCCTCCTCCTACAATTATTTAAATGAAATCAAGGACTAGCTATGGCCTGGGTGAAAATCACATACTGTACTCAGTGCCTGTGTCTCTGTATTTAATCTTTCTTCCTTTGCACTCACCGGGCCACTTCCCATAGAGAGATTGTGGTAGATACAAGACTGGTCAGAATCCTATAGGGTTAGTGTACAGTAAAATTTCAGATTGGGTAATTGGATTGCATGATAATTCTGGCTGAGTGTCACAGGCATTATACTCAAGCACGTGCTGAGTTGAATTAAAGGTACAGTAATTGTAAAGGTTCAATTATCTTCCAGGGGGGAAAATAGCTCCTGAAAAAACATCCAGGAAGGCATGAAGTCCCCAGGCTGTATGGTGCTCACCCTGTTATACATCCAGTGCAGTGGTACCTTGTATAAAGGAATTAATTCATTCCAAGTGAAATTAAGCAAATTTTCCTTTCTACAAATTCCCATAGGAATGCATTGAAAACAGAGTAATCCCATTTTTATGTTGTAAGGATTCTCCCCATAGGTGATTATGTTAAGCAAATTTCCCCTATCTCCAAAATTTTTTATGTTGTATAGATTTTTTGTTATACAAACCGTTTGTTATATGAGGGCCCACTGGGTACTGTATTTCCCTATAGGGCTTTGCTTTGGGTGAAATCAATAGGGCCATTTTTAGGTACTCTGGATAATTCTGGCACCACTTCACTGACGAAAAGGGAGCTTGTGCTGTTCCAGTGATGGGGGTAGGGAATCGAAGAAGAATTCCAGCGGGGGGGGGGGGTTCCAGCCAGAGAGAAAACAAAGTGGGGTGACCTTGATTAAAATTACTTCCTGGCTTGGAAGTCAGCAGGAAGGACAAATGGCTGGCGGAGGCCCGGTGGGGGTGAGGGAGGAAAAAACCTGTCCATAACAATGAATCTGTGCGGCTGCTTCAGGAAGTGACAGGCCTCTGAAACCTTCTCCGCTCCTCCCAAATGACCAGCCTTGTCCGTAAGACATAGCTGTGATCTCACACCCAGAATTATAGCTCTGCCACACTCTTTGGGCGGGTGGGGATGTGTGTGGAAACACCTTCTGATCTGCAGTCGGGTCATGTTGGAGTCAGAGGGCAAAAGGCAGGCTGAGCTGGCCTTCAGTGGAACAGCAAGGTGATGAGAGGAGTGAGTCTTTCTGCTTCCTGTGGAAGAACAAAAAGATCATAAAACACAGAAGAGAATTAGCATGAGACAAAATCTGAGGAACCAAACAAAACATCTTGCACAAATTGAGTTGTTTTTCACCTCCTCTTCCTCCTGTTTTTATTGCAGCATTATCAGTGTGTGTGTGTATGTGGGGGGGGTGCTGTTTGGATTTAGGTTTTTTTTTACATGCCAAACTGAAGAAAAACAAAGCATGTTTTATTTTATGCCTGGCATTTAATTTTCATTTCCATGGGAACTGGGAAAGAGGACAACTGAGGATGCAAATGGCGTCCTTTGGAAATGCTTATTGTCAAGGAACAATAAAGCCCCTCCCTATAATTAGAAAGTGAATGAGTTTGTCTCTAATGTCTAATCGACTAGCAATAATAATAATAATAATCCCTTGAGAATGCAGGCCTTAAGAATCCAAAGACAATTTGACGCATCTGGATCTTTCATCAGGGGATAGACACAGGACAAGAACTTGATTTTATATTTAAAAATAGGGTTGAGGAAGAGCAGCCAAAGGGCAACCTGAAATGTGGAAAATCCACCCTTGGAGAGGGGAGTGGTTTTCCTCAACCCTCCAAAAGTAAATGGTATCTCTGTGTGTGTATTAGGACTGGAGTAGCAAAATGGGAATACTTCAGTATTATCACAAAGCAGTAAGCAGTAGAAGCCGAAATATCTTGCAGTAATATTACAGTAGCCAAAATGAAACAAGAAGCTTGAAATCAAGAGTGAATGGAGATAATTTTTAATAATCCTTTTGTATGACTTTTGACATTTTCTGTTTTTCCTTCTGAATTTGGGGAGAAAAAGCAAGATAATTATAGGAGTGGTTCATGGAAATCTATTATGCTTTAATGCCATTCTGAGGTGTTCAAGCCCTCATTTTAGGACACCGCCCAGTTTTTTGTGTGCCCCTTTTTCAAGAAGCCTATTTTTCAGGTAAATGTTATGGAGAGCTTCCTGCCTCCTTCATAGCCAACTTAGGTCCTTTTTTCCATTTTCCCTTTCTCCCCCCCTCACCCCCACCTCGAGACAAACGTAGGCAAAGCTGAAGAATAATGGTTAACAAGATACAGCACCTATGTTCCCTGGGATGGCATCCCAAGAGTGATAAGAGAAGTTGGGACTTCCCCTTCAAGGCAGAGAGAAGCCACCAACTTTAGAGGAAGAGGGCCAACTCTTGGATTCCCTCTTGTCTGCCTATTTAAAAAGCCTTGGAGCGCTTAACCTCCTTGATATCCAGAGAGATTAAAAGGGCATGGGTTACAGATGTGGTGAGAATATGTTGGAAATGGTTTTGAATTCAAAAGATGCTCTCAATAAATACATGCAGCTGATGGCATACTTTCATATTGCTTGCCCTGGGAAGGAATGTTATTTTATTTTATTTTTGAGGAGAAAACATTGAGAACTGTATCCTTAGCTCTCCAAGGTAGCTCTGACTGCTAATGTTTTAAAGTCCACTCTGAATTGTGGTGGCTCAGCCGGCTAGATCACTGAAAACTATTGGCTGCAAAGTTGGCAGCTCAGCGGTTCCCGCTGTTAACCCCAGCTCCTGCCAACCTAGCAGTTCAAAAGCACGTAAATGCAAGTAGATAAATAGGCACCACCATAGAAATCAGGAAGGTAAACAGTGTTCCTTGCACAGAAATGTGTACAGCCATGCTGGCCACATCACCATTGACTTGCACAACACTGTCTCTTCGGCTTGAATATGGAGATAAGCATCACCACTAGAGTCGGACACGACTAGCATGCATGTGCGGGGGAAACCTTTACCTTTTACCTGAATTCTGTTATGTTTCTAAACATTATATATGTTATAAATTCCTTAAGTGAAGCAGTGCCTGAATAATTTTATTTTTCAAGGTAGCCCTGTATACTGACAGAATTCCTCAACAGGAGCAGTGTTTAAGTGTTCTATTTATTGGTAGCTATCTTCTATTCTTCTGTAGCAAATTTCCCACCACTTTTTTCCTGATCTTGGAAAAAAGCTACTTTAGGGCTGACAACTCCCAAGAACCTCACAATGGTTGATAAATCCTGGTAACTGCCCTCAAAAGGGTTCATCTGACAAGTCTTCTGGCCCACCTGATTCTCAACAAACAGCTGTCAAATCTGTCTCCTTATAAAATGTTCATGGAATCCTGCTATTGTAGTTCCACTGCTCCTCACCCTCCACATTCTGATCTGTCATTAACTTATTTTGATGCCATCTTTAGAAGGGTGAGATGGGCTGTTACATAAAGACACAAGCTGGCTTTATTTAACTGATCTCGGGAGATAAGCCAAGAGGATAAAAAATAATCAATTTTGCTAAACCTAGAGAGTGGGTTGTCCCAAGGGTGACAGGGCACAGCTGTCAGAGAAAGCAGCATGACACGTTCTCACAGGAGCCCCCTTCTGATCTGCTAAGTACATGGACATAATAGTTTTTGTGGCATTTCTGACGATTGTAGAAACATAGAATCATAGAATCATAGGCTTTGGCAGAATAAGCCAGTGGTGCAGCTAGATTTAAATTCACAATTTAATGATTTTATGGCAATTGAGCCAGGAAGGAAATGTGTGTGATATAAAGTAAATATGTGAATGCATAAAGATGGAGACTGTGGGCACTAGAGAACACCTAGGTCCAGTCCTTCTGAAGAAATCAGTGACTGTTTGGTTACCTTGCTCCTTCCCTTTCCTTTATTGTAGTAGCACTACAATGCCCACTGCAGACTAAGGGCGTTTATACACCACCCCTAAGCTCCGCTGCAAATGGCTGCAAGCTCCGGAGCTTAAAAAATGTTTCCCCACCAGCTCTGGAGTTTGCAGACAATTAAGTGCGACCCCGCCCACCTAAGCGCGACCCAGCGCACTTTTCTTGTACCTGCTCGAGGAGGGTGAAAATCCCCAAGTCTGGATTTAATCTGGTCAGTGCGGGGCTCTCCTGGCTTCTGTTGTTTTTTTTGCCTCCTGCCCCTTTAAGAGAAGGGGCGGGAGGAAAAAAAAGCAAACAAAGAGAAAGAATCAGCACAAGGGAGCTCCAGCAGCTTCTCCGAGGTGAGTCTGCATTTTCCCCCCACTTTCTTCCTCCCTCCCCTCAGCAGACAGGTGCGGAGTGGTGGGGAGGAAGGAAGAGCAACGAACCCCTAAGATCTCTGGTCCGAATTTAAGTGGCCAGCGGATCTTAGGGGTCGTGTGAAAAGGCCCTAAGCTTCAGCCAAGGCACCCCTTGGCAGTGCAACTGCCTTCTACCTATCTGTTCGACTATAACTCCCATCTTCCCAGACACTGGCCCTGCTGGCTAATATAAACAGGAACAGTGTCATGAAGCAGTTGTGTTGCACCAGTTGTGTTGGCACTTGAGGAATTTGGCAATCCTTAGGTCTTCCTGAGTAACAGAGGCAGCCACCTTTCATCCCAACCCCTGAGTGCCATGACCAGATGTTCTGATCCCGCCTGCATAGCTCTGGCAGGGCTAGAGGCAGGGCTAGATTGAGATGTGCTGAGGCCCAAAGCAACATCAAGTTTAAGAGGACCCATAACGTTTTCCCCCAAATGCGTATTCTGATAGAACACATTACCCTATGACTAGGTGATTCAAGTACATATAGCAGTTAGTCTTTAAGGTGCCACATTGGACTCTCTCCCTCCTCTTCTCTCTCTCTCTCTTTTGGTCTAGTATGCTTGCATGGAAGCCAGTTCAACTGGAATCCAGTCACTTCTCATTTAAACTGTTTAAGTCAATAGAATTAGATTTAGTTAGCCTACTCCTAAAGTGCCCTCTCTTGACCAGCTAAAAGAGTTCTCTGATACAGTACTCATTATCATGTTAGAAGTTTCAGAGAGGGTAGCCGTGTTAGTCTTTTCAAGAATTTCAGGCAAAAATCAAAGAAAAAACAAAACAAAACAAAACAAAACAAAACAAAAGACAACATCACATTTGTGTCTTTTGTTTTGTTTTGTTTTGTTTTTCTTTGATTTTTGCCTGAAATTCATGTGTAACTTGAGTGAGGAAAGCTTCTGGGTGTGAAATTTACAGAGAGATCTTGAGATACTCTGGGACTGTGCCATGGCATTAAAACGAAATTGACAGTGAACCAAGCCTGGCTCAGGTTATGTGGTTTCAGCTATTTTCTCTCTAACCACTCTCTTTATTTCTCTTTGAAACAAAATCATAAAAACACACATAATAGCATGTTTAAAAGGGGAGAAAGCTATTACTGCAGAAAACAGCATAAAAGACTGTAAAGTAGTTGTTATTAAGCTTCTGAATTCTCAATCTTAGCATGACATGAATCTCAAGGAGAAAATCACTTCGAAGTCTTGGTGTGGAATACTTTCTTTTCCTTCATTGCCAATCCCCATACAAAGAAAAAGAGCAAAGTGTTCCACTTATATACTGTTTCCAGAGTGCTTAAAACACTATCTGGGTGGTTTACAATTTAATGATGCACGCTACACATTGCCTCCCTCATTGAGCTGGGTACTCATTTTACCAGCCTCAGAAGGATGGAAGGCTGAGTGAACCTTCAGCCTGCCACCTGGGATTCGACCTTGGGTTGTGAGCACAGTTTTGGCTACAGTATGGTAGTTTAACCACTGTGCCAGGAGGCTTGGACATGGCCTCATGCATCCCAGCCCAGAACTGTCTCCTTGTGACACACTTCTTAGCCATTACAAGATGCATGCCCAAGGCATATTGGCTGGGAAATTATGGGAACTGTGGTCATATCTGGAGGATCTACCATTGGGAAATGACGCATTTCCTCCAAAATGCTATTAAGAGCACCATTTTTACTCAGGAAGAATTACAGTGTTCTAGTGTAGAAGCACCTTACTGCTTATGACATAAATGTTATGAACCCTTTATTTATTTATTTAGAATATTTCTAGCCAATCCTGTGTCACAAGATGGCGCCCACATCTTTGAATGCAGGGTTATCATGGGATGCCTTAAGTTGGAAACAGCATTAATGATGGAAGATAGAAAAAGAAAAGAAGCCACGTTAAATTCCAGCATTTGTTCTAGCTGCTCTGTTTGAAAGTCAAGTCTCAGGTATGCACAGTATTTTTCCATGTACAAGACTATATTTTTGTCTATAATTATTGGACTAAAATTGAGCTTCGTCTTATACATGGAAGTAAGCTGAGTGGAGAACTGTGTGGTTTCAAAAAGTGAGGTTACTTACCCGTAACGATGGTTGTTTGAGGGAGCATCTGTGAATTCACACATAGGGGTTACTGTGCCTGCGTAAAGATCACCGGGCGTTCAGAGATTTGCATAGTATAGGAGCTCCTCCTCTCAGTGCTCATGCTCCCAATCTCCCGCGCTTGCCGCCTCAGTTCCCCTTGAATCTGCAGCTGAGAAAAAAACAGACAGATGTAACAGAGAGAGGAGAAGGTAGGGTGGGAAGTGTGAATTCACAGATGCTCACTCAAAGAACCCTAGGGCCTTTTCACACGACCCCTAAGATCCACTGGCTACTTAAATTCGGACCAGGGATCTTGGGGGTTCGTTGCTCTTTCTGCGTCCCCACCCCTCCGCACTTCCTTGCTCCTGTCTGCGTGAGGGGAGGGAGGAAAAAAGAGAAGAAAAAATGCAGGCTCACCTCCGAAGCTGCCCGGAGCCCTGTCGTTGTCCTGATTCCTTCTCTTCTGTTTGTTTGTTTTTTGCCTCCCGCCCCTTCTCTTAAAGGGGCGGGAGGCAAAAAAAAAAACAGAAGCGAGGAGAGCCCCGCACTCACCAGATTAAATCCGGACCTGGGGATTTTCACCCTCCTAGAGCAGGTACAAGAAAAGTGTGCTGGGATGCGCTTAGGTGGGCGTGGTTGCACTTAATTTCCTGCAAACTCCGGAGCTGGTGGGGAAACAATTGTAAACTCCGGAGCTGGCAGCCATTTGCTGCGGAGTTTAGGGGTCGTGTACAAAGGCTCATAGTTACAGGTAAGTAACTTCACTTTCTTCTTCATGACAGCTGTGAATGCACACATAGGGTGATTAGCAAGCTGACTTACCAGTGGTAGGCTGTCATGGCAAAGAGAAGGTGAGGACGGCTCTGCTGAAGACTGCCTCGGCTCTGGCTCTGACATCCAGCTTGTAGTGATCTACCAATGTGGATGGATTCGACCATGTAGCAGCCTTACATATGTCCGTGAGAAAAATGCCTCTCAAAAAGGCTGTGGAAGATGCAACATCTGAGACATCTGAGAGTGGTATTTTGTTGGGACAAGCCACACACCTCTTAAATAAGCCCGAGGAGGCCATAAAATGGCGCGGGTGGGAGGAGAGGAGGTGCAAAGGCCCGAAAAAAGAGAAAAGAGAAAAGAAAGAAAAAGTAAGAGGAGGAGGAATAAACTAGAGAAGTAAAGTAAGCAAGGAATTTTTGTGATAGTTAGATTTCCTTTCAGTTCCGCAGGAACTCTAGGAAAGGTGGCCGATCGCAGTGGCGGTAAGAAAGGAAGTGAGGTGGCAAGCAGAGGAGATCGGGAGCATGCGCGCTGAGTGGAGGAGGTCCTATACCACGCAAGAGCTTGGAAGGTCCGGTGGTCTTCGTGCAGACACAGTAAACCCTATGTGTGCATTCACAGATGCCACAGAGAAGATCCATAATTTTGGTAATATGAACTGCTTGTTTTGCCTAACTTTGAGATTCAAGAAGGAAAAACCTGAAGAATGAGTTTTATTTACTGTTTGTGAATTACTAGTAAGAGCAATGCTATCAGCACATAGGAAGTGCTCTATTTAAAATGACAGCATTAAAAGATTTGCACTTTTTGCGCCCTTATCTACTCCTAGGTCCATTTCACTGTTGTTCACACTGGCTAAGAGGCGATGGCCGTTGTGGTATACCAGCAAAATGACCAGGGGACCTTTCTTTAGAACACTGGCCACCAGTTTGCAGAGCTAAGGAATTAGCCTGAGATGTAGGTGGTCTTGATAAAGTGGCTGAAGGGACACATTACTCTACTTCCTTTGCTGTCCATGCATGGAAGCATGGGTACTAAGCTGCTTTGAAAAGCATGCATTCTGAAAGAGATACCTTTGTACTAATCCCAGAGGTTTGGTTTTAGTTTATCTAGTGGTACTGAAAATACAGTGGTATCCCGACTTAAGAGCAGCTCGACTTAAGAGCAATTCGACTTAAGAGCGGAAAACTATTGGCATTTTAACTGCCGCCTTACAAATTTTAGATATGGTCTGCTCGACTTAAAAATATTTTCCCCCATTTTTTTGATTATTTAACTTATTTTTTCAATTTTTCTAGATAGGTACCCCGACTTAAGAGTAGTTCGACTTAAGAGCATGCATTTGGAACGGATTACATTCGTAAGTTGAGATACCACTGCAAAACTTTTACATAGAGATATCCTTGCTTTTTGCTGTTAGGAAAAATGTGTTACCTGTGCTAGAAGCCTTGCTCTCCTTTTCAGACCTGTAAGGTAATGGGTGTAGTTTACCCAGTGGCACTGTAAACGGGATGTGTACTGTACTCTTACTGTTACACAGTATTACCCACAGCTGGCATCCAGAAGCAGGCTGTTCAGTATGGATTCCAGCAGATCAGTCCCCTGCACGTATTGAGCCATTCTCTATCCTCAAGAGCAACACATGCTCTTTGTAGCTTCCCAGGACAGGATTTCTGGTAATGCAGCTTGCCTGGTTCCTGGAATGAGTAGATGCTTTCAAAAGTGGGGTTTTGCTGCTACCAGGTGGCCACAGCTGTTTACAGCTACTGCATCACTTTGAACTGCTATGCCAAAAAAAGCTGAGACCCATTTCCCAAATTGAAGCACACTAGCTGGGGCAACTCTCTAAAAGAGCTAATGCTGCCCTGCTTTGCTCTTCTGTGATCTTCTGAAATAAGTTCTGTGTCTAATATGAGAGGAATCTAGTTTTGCAGGATATACACGTAAAATGTTGAATCAAGAGCGCTCAACTATTCAAAAACAGTAGAATAACTGATGGAAAACCAAATGATTGTCCTTTGGCATCCTTGTAGATAAAGGTCAGCAGAGTAGGCGATCACAGGGGGCTCCAACAGTTTTTGGGCTGCAGCTCTTAAAATATCTCACCTAAGATTAAGGTGGATTAAGAGGGTTAATAAATTGAAACTCAATCCAGACAAGACGGAAGTGCTGTTAGTGGGTGCTCCGCCAGACAAGTTAGAGGGCCATCTTGCTGTCCTGGATGGGGTTGCGCTCCCCCTAAGGGTTGGGGTCCATAGCTTAGGGGTGTTCCCCTGGTCTAACTCTGGAAGTCCAGGTGGACTTGGTGGCAAGGGGTGCCTTTCTTCAGCTGCGGAAAATATACCAACTGTGCCTCTACCTGGATGAACGAAGCCTCATGACAGTTGCGCACACAATGGTAACATCCTGTATTGATTACTACAATGCGCTTTACGTGGGGCAGCCTTTGAAGACAGTTGCAACTGTTTCAGAACCGTGCTGCACGTTTGGTGATTGGCAGGGCCACCAAGGAATTATCACACCGATTCTGTATAACCTTCATTGGTTACCAATTTGCTGCCCGAGCCCAATTCAAAATGCTTGTTTTGACATATAAAGCCCTAAACGGCTTAGGACAGGCATGTCCAAACTTCAGCCCTCCTGATGTTTTGGACCACAACTCCCAGAATTCTAAGCTTAGATTGCCAATGGCAAAGGACTGTGGGAGTTGTGGTCCAAAACATCTGGAGGGCCGAAGTTTGGACATGCCTGGCTTAGGACCTAGATACCTAAAGGACTGCCTCCTTCCATATGAACCTACCTGGCAGTTAAGATCTAGCCAGGGAGCCCTCCTGAAAGAGTCATCCCTGAAGGAGGTCAGAGGGATGGCTTGTAGGCACACGGCCTTCTCGGCAGATTATGGAATGCCCTCCCAAGTGAGACCCGCCTGGCGCCGACGTTGATAACATTCCAGCGCCAGGTAAAAACCTTCCTGTTAGAAGTTTTTTAACTGATTATTGTGGGTCCTGATGGCAATTTTTAACTGATTATTGTGGGTCCTGATGGCAATTTTAGTGCAGTGTTTTGATGTATTGTATTTAAACATTTTTATTGTTTTAATTTTATGCCATTTTGATGTTTTGTCTGAATTGTTTATTTTGATTGTGAGCTGCCCAGAGACCTTTGGTAGTGGGCGGCATACAAGTTATATACAGTATAAATAAATAAATAAGATTACACTAGTTAGGTCTGGTGGGAGCCCATTAACATCTGGAGGGTGACATCATCTCCACCTCTGGAGTACAGGCTGCAACTGGAGGACGAGGGAGATGTTCTCCCCTGCTGTTGTTATGTTTAATCTTGAACCCTAAGAATTCTTCTGCATTTTGCATCTTTCTCCATTTTAATTTTTTTAGACATCTCTTGGGGTTGAACTGCAGTTGCAGGGACATTGTTTTCCTCACCCCCCTTTCCCCCCTGACCTGTACACTGCATTTTCCACCAAGATTGCAGTTGCCTAACATAAGCATCGTGGCTCACTGTTTGATTCTTGTCCCATTTTTTAGCAGAGCTTAGAAATAGTCCTTTTTGGACACTTGAATTCCCCAAAGTCATCAGTGGCTGCGGGATTCTGAAAGTTATACTTTGAAAAAGCAATTTTTCTAGCCTGTGCTGGGGAATGCTTGGGGAAGACATTCAGATGGTTCTTTTGCAGATAACAGGCAGCTTTGAGAATGCAGATGGTGCGGAGAGATTTTGTTCCGGACTGCAGGTATCCAGAGAAAGAGAAGATTAGCATTGTCTTCCGCTGCAGTTCTAGAGGAAGATCCCACTCTTGCATACAGAAGGTGCATCCCGTTAAGTGAGCAGGAATTTCCTTTCTATTTACCAAGGTTCCCCAACACAAGTTCATATCCTGATAAATATCCATTCACTCACTGCATTTAGAAAAAAAAATTACATGTAAACTGTGCCTAAGGAAGCCCGAGTGGCTCCATCTTTGTTGTCCTTCCGCAGGCAATGACAACAAGCAAGCTTTTCCTTAATATGGTTGGCTGCATGACCATTTTTTAAAAAAGATTGTTGCACTTTACTGCCACAATGTTTTTGGTGTTGCTTTAGTGTGGTATTTGTTTGATATTTGGATTAGCATAATTTTTGTTACCCACACCTCCTTTAATGATGTCAATAAGCCACCTTGGTTTCTTCTTAAGGAGAAAGACAGAGGCAAAATGTTTAAATAAATAAAAACACAGAGATGCATCATGTCTAGGTTAAAGGTAAAGGTTTCCCCCGCACATGTGTGCTAGTCAAGTCCAACTCTAGGGGTGGCACTCATCTTCTTTTCCAAGCCAAAGAGCCAGTGTCGTAGCTGAATGCATTTCTGCGCACGGAACACTGTTTACCTTCCCACTTTTTACGGCAGTACAGTACCTATTTATCTACTTGCATTTACATGCTTTCATACTGCTAGGTTGGCAGGAGCTGGGGTTAACAATGGGAGCTCACTTCGCTGCGTGGCACCCCGGGATTTGAACTGCCAAGCTGCCAACTTTGCAGCTGACAATTTCAGCGCTCCTGTCCGCTGAGACATCACACCCCACCTGTCTAGGTTAGCCTTCACTAAAATGAGTGGTAGGAAAGTAAGTGTAGTCATTGATAGGAGCAGATGCTGAACACATTGAGCAACTAGCATCATCCCTTCTCTCCCCCCCTTTCTGCCCATGAACTGCATTGCTGGGGAAGAAGGGACAGTGCACTTTTGCAAATTTGACCAGGGCTGAACGAAATCAGGCCAAGGGCCTTCGGCAGGGATCCCTCACTCCAGCCTTGTCAGGAGGGCACAAGCTGCTTCTTTCATTGGTGTATACCGTAGGACCCCGGTATCCACTGATTCAGTTATCCACTGATTCAGTTATCCACTGATTCAGTTATCCACGGTTGGCATAGGAAAAATAAATAATTCGGCAGCCGGAAAGCAAGCTACTGTCACAAAGAGCAGCTGTAAAGCAAGCTACTGTCATAAAACAGCAGCCATAAAGCAAGCTACTGTCACAAACAGCAGCTGTAAAGCAAACTACTGTCTCAAAACAGCAGCTGTAAAGAAAGCTACTGTCACAAAACAGCAATTTGGGGGACATTATGGCGTTCTCTCTTATCCACGGTTTTCATTATCCATGGGAAGGCTTGGAACCAATCCGCAGCAGATACTGGGGTCCTACTGTAAACCACCCATCCATGCTATTAGGAGAATGTATCCTAGGGGCATCAGCCCATTTCCCATTAATGATTATCTCTGACCCATGGGCAAGAGACGTTAATTAGTTGGACTGCAACTCTCAGCCACCATCTGGGACATTCTTGGGAGCTACTGTCCAAGAAATTAACATTTCCATGCTCATGTGGAAGTCCAGCCTCTACTTCTTGGAAGCCATTTGGGTTCTTAGCTGCTTAACCTAAAAAAATGGGGAGAAGGTAGAACTGGTAAAGTCCAACAAGCTTTCCAACCCAACCCAACCCCCCAGAACACTGCAGACAGGGCTGAAGGACAAAGCTGTAGCATTTATTACCATTTACAAACTGTATTATTGATACAAATGTTTTAACCAATAACAATATATGAATATCAGAATATATTACAGCACATTAAAACATCATACAGGTTTGCAAACATACAGAGCAATTTGGCTTGTACCATGTTTAAAAAAAAGTAGAAAAATTAGGGAGGGGGTGAGGAAGAAAGGGGGAAGGAAAGGAGGCCCTTTTTGTTGCCTTGGTCAGTTTACCTGGTATGTACAAAAATTATTGAACAGACTGGAACATCTTTTTGAATTTTAAGAGTCGTGCCGGGTGCCTTGCCCTTAGCAAGATCCAAGCTCAGTCTGAGCTGACAGAAATAGAAGGAAGTCGCAAGCATGCGCTTCTCTGATTGCTTTCCCCCAATCCGGTACCCTCCAGAGGTTTCAGATTGTGGTACCCATCGCCCTCAGCCAGCTGAGGATGATGGGCTTTGTAGCCAGAGGCACCAGGAGATCATAGAGTTGAGAGAGGTGACTTATTGGCACTTTTAGGTCTCCTGTGCCTCTCTGTGATAAAGCACTTGGTACCTTACGGGTCAGCAGCTGGAGGCTCCCCAGTGAAATTCGGACCACTGAAAGGTGCTACCTACCAAGATTCGCTAAGCAGAGACAAATAATCTGACAAAAGAGATATTTCGAGCAACCATTTTTCAGGAAACTGCTTTAGGGCAGCAGTAGGGATTCTTCACTGTTAAAATGGTTGCTGACTAGAATTGTTCTGGGGGTGGGAAATGCATGCAGTTCATACATGGAAGGAGTAACTCTTCCCAACACTATATGGGAACGGCAGCCCCTGCAGGACAGGTTCCTAATCTGGGAGGTTGCCAAAATTATTTTTAGTTGCAATTATGTTATGCTGTTTTTGTATTCAACCTTTTGGCCCACAGAGCGATCATTTTAATCTGAACCAGAATTGCAGGCATCCTGGAGTTCTTGGTTCTTTCTTCTTTTTCTTTTATGCATGCGTGTCACTCCTCTCCCTGCTAAAAGAGCCACTCTTACTCATTTCTCTGTGCTCATCTGCATCTACCTTTGGAGGACTGATGACAGCTCTCTGGACCCGGGTGTTAGCCCAGCTCAAAGGGAGGGAGGGTGTGGTGCGCACTGGGAATGCTGACGCTCAAGATGGCGGCAAGATTAGAAAGCTGGTGCTGTGGCGGTGGGCAGGAGCAGTGCCTTTCGCTCTGCCTGACTCTCCCACTCTTCTGGGTGCGGTAATGGTGGTGGTCATGAAGGGAGAAAGGACCTGGGAGGGGGGAGAGAGAGATGGCTCTGGGACCTGAGTCACGGAGGAAGAAGGCAAGAGGGCAAATCAGTGAGGAAGGAGAACTGGGGAGGGGAGGGGGGCCCTTGGGGAGGTATTTATTTGGGCTTGAGGGAGAGGGGCATTTCACTGAGGGGGCTTTTTAGGGTACAGGAAAGATGAAGGGTGATTTCAACACCCTGAAAAGAAAATTAAACTCAAAATATATTGAGATTTTTCCCTTCACAACTTTCATCTGGTAGAAGCAGACCTACAGCCTGCCAAAATTTTGTATTATAACATTAATATATTAGATTAGAATTAAATTCTGGAAAAATCTATTTGCAAAGTTCCTTCTTTCGCCCATTAATAACGCCTATCTGTGCAAATGTGGCAGGGCAGGGGTGCTGCAGGACTGTGACTCAAAAAAGGTAGGGAAACACTGCTCTATGGCAGCCTCATAGATCATGTTGGAGGGTGGGGTGGGTTGTTCGAAGCCACCCCTCCTCACACGCAGTTACACTCTTGGCATTTCAGCACTCTGGTAAATGCTGCTAAAAAGCACAACGTGAGCCACAGTTAAAATGAATCCTTGGTTTAGTTATGTGGGTAAATTTAGAATCATTGAGAAGAAGTGGGAAAAATCAGAGCTTTCCAGATTTACTTTTAAGACTGTATCTCCAAGAATCTCTCAGCCAATTGTGTTGGTAATGCTGTTTTAAGGTCCAAAAAAGTAGCTTCTCCAAGCTATGAAAGAAGAGAATAGAGGCGTCAGCAATTTAGAGAAAGAACAGTCCAAACGTTTCCCTGGGCAAATGGAAGACCTTAAGCATGAGCTTAAAAATCTGGATCTCTGCTAGAGGCCTGGGCAGGAAGGTAGCTGGCCCTTTGGTTTGATCTAGCAACTTCTTGCCATCTTCACCATCGAGAGAGAGGGGGCTGGATGAGAGGGTTTGGGATGAAGGCGGCCCTTCCCAATGTCATGAGTTTTTACTCCACTTACGATGCATAAAAGGAAAGAGCAATTTTTAAAATCACTCTTCTTCAAGCTTCATGCTGTGCAAGATCCCAACACATCCTAGACCGGCTTCCTATTCTCTGGTCCATATGGAATCTTTGGGATGTTCGTTAGCAAAAGTTTGATAAACCAGGAGCCTGGCAGCAGAAATATTCGGCCCACAACCGTTCCAATGGTGCTGGGTTATTTTACCGGCTTGTGGCATGCAAGGTAACCTCTAGAGGCGTGACCACCAGGGTCCTAAACGTCAGGGACTAGAGATGTTTATCTTTTGGACTACAACTCCCCAAATTCCCCATGGTGGCAAGGCATTCCAGGAGCCCAAGACAACATTCCCAAGCTCTGTTAAAGATGCACCCACACTGCATGCCTGCATTGCTTTGAACTCCTGCCTTCTGGACAATTGCCTGTAGAACAAATCCATGTGCGAAAGCAGATCCTTCAAAGAGGGTCACCTTTGTAGGATCAACCGCTATCAAGAATCAATCAGAGAAAAAGACCATTAAAAGTTCCTGGGTGGTTTTGCCTCCAAGGATATAAAATGTGCTTGTGTCAAGTTAGCCCTTCCTCTCCCGAAGGAAAGAGGGGAATCATGGGATTGGTCTTCTTCCATAAGAAAAAGGCAAGAATTAAAAATCTTTCCTATGGGAAGTTGTGCGTCTCTACCGGGCAGTTTTGAAACTCAGATTAGCGAAAGAAAAGAGACCATCCTCCTGCTCCCCACAGTTAAATCCACAAACCGTTGTCTGTTGCCTCAACATGTTAATAAATCAAGTTTCCAAAGGCACTGTGTGTTGTTTGTGTGTGTGTGTGTGTGTGTGAGAGAGAGAGAGAGAGAGATAGAGAGATTGAGATTTACAAGGATGGAGAAGGAAACCATACAGAACAAGTTATTTAGGAAGTCTGCCAAAATGTTCATCCCATAGACCTGGGGTGAGCAGACTACGGCTGTCACAGTGAATTTGTCTACAGAGCCATAAATCTCAAGAACAGGACATCCATGGATCATGGCTCCTACAGGTGCCATGAACTCAAAGGAACTACTCCCCCCCCCAGCGTGCACACACACTGCCACCATTCTCCAACTTGCTGGAAACAGCCATGGTCAGGATTAACAAACTCTTGTATTTACAGATTACAATTCCTCTCAGGTACAGACTTGGAACAGATCCGACTCAACAAATTTAAACCACTTTTTACTGCCTTGTTCTCCAGCCAATGCAACGTAAGAATTTAGGTTGCTCTTCTAAAGAATCCTAGCAGTCTACCTTGGATACAGTGGTTCAACTTAAGTACTTCAGCCAAAACTTTGCCTTCCATTCTTCCAAGGTCATTAAATTGAGCGGCCAGCTTGCATGGTGACGGCAGCAATGTGTAACCTGATTTATTAAGATTGTAAACTGCCCAGAGTGTGTTTTAAGCACTATGAGGTGGTATATAAGCAACATGTTCTGCTTATTTGTTTATTCACTTTTTTGCTGCTTTGCTAAGCTCCTTTAGAAGAGCAACTTAAGACAAAGTGTGTAAGAGTCAAATTTTCCTGCAGTACTCCCATGACCTTCCAGACATTGTGGTGGATTCTTGGAATTCTAATGTAAAAAATGGTCCCCACTCCCCAGGTTTGAAGATACCTGGACATGAAAAGTGACCAATTTCCAGTAGCTGATATACTGCTTCTGAAGGTGAAAGATTTCTATTCTAGTTGTAGTGAATGAACAGCCAAGAAAAAGGTCTCACCACCGCTACGATTCCAAGATCCATTAACTGGAAAGCAGAACAATTGAAATGGTCAAAAACACGACTGAAGAAAGAGCCCGAGCCACAGACAGGCAGAGCTGTATTGTGCACAAGGGAAAGGAAGGCAACAAAAACAAAAACACGAGACTCCCAGGCATGTTGCTTCGATGCACAAGGTGCTATGGTCTCTCTGCTGTGGGCACCTTGCTGCACTTACAGGGTTTGGTCACATGATGCCACTCAAGGTTGCTGTCCCTTCAACAGAGGGATGCATTGCCCTTTGGGGGCATGGTGGACTGAATCACTCTTTCACCCACCAAGAACTGGAGACCACAGGGAGGCTAGTACAGCACCCCATATCTGTGGTGGTCAGAGACCTAGAAGGGACAAGCAATTGGGTTTTGACACTGACATGATCACATAACTTGGCAGGACAGATCCACTCCAGCTTGTGCTGCTCTGGGTGGGACAAGGCATTACTTCAGCCAGAGTTGAGGGAAACTATTTATTTATTTATTTATTTGGGTTTGCAAACTCCCTATATTCCACAAATCAGTAGGATGGCTGGCTGCACAGGACTATGCCATTCAGGATTTTTGGATTATGAATCCCATTGTTCTATGTTCTGGGGGTTCCATCTGGCAAACGGGCATCTACATGTGTCTCACCTGGGAGCAATGCCTCAGCGTGAAGGTTTTGTGGCCTAGCTCCACCCAGGCTACCTGACTAGACATGGGCACGAAACGGAAATATAGTGTTTCGTTTCTTTTCAGTCTTCATTTTGTTTTGTTTTGTTAATAATGGATTTTTAAAAAGAATTTTTATCATGAAACAAAATGAAACGAAATGCTTCATAAGGCTATAAATAATGGATTACATGCTGTTTGCTGTTTTGTTTCATAAGGTTCGTTTTTCGTAAGGTGCCCATCCCTATTCCTGACCCAAAAGGAAGCTGCTGCAGTACTAGCTGGGAGGTCCCATTCTTATCTGAAAGCGTCGGCAGAGCTAGGCTTAGCCAAGCTACAAAGCCTTCAAGTGCAGCCCTTCTCCTAGGTGTGGTATTTAGATGTCTGTCGATCAAGCGGAACTCTCAGAATGGAGAATTATGGGATGTATGATCCAAAGGACACATCCCTCGTGTAGGAACCCGTAGTCTGAAAAAGTGACATTCCCACCTTTGGCTGCTGCAAACCTTCCCCAGCTTTGGCCCCTTCCAGATGTTTGCAGCCCAATAAAACAGCCAATACCAAAAGAGATCATGGGAGCAGAGGTTCAAGAGATCCGGAGAGGACCAGATTAGGGCAAGTTAATGGAGTGCTTTAGAAGGCCTTACATTCAATGGCACCTAACTCACATTCAAACCACCTAGCTTCAGGGTTGGTGACCCTCTCCCACACTGGTTCCCTTCTGCTAAAGAGAACTGCTGCTCCCAGGTGCATGTTTTCACACGGCCCACTCTCAGTGCGTGCGTATTAAGGCTTCTTTGCCTGGCCATCGGAGGTGGCCCCCCGCGGGCTGAAACTCGCAGCCTTCCTCAGCAGAGGCCGACGGGAGCGGCAGCATAAGAACCTCCACCAGACTGTGTTCGGCCTGCGCCGGCTTTAAGAAACGATGGAGGAGCAAATAGTTGCCCCTTTCAACCTGCCCGGTGGATCTCTAGACCTTCCTCCTGACTGTAAAACAGCCTCTCGGCCCCTTTGGGCATGAAGCAAATGGCTGTGTGAGAGGTAGCTGTAAGAAGGGGGGGACCCCCCCCCAAGGGCAGTGTTCAGTGGCATTGGGGAAGCGTGCTACAGTCATAACTCGTGCAGAGCACCAGAAAGCCACGTGTGCTTCTAGGAAATAAAACCTGGCCTACTGGGACTGTGCGTTTTTCCTCTCTCTCTCTCTCTCTGAGGCTGTGCATTAAGTTTCACTATAAATCAAGGGCACCAATAAAAGTAACTATCATCACCACCATCAACAAGAAAGGGCTGCAGTTTTACACAGATGCCATCATGCAGTTACGTAAGCACATTTTTGCTTTTGAAAATTTAAAAAAAGGGGGGGGGAGGACACACTGGATTTTTTTGTTTGTTTTTGCAATTTTTTCCTCTTAAATTAAATCAAATCACTTGATAGAAAATACGTATGTATAATTCCCCCCGCCCCCCCCCCCCGGTTGCCCTTTATCTACACATAATGTACTTATTTATAAAACTCAAAAGAAAAGAGTCGGAAACAAGAGGGCCATTCCTTCCTTTTAAGTCAACGCCGACATGGCTGGGCCACCATTTACCATGGTTTTCCGCCCCCTGCTGGCCAAGGGTGGCATGGGGTGGCAGTTCGAGGTGGTGCCGTTGAGCATGGCGCCTGAAGTGGAGTTGGCGGGAATGCTCACGGTGGTGGTGTTGGAGCTCGGGGATCCGTGGGAAGGCGTGGCAGGGCTCGGCAAGGAGGAGGAGGTGGTCGCTGGTAAGGTGGCCGGGCTGTTGGCCTTGTCGCTGACAGATTCGCACTCGGAGGCACCGCTAGTGTTGGTGCATTCTGAGTTGGGCGGCTGGGAGGAGAGTTTTAGTCTCTTGCAGGCTGGCTGGACCCGGTACTTCAAGGGCAGAGGACCATTCTGCGGAAGGAAAGGCCAAACCGTCAGATGTTGCCAGCGAGCAGGGGGTATTTTAAATCTTTTAAGTTAACCCAACCTGGATCTTGGGGAGGAAAGATCACCTTAAGATTATTTCTAACCCACCCCTAGCAGGACAAGCAATGCTGCTGGAGAGAGGAAGATCCTGATTTTTTTTTAAATTAAAAAGAAGTTATTTTTCCTAAGAGAAGGTGCTAACTTGGCCACACTTCACTCAAGATGTATGATGTACCCTGGTTAGGTCCTTTTGGGATGAGCGTTGCTGCTGTCGACCACCAGGAGAGACACCTCCATGTAGATTAAAGCTACGTGATTTCTACTCAAATCTCTGAAAAGTTGTGTTTTTTTAAACAAACTCCCAGAATCTCCCACTTCTAAGCTTTAGCCTTATCCAGTTCTTTTCAATACTATTCAGCAGTGAAATTAATTATTATCAGACCCCAGTTTAATTAAGGGTATGCTGAGCTGATCCTAAGATTTTGAAAAAGGATCTATCTCCCTAATTCAAGCCTTTGCAGACAGAGCAACAAGCCAAAAAGGCTTTGGATAAGCTATCTGGCACAGTCCATATGGCCCCCCCAATTCTGCTTAAGAAGATTTAGAACCATTTCAGCTTCCTGTATTTTCATAACACCTGCTGGCCCCTAATGCCAAAGCAGTGTTTCTCTCACTCTCATTCTGTTTTCTCCAACTGCACCAATATGAAAACAACGGCCCCGTGGCACAGTGATTAAGCTGCAGTTCTGCAGTCAAGCCTCTGCACAGGACCCAAGTTCAATCCCAACAGATTCAAGTAGCCAGCTCAAGGCTGACTCAGCCTTCCAACTTTCCCAGCTCAGTAAAATGGATACCCACTGATAAAACTGATAAGAACAGATTAAGTTTTATTTTATTTATTTATTTATTTATTTTTCAAATTTATATACCGCTCCTACTTCCCGGGCGGGAACTCAGGGCGGTTCACATAAAAAGTTAAAAGCAGAAAAAAAACACAAAGCAGGAGCAATCTCTATAAGAATAAATAAGGTAGGGCAAAGGTAAGCAACACAGAGGAAAAAAAACCTAGTCATTATTGAAGGCGTCCCTAAAGAGTAAGGTTTTTAGGCCTTTTTAAAAGGATGCCAACGATGGGGCCTGTCGCAATTCACTCGGCAAGTTGTTCCAACTGGACGGACCCACCACCGAGAAGGCCCGCCCGCGAGTACTCGCTTTGTGGGCCTCCTTCGGGGGGACAGTCCGGAGTGAAAGGGCCAATGATGAACGGGTGGGTCGGGCCAGATTTAGTTGTCGGTGAAGGCGCTCTGCCAGATAATCAGGGGCCAATATTAGCCAAAATTAGCAAATATTTGGCTAAAAGTTTGAAAGGTTTTTATAGAATTACAGTGTTCTGTATTGTTTTATGTTGGTAATGCTTTGTTATGGCACTGTTATCAAATACTGTGAGACTGACGGCCATTGGCTAATAAACTACCACACTACGTACTACTAGTGAGTGCTTAACTTGCTAGGGGACCAAGCGGTGCTTGCATAATAACATTGTAAGCAACCCAGAAAGCATTTTAGCACTATGGGGCATAGAGATGTAGGATTTCTAGAAATTCTGAAGTCATGGGAGTCTCCGAAGTCTTTCAGTACGGTCATCATATTTGAATACCATGTATTTGACACATTATTTACCATTGTAAAAGAATATATTCTACACTCCCTTTTTTCATTTTTTTCCAGAGGAAAATAAAACATGACTTTGAAATCAAAATACAGGAAAATCTTTTTCCAGAAATTTTAAACCTCTAATGGAGCGGCATATAAGGTAAGTGGAACCAACAACATAGTGTGCGCATCCACCTTCAAAAAGGTTGTGTATATAATGCAACCACTAGGGGGCACCGGTCTAAGCTAGGTTTGAAGCAGGAATTTTCCTACTGCTACAGTAGTCTTATTTAAGAAAGATAACCAAGTTCTTGCCTAGGTTTCTGACTGATGTGTCCTCTAAAACCAATGTTTGCTAAACCTCTGGGTCCCTAGTTACTAGACTGCAGCACAAAGAAGCACTGGCACACATAGCAAGTGGTCTGAACCAGAAGTTGGGGTGGTGGAGGGTCAAATAGCCCAAATCTGCTTTACTGCCCACCACCCCCTGATTTTTATACAGCTTTGAATTCATAGGCTTCCTTGCTTTTTCTTTGCAGACATTTCTAGTGGTTGCTCCTTCTTTTCAGCCAGAGAGGGAGACCTACAGACCAGGACCAGGATCCTGTTGGAAACCAGCAGATGGTAACACTCTCAGCAAAGTAGTTATGTGGGATCTCCCAGTTATGTAAACATGATCTATATGCAAGCAGAGATCCCCTTCAGCACAGGTTCCCAGAGTGTGCACCGGGGCACCCTGCAGCCATCACAGTACCCCACGGTTCTCTGGGGTGTAGCCAAACCAGCCAGGAGCAATGCAGAAGTTTCTCTTGGTTTTTGTGTGTGTGTTGTTTTGTTTTGTTGCAAAGCTAGTGCTGCTGCTGCTGCTCTTCTGGCTCCTACTCCTTCATGTGCCTTTGCCTCTAGGGCTGCCCCACAACCCTTGGTGCTCCCCCTGCTCTGCTGCCACCACGCAGGGGAACTGCAAGTCCAAAAGGTTTGCGAACCACTGACCTGTGCTTTCACAAGGAGATCTGGATATTTTCTTGCACCAGCGTTAGAAAGTTAAATTGCTCAGGCAACAGCTGTTTGACCAAGTAGGACCCTGGCCATGGAAGCCAGCTCAAGAGGCTTCTGGTAAATAAGTGTAAAGATCCCCCCCCATTATGCGCTATCTAGAAATATATTTCTCAAACAGTAGCTCTTTTCTATTTGCCTTAAACAAGTGTAGGTATTGTTTTCACTTATGCACTCACCATAAAGAGGTTTCTCAAATAATGGACACAGCTTTAAAATGTGTATTTTTCTCTGCTTGGTCAAAGGAGGCAAACAGAAGCCGGGTTACCTTTGTTTCTTGTTTTTGTTTTTGTTTTAAATAAATTTGGAATTGCGCTCCCAACAAGTGAACATTCTTCCAAAAATCATTTTGAAAATTCCTACTAGGATCACAGACCTGGCCCTCCATTAGGCAGAGTGAGGAAGCTGCCCTAGGCTGCAGAGGCCGGGTGTCAAAAGGGGACCAGTCCCCTCTTCTCAACAACCTAGTTGTGTTACAGGGCCTGGACTGTACTTCCTAAACGGGCCTGCTGCTACCCATAGGAACGCCCCCACAACCATTCCTGAAAGAGTGTTTTATGGCCGCTTCAGGTGGCTTCTATACCGTATATGGAATGGAAAAGGCATCGTCTTGCCCTTTTGCCTCTGGCAGCAAAATGCCAGCTCGCTTCTACAAAACAAGCGCTGAATGTTGCAATGTGGAAAAACTGGCCTGTTCCACCCTGACCCATCCCTGCGTGCAACAACATAGGCTGGGCAACAGGTACAGTGAACAGGTTCATGAGGCCACATGGCACTCCCCAGCCCGCTCTGGCATTCTTGTCCCTTTCTCTTTTCGTACTTGGTTCTGTCTTAATAAAATCTCAGGCGTCATTTGTTTAAAGCACGTCGTTTCTAGCCCTCCTCTGGGAGGCTGGAATCTGGAACTCTCCTAACAGCCTCTGCTCATGGGCGTGGAAACTGGATTTCACAAGGATGACCAGGACGCCAAAGCATTTCCGCAAGACAAAGATTTCCCCCTTTGCTCACCCTTCGCCAAGGATAGATGTAAGTTATGTCCATGAGTGTGTAATATTCCTTCAGAGGCTCGTCTTCGTAGAGAACTTCCACCTAAGAAATAAAATGGCACAGTTTAAACAAAATAATATGAACCAGTTGGAAAGAGGCTGGATACTCTTGGAAGAGGCAGGTGGTAACACTGCCAATTCTGAGGGTGCCAGATGAAATCTCTAGGAATTGCTGTGCCCTTCTCATTCATCAGGCCAAAAGGTAAATCCAGGACAAGTGGTGCTGGAAGAACGGGTGGCTTATTCTATTCTTTCTATTCTATATATTTTTTAAATTCTACGGTTTGTGGCAGCCTGTATGCCTGGGCCCTCATCTCCTCCCACTCCCATCTGACACTAAAACTCACTGGCACATTGTGAAGTTGCTTTAAAGTGTGTTGCAGACATGGTAGCAATTTAGGACATTGGGCAAGAAATCCTTGTTGTCTGTCCGTGGCGCCGAAGGTGAGCTCGTCTGTGTTGCGCACAACTCTCAACAAATAACCCAGTCTAAAAGAACACTTCTTGTATCAGCTTTCACTACACCAACCTTTCCGATGTGGACAACTTACACTGATGTATTCACACCATCTTGAATTGGTGTGTATGTGTGTGTGTGTGTGTGTGTGTGTGTTTGCAAAACGTACAGTGACATTTGATGCCTTGTTTTAAATGTGCATGCCAGCACCCGCACATATTTGTTTGCAATCATTGCACAATTGCACACACCCTGCGACCCCACAGAAGTGTACCGAGAGCCTTGAGGCTCCAAACATGTTCAGCTCCTACCTCGAGCTTAAGGTTATTTAAGGCCAAGGTTGGGCCAAGATACAGTATTTGGCTGGAAGGCAAGAAGGCATCATGGCCGATTTCCTGACCAACCGGATTGAGAGATTCATCTTGCTTCTGCACTAGCAATGATATAGCATCTCCCATCTCAACTGAGGGCAGCATCCTACACTTTGGGGTCACAGAGAAGTTGTTCACTCTGCCATATGGCAAAGCCGGCCCTGTCAAAGACTGTAAAGCTAAGGGAAGAAACCCCCTCTTCGTTTATGGCCCTAATTTCATGTAGTGAAGTAAAGGAAACAAGATAAGCAGAGAGAGAGAGTTAGGATGGGATGGCAGCACTCAAAAGCGTGCATGATATAATTTTGCAAATTTCATGTCCCTTGGGTTCTGTCTCTACTCATCATCATCTGTAATCCTTGAACATCATATGAAAAAGTTTCCTCACTATCTCCTGCTTTAAATAAGGGAGGCTTCAAAATGCTCCCCACTCATTGCAGAAATAAAATGCATTCTGTAAACAAAGCCAACCAATACATTTTGCAAATCTGCATAATTACGTTTGAGTGGAATCTCGATAACTTTGCTGCAATTCTTTTATACTTTTAATACAGTCAGGCAAGTTAGAACCTTTTCTTTGCAAAATGGGCCAGTGTTTTATATGACACTAATATTTGTAAAAAGGATCATCGACCCTTGTTTCTAGAGATTGTTGTTTTGTTTTGGAAGGGGACCAGTTCAGGAATGAAACATGCCAGCACAGCTGAAGCTTGGAACCCGGTCCCAACTTCCAGAACAAAATCAACCACTGTCTCACCTTACTGTGGTTCGCGCTTGGTGAAATTCCAACCAAGGAGCAGCCTCTGATGCATTATCTTTCTCTCTTCCTGGTGCTGGCCAATCAGACAGGGATGCGGGATGATGTATGTCCTTGCACAGCTCCTGATTGGCCAGTGTCATGGAGAGGGAAAGTGACACATCAGAGGCTGCTTCCTGGTTGGAATTTTGTCCAGTGTGAACTACAGCAAGGTAAGACAGTAGTTGATTTTGTTCCAGAGGGTGGGACTGGGTTCCGAGCTACAGTTGTGCTGGCATGTTTCATTTCGGAACCAGTCCCCTTCTGAAACGAAATGCCCATCTCTACTTGTTTCCATGATCTGGGCTCCTACTTGAAATGTCTTGCTGCAAAACACAAAACCACAGAGTACCTCTAAGCATGTGCAGAATGTTTCTCCCTTTTCACTGAGAAAACCATGAAGAAGGTTCCACACATTGTGGCATTTGGGGTTACCAACTTCCTTCTGTATCTTATTTTAAACCTCAGAAATCAGTCATTATTAATCAGTAAATCTTAAATTCTGTGTTAACTCAGAAACCTATTTGTAAAGAACAGTACAAACCTTCAGGGGAGCCCAGTTCAGTTGCATATTGAATTCTGAATATTCATTTGCTTATTTGTTGTATAGCAGGTCCTAACAAGTGTTTTGTTAGTGTAGGAACAATTCTGAGCCTGCACAAAGCTGGTAGCGATCTTAACCATCAACACCCCCCCAAAATGTGGTGGCCTCTGTTGCAACTCACTTTGTATTTGCTGGGAACGTCCATCTTGTTGCGGAGGAACTTGGCCAGGTGCATGATCGTCATGGCTGCAGGACAACGGAGGAATCTCATACTGTTCTTCTACAAAGCAATGAGAAAGACAGCAATGACTTTAGTGAGAAGAAAGGAGGGAAAGAAAGAGGGGACCATGTTAGGCTACTGCAGCAGGAAAAGAAGCTGAAATACAGTATATGCAGCTGTGTCAAAAGGCAAAAAAATGGGTTTGGGAATGGAAGACTCCAAGAAGCTTCACTGGTCACAGCCCAGGGCCTCTACTGCAATCCATGGGGCATTGTAAAGTTGGTGGGGTAACGCAGAAAAGGAACAAGCTTGTAGAGATGGCCATTATTTGTTACTTGTTTGGGATTCCAGAAACCTGCAACCAGCATAGAAAATAGCCATAAGAGATTTTAAGAGATTTGTGTCACTGTAGCCTGAACAAAGAACAAATATTTCCTATCTCTGGTAGTCTTGGCGGTGGGCGGGGGGGAGGGGGGGGAGAGGCAGACTATGAAGCCAGGGAGGAAAAAAGAATGACCAGATAGGACAGAAAAAAATAAAAAGAGCTTCATAAAACAAAGACAGTAAAATTGATGGAAACAGTACTAGGAAGTGAATGGAGACAGTGCAGCCATCTGTGTATCTGGGAGACTAACTCAAGCCAAGGCTCCGACCTAAAACCAGAATTTTTTTCCTGCAGTAATTGAGGTTTAAATACTTGAACAATGACAATTAGAGTGCCTCTGGGCACCTATAATGACAATCAGCTCTCAAATGTTAAAGTAAATGCCTTTTGGGTCAAAATATTGTCAGAATGGATTTTGGAGGTTCTCATAATTCATCACCTCTATACTGTAGTAGACGTCTTTGTGGATCTTCCCACCACCATTCATTTTACATTTTAAATGCTACAAGTGGCCATGTGTCACGGAGATTCCGGGAGCTGGTGTCCAAGAAAAGTAATTTGGACATCAAGAAAACTAACTCCAATCTCTGCAGGAGATGAAGAATTATCTCATGTTTCCAAAGCATTTGAAATCATACATTTGGTCAAAAGCTGTTGTGAAGTTACACGGGGACGTCACGTACCTTGTCCTTCTCCAGGTTTCCATTTTCTACAGTCCCTTTGTTTTCATCTCTAAAATAAATGACATGAGAGGGGAAGTCAGTAAGATACACATGAAACCCAGCACAGTCTGCTTAGTAGAACTGACAGCTTGGGTTGATCCCATTGGCTGACTTGGAATGGAAAACATGATTAACTCTGGGTCCAGAAAACTGTTTGTGGTCAAAATGACAGGGTATGTCACCTCTGAGCTCTGCACATAACCATCTAAAACAGGAAAGGACAACTTCCAAGATGCTTTCCCTTAGACCTTGGAGGGCTGCATATCCCTTTTCCATCACTGTAACATCCTGAGAAATTTCCCCAACAAAAATGGAAACCCTGCTGATCCTCTGGAGAAGACACAACCTACATTGCAAGGTTCATTTAGTAGCTTCCTGACTACTTGGCATTTCAGTGACTGGCTGACCAAGTTTTCAAAAACAGGAACAGAGCACAGAAGCCTCTATTGTTCCGAAACCTGTCACCACGCCATACTTATTCATTATGAAACTGCATGTGTGGTTTGCAAAATCATGCTCAAGGTAACAATGAATCAAAAGTGATGTTACAAACATATAGCAATTAAGGGATAAAATGGGTTTTTAAACTTAAAATATCACACACACAAACACACACACAAAACTTGAAAAGGAGAAAAAGAAAAGGTGAAAAGGTACCATGGGTAAAAACCAGAAAATACCAGTTAACTTTTTTTAGTAAAATTTTATGTTATCCGTCTTTAAATTACCTGATTCCTTCATAGAACTCTATGGACAAACTGACAATTTCATCATCTGTCAGATTCCCTTTCTCTTGCTCTGACACTTCTCCTCGGTCCTCATTGGATCCATTAGGAACTAGATAAGAGAAATCAAGAAAGAGAAAAAAAAGAAGGAAAATCACACAAATTGTTAGCAACTTCCAGTATATCACTGTTGACTTGTAGAAAATCACACATCAGACACCATACCATCTGCCAGAGGGTAGGCTGCATAGAAATCACGCCGCCTCTTCATTTCATCTGCAAAGGAAGGCAACTAGTTAATTTACTAATTGGTATTTTTACTTTTCACCCATTCACCCTGTGAGAGTTATATTGCCTGACAACCACCTCCCCACCTCAAATTACATTTCTTAGTGCAAAATCATGGTACCATATTTGTGTGCAGAATGGCTTACTGTTTGGTCTGGTGTTGGTCACATGACAAGATTTGCAACCAGTGCCAATTGGATACTTGACAGTTAAGCTGCCAAAGAGTACAAATCACTTGCATGATTACTGCCATACGTTTCAACAGGATTCTGGCCTTAATATTTAATAAGAATACAATATACCAAAAACCCAGGAACATTAATAGGGTGCATATATTTTAAAATTACCTGCTGATCACAACTAATAAAACAGAACTGGAGCTGTGTCTGAGTTGAGACCAAGGGTACATGGCCATTATCTGATGGCCACATTTGGAAGCCCTTTGATATTATCCAGTCATTAGGCAATATTGTATCTGATATCTTGGCCATCAATATTATATCATTTATTATTTCTCAGCCTAAAATATGAACTAAACACCTTTTCCTTCCTAAAGCCAACGGAAGCAGTTTTTGCTCCAGTATCAATCGTATAACATAAAAATATATCCCTAAATATCACCTTCAACCCCAGCACTTTGGTTTTTCCCAAGAACCCATTCATACCTTTAAAGAGTCCTGGAACCAACTTGTACACTATGTCTTGTAGAGTTTTATCTGATCTGAAATGGGAGAAGAAAAAAACTGATCATTAGCAAAGGTCAACTAAAGGACTTTGCTCTCCATAGTAGTGTCAGTATGTTTGGGGGTGGGGTGGGGGAGTGGAATAAGCCACATTCTCTTGCCTTCATACATTACAGGCTTCTTAAAATTACCGTAATTGAACTGCTGGATTGCTCAGTGATTTAGGTTATCTGGCTGCCCGGAGCCAGAGGTGGAGAGTTCAATTCCCCACTGTGCCTCTCTGACAGGAGTGGGACAGAATGATTCATAGGGTCCCTTTCAGCTCTGCAAGCTCTAAGGTGGTAGCGGTGGTGGCCACTCAAGGGCAACAGCCCATGAAAATGTGATGGCCAGTATCTGAGGCTGGAAGGAAGGATTTATATTTCAGAACTAAGTGTCTTGATTTGAATTGTTGGTGTGCTATACCCGTAGCCCATTAACCTTTTCTCCAGGGGTAAGGAACAGCAGTGTACTTTTTGATGGCTGCTAGCACAGACCAATATATTCCAGTATCCTGACTCCCAGAGCGGCCAAGAAGATGCCAATAGAATGCCCACAGGACACATGGGAGGACATCATCCCCATGCCTCTGTTGTTCCCCTGCAACTTGTATTCAGAAGCATGGTGACCTGGATCTTGAAGATATATACCACTACCACATGGAGAACCAGAGCACAGAAAGAATTCCTTTTTAACTGTAACTTCCAGGATCCTCAATCGGCCTTGTTGGGGATCCTGGGAGTTGTAGTTCAAAAGCCAGCTTCCCTCCCACTTACCATGTAACAACCCTAATGCATGCCACACCTTGGTTCCTAACTTTAGCAAAACAGTCTGGAGCTCCAGGACTCTGTAAATTTAGCACTGGTACATACATGATTACAGAGAGCAGGTATTATTTTAGCTGGTTAGGAAAAAGATGATCCAACAATCGTTATCTGAACCACTTCTGCCTTTTCTGCTCAGGAAGTTTCATTTCCCCCCTTGACATATCAGAAGGAAAATAAAATAATGAGGAAACATATATATGCACATATGTTTAAGTCCACCCCACCCCACCCCACAAGATAGAGATTGCAGGATTTAACTCAGTTACACAGGCTGCAGCACTTACCACTTATTTGATCTACTGACAAGCTCTGGGAAAATGTGAACACCCTTCTGAATTTAGATTTATTGAGGGGAGGGAAGTAAACACACAATTATGCCTCTGTTGAACAACATTGCATGTCTGATTTACAAGCCTTAATCTTATTTATTTATTTTAATTATGTAAGTCAAACATATTCCTTTCCATCTCCACTGCCATGATATTAGCACTGTTTGGCAAACCTTCCCTATCCAATTTTGTAATGCACTTTATTACACATACACATTGACGTTGTTGTGTGATTTACGGCACACTAATGAAAACAAGCTTCATTTGAGGGTTGCATGACTGGCAGTTAGGCTACAAGAAGGGCCATAATATTTGCTCAAGTCAATAACCCACTTAATGTGCTCTGCAGTGGAGTGCTTAGGACATGCAATTATTCCTGGCTGGCTGCAAAGAGTGGAGAGTCACCTCTTTTCTACACCCTTTGTCAACAACTTGCTGGGACTGAAAGATCCTGGGCCGTGATATCTCCCCCAAATGTTGGCAGGATAAAACAAGCCCTCACCAGTGTGTCAGTGGTGCCACAAAATCAAGATTGCAAGAAAGCAGAGAAAAGAACAGCAAATTTATTCAGCAAAGGCCCTTTGTACACAACCCCTAAACTCCGCCGCAAATGGCTCCCAGCTCTGGAGCTTAAAATTGTTTCCCCACCAGCTCCGGAGTTTACAGATAATTAAGTGCAACCACGCCCACCTAAGCGCGTCCCAGCGCACTTTTCAGGTTCCTGCTCTCTGGAGGTGAAAATTCCTGATGCGGATATAACGTAGTGACTGCCCGTCTCTCCTTGCTTCTGTTTGTTCTTTTTTTACCCCCCGCCCCTTTAAGAGATCTGAATGCAGTGCCAGGACTGCAGAACAGAGGTGAGCGGCATTCTTTTCTTCCTTTTTTTCTCCCTCCCCTCACGCAGCCAGCAGCCAGAAGTGCGGAGGGGGTGGGAACGCAGGAACAGCAACAAACCCCTAAGATCTCTGGTCCGAATTTAAGTGGCCAGCGGATCTTAGGGGTCGTGTGAAAAGGCCCAAAGTGGCTGTCAGCAGCCAGCTCTGAACCACTGGTCCCTAATTCAGCATGAGCGGTAACCAAACTGGCCAAGAGATTCTAAGATCTCCAGTGCTATAATGAGGAGGAGGAGGAGGAGGAGATTTTTCCAAGGTCGGTTTCTACTGTACTTCCACAGATGTGGATTCCCATGATAAATAAGCACTTGAAATGAGGAATAATTGTAGGATGTTTAGATCAAAGAGTCAACCAAAACATAAGCCTTGAGGCAAATCAATAAAGAAAAAGAAGTTACATAACAGATGAAGAAAGTATCTCGGGCCACATAATGCGCAACTGAAAGGGCCGTTTTTTACAGCTGACCACTCAAGGTAAAATAAATTGGAAAAGTGTAGGACAGAATAGAATCTCTCTTGTCCTTCTGGAAACAGGCAAAGACTTGTTAATGTAGTGGTTCCCAACCTGGGGGTCAGGACCCCTTTGGGGGCCGAATGACCATTTCACCAGGGTCGCCATGAGCCAGTGAAGAAAAGGGCACAAACGGCTTGGGTCTGGAGGGGGGGAGGGAGGGGGGAGAAGAGTGAGTTACAGCTTGATAGGTTGGAGGGGATGTCAGTCAATGGCACCGGAGGCTGCAATTGGCTGGCGGTGCCTGTAGACTGTAGAGGGAAGTTCTCTATGGCACCTGGGGCAGTGGCCTGCCAAAGGGGGCTTGTGGGCTCTTCCCAGCAGGGCAAGGGGTCACCACCACATGAGGAACTGTATTAAAGGGTCGCGGCATTAGGAAGGTTGGGAACCACTGCTTTAATGTAATTTTGTCTATTAATGTAATGTAAGATGTCCCTCAATTCCTTGTTCTCAAATACTTGGACATGTCGTAATTGTACTGGACGGTATATTATCCCTCATTACTATAAGCCACCTTGGGTTCTTTTCCAGGGCGAAAGGCAGGGTAAAAATACTCTAAAATAAAAATAAAAATAAAATAAATATCTGGAGTGAAAGAGACTAGATTGAGTGTGACACAGCATTGATTAGAGTTACCGCAAGCCAAGTCATAGTAGATGTGACAATGTCCCACAGCCTCACGCACCCACAGGGCCGGTAGGAGTGGAACTACAAAAAGAAGCTTCTTTTGCCTGGATAACCTTTCCAGCACACATCCTGCTGTTAAAGAGGTTAGCCCTCGTCTTCTTTCAGCCTCTCCCAAAAACTAACTTGCTCAAGAGAATCTTTCCCCCAGTTTAGGCTGGGGCTAAGAGATGAGCAGCACTGACCCTCAGTTCCCACCCTCTCTTCTTGCATTCCCCAAGGGGGAAAGAGCAGAAGGATCTCAGGGGAGAAGTGAACATCAAGCCTTCTTTATCTGAGGCCTGTCATTTAAGAGCAAACAGTAGTTTCTGTAAAGCACTGTGTGTCAGTTATCTTCAAATGAAAACAGCAAATACAGTAGGACCCCGGTATCCGCTGGGGATTGGCTCCAGGCCTCCCCGTGGATAATGAAAACCGTGGATAAGAGAGAATGCCAGCCCACCCACCCCCACCCCCAAACTGTTGTTTCCTGACAGTAGCTTGCTTTATGGCTGCTGTTTCTGACAGTAGCTTGCTTTACAGATGCTATTTGTGACAATAGTTTGCTTTACAGCTGCTGTTTGTGACAATAGCTTGCTTTGTGGCTGCTGAACTATTTAATTATTTCCTCTCCCAACCGAAGATAACTGAATCAGTGGGTATGGGGGTCCTACTGTAATGGTTTGCTGCAAACTCATAGCAAAATGGTGGCCGGGGTAATGTGGGGATTCAAGGATCGCATCTAATGACCCTATTCAGGCCACTGTCCACCTAACGAGTGAGTCTATTCAGACCAGGGTGAAACCAAGGTGAACTATAAATTGAAAGCCTTCCGCCAAATTTTCTCAGACTGAGGAAGATTCCTAGATGAGTAGTAAAACATTTCAATCCCACAGAAAAGAAGTCCAGTTGCCATGAATCATCTCAATTCAAGGATCACAGTTGCTCATTTTCATTTAAGTTTGTCTTTCTCCCCTACCAGCATCTTAACTATGTAGCATGCATTGCAAGCCTGATGAGCAGGGGAAACTGAACGAATAGGCTATGTATAGCACACAGTACATTTTCAACTTGAGAAGTTTACTCTTGCATAGACCTACTAAGAAGAGACTCATTAGAGCTCAGTAGAATTTATTTCTGCAAATAAATTCTGATTAGGTCAGCCTGATGCTATTGAAAGACCCAAATGGCAGATGACTCCCAATACTGTAATTTTAAAAAACTCCATTTTCATCCCAGCTACTGTGTGGATCACAGAGAACTTACTTACTTACTTACTTACTTACTTACTTACTTACTTATTTATTTATACTCATTAACTGCACCAACTTTCCCAATGGGAACTCTGGGCGCTGAACAGACTAGTACATAAATACAAAGTACACAAAAAAGATAAGAAAAAAATTAAAATACCAAAATGAACAGATATTAAATAAAACAACAATAAATACCTCTGGCAAGGCAAGAGGGCGGGCAACACAACAGAGCAAACAAACATACAATCACATAGTCAGCAATCACTAAAATGTTTCTTAAAGAGCCAAGTTTTTAATGATCTCCTAAAAGCTGACAGTGACTCTGCTAGCCAAATCTCAGTTGGCAACTTATTCCAAAGCACCAGAGTGGCCACTGAGAAGGTCTGACTATGGGTAGAAGCCCTGTGGGCCTCCCTAGGCATGGCCACCCACAGCGATGCTCTGGTGGGGCAGGACGAAGCTAACCTTTGGGAGATAAGCTCCGCCAGATGCTCAGGTCCCAAGCCATGGAGAGTTTTGTAAACCAAAACCAATACCTTGAACATTGTCCGGAAGGCAACAGGTAGCTAATGCAAGCGAGCCAGGAGAGGGGTGATGCTGTCAAACCTGCCCACACCAACCACCAACCTGGCCGCCGCATTCTGCACCCACTGCAATCATAGAACAAGGGTCAAGGGAAGCCCCATGTAAAGAGCATTACAGTAATCTAACCTCGAAATCACCAGAGCTTGCACAACTGTTCTCAGGGAGTCCTTGTCAAGGTACGGGTGAGTCTGGGCTATAAGCCTGAGGTGGTAAAAGGCTGCCCTGGAAACAGCTGGGCCTGGGCCTCCAAGGACAAAGCTGGGTCCAAGACGATGCCCAGATTCCTCACTCTATCAACCAGCTGAAGGACAGAACCCCCCAAGCTGGGAAAAGAACCACCGTACCCAATCAGGGACTCCCACAAGGAACAGAACCTTGGTCTTCTTGGGGTTGAGTCTGAACCTGTTAGTCCTGGTCCATTTCAAGACCGCATCCAGGCAGTGGTCAAGGGCCTGCACAGCCTCCATTGCTGAGGTAGAAATATAGAGCTGTGTTGTCATCAGCATTCTGATGACAGCAGACGCCATAATTCTGGATGACCTCGGTCAACGGCCTCTTATAGATGTTAAAGAGCATGGGGGGAAGTGCAGACCCCTGGGGCACCCCACAAGAGAGTGTCCATGGGACCAACAAATCCCACCCCCTGGCTCTACTCACTGGGCATGGCCACCAAGGAAGGAGTGGAGCCAGGACAAAGCAAGGCCCCCAACTCCCGCCTCAGCAAGCTGGCCCAGAAGGATACCGTGGTCAACGGTATCAAAGGCTGCAGACAAATTAAGGAGGACAAACAAGGAAGAGCATCCTGTCGGCCCCCCTCAGGAGGTCATCAAGCAACACGACCAGGGCTGTCTCGGCCTGGGCCCAGACTGGAAAGGATCCAGGACACGATCTTCCTCCTGGAACGACTGGAGCCACTTGATAGCAACTCGCTCAACCACCTTGCCTAGAAAGGGAACACTGGCTATTGGATGATAGTTGGACTGATTGTCTCCAACCAAGCCTGGTCTTTTAAGAATGGGCCTGATCATGGTCTCCTCCCATCTCTGAAGGAGGCAACCGCAGTTATAGAAGCCCATTCTGGCATGCTCCCCCTGGCAATCTTGATCAGCCAGGATAGGCAGGGGTCAAACGGAGAAGCCGCCGGCCAGGAATGTGCCAGCACCATGGAGGCATCAGCTGGAGTCACAGGCCCAAACTCAACAAACCAAGGAGACTGAGGGGGTGCAGCACAAGTGATACTCGGGGCGAGACTAGTGAAACCAGAGCCTAGACCGGCACGGATGGCCTCTATCTTGGGACCTTTTCACATGACCCCTAAACTCCGCGGCAAATGGCTCCCAGCTCCGGAGCTTAAAATTGTTTCCCCACCAGCTCCGGAGTTTACAGATACTGTAATTAAGTGCGACCACGCCCACCTAAGCGCGTCCCAGCGCACTTTTCAGGTACCTGCTCTCCGGGGGTGAAAATCCCTGATGCGGATGTAATCTAGTGAGTGCCGGGCTCTCCTCGCTTCTGTTTGTTGTTGTTTTGCCCCCCCCCCCGCCGCTTTAAGAGACAGGAATCAGGACGACGACGGGGCTGGGGGCGGCTTCGACTGGCAGACGGAGGTGAGACTGCATTCTTTTTCCCTTTTTTTCTCTCTCCCCTCACGCAGACAGCAGCTAGGAGTGCGGAGGGGGTGGGAACACAGGAAGAGCAACGAACCCCCAAGATCTCTGGTCCGAATTTAAGTGGCCAGCGGATCTTAGGGGTCGTGTGAAAAGACCCTTGGTCTTTTAAAAGGCTGTGAAAGACTCACTAGTGAAAACATTAGGAGGAGGCCGCTGCTGACCAGGATTGGTGAGGTCTCGAACCACCTCGAACAATTCCGCCTGGCGGTTCAAGGCCGCACCAATTCTCAGGGAGGTATAGGATCTTTTTGCATCTCTGACCGCCCGGACATAGCATCTCGTCAGCATTTTAACTACAGCCCAATTATATTCCATCCAGTCTGCTCTCCATCTGCTCTCAAGCCTCCTCTGTTCTTGCTTCATTGCCCGCAGCTCAGCTGTAAACCATGGCAAGGTGCAGTCTCGGCATCGGATGAGGTGCTTGGGGGCGATCCAGTTGACAGCCTGGGTGGCATCCACATAACACCTTTCCACCAAGGTGTCGATAGGATCATTGGCCAGACTGTCCGGAGGCCCCCCAAAGGCCTCTGAGAACTGAATTGAGTCCAGGAACCTTCGAGGAAAGGGCCAAACAGTAGGGCCAAGTTCCCCATGGGATGGGGTGGCAATTGCCAGGGAGAAGGTCAGCAAATTGTGATCAGGCCATGGCACAGGCTGGAAACACAAATTCCCAACACTCAGATTATAGTCTGCATCCATGGCCCAGCCCTATGGGGAGACCGATGACATGTGGAGATACGTTCATGGAGGTCATAGACTCCATGAAGTCCAGAGCCACTCCAGACAGTCCAACTCCAGCGTGCATGTTGAAATCACCCACCACCAACAGGCAGGGGGACCTCAGCAGAGCCACTGAAATGAACTCAGAGAGCTCTGGATAGTGCCAGGTTGCAGGGAGCACAGTACACCAGCACAATCCCAAACATATTCCGCTGTCCCAACAATAGGTGGAGGCATTCCAACCCTAGACGCACCAATGTCGCAGATTTGCTGACATGAAAAGAGTCCCTGTAAAACAATGGCCACCCTACCCCCTGACCCTACGACTTGCCCAGATGCTGGTAGTGAAACATGGGAGGGGCAAAGCTGGGCAAGAGAAACCCTAACCTCTTCACCCACCCAGGTC
Organism: Phrynocephalus guinanensis; assembly: GCA_037367245.1. NCBI lineage: Eukaryota > Metazoa > Chordata > Lepidosauria > Squamata > Agamidae > Phrynocephalus > Phrynocephalus guinanensis. The sequence goes on along the minus strand of CM074743.1, from coordinate 30,706,285 downwards.
TCAGTAAAACAAGCCAGGTTGGCCTGTTCATCCATGACCTTATTATAGACTGACCTAGCATTGACCAGTAAACAGGACAGGTCAGAGGGCCGGACGGAATGGTTCCCTGGCATATGGCGGTGGGTCAAGGGGTTAGAATGGGGGACAGGGCATAACTGCCCAACCCTAGTTCTTCTTACCCGACCAACCCCATGACCCAAAGCATATCTTCCACATCCCAAAACTACCAGAATAGGAGCCACCGGCATTGGTGACTGCTGCACACAATCATGGGGGAGAACAAAAGAGATAAAACCACAAAGCGAAACAAAGGGGGGAAATACTAATAAAAACAATGATAGTATCAATAAAATAACAATAACAAATCAACCCCCAACAAAAACAATAACAAATCAACCCCCATCAATGCTACCCACCCCCATAACAAGAAAAGAAAAGAAAAAAAGGCACATTAAGCAATATAAGTGAGGGGGGGGAATAAAAGTGGAAATCTAATAAACACTGGGCCATCCCTATATGCCATTGCCAAGATGATGAAAGGGGGACAACTCCCCTGCCGACAATGCAGAGTCCAGAAAAAAAGGCAGCCATGCTGGGAACAATTCTATTACCTATGTGGGGGTAAAGGAAATGTAATCTGTAGGAAGATGACCAAGGCCAGAACACTGGCCAACCAACGCCCTCCTTACCCCAAGCGTCCTGCAGAGTGCCAGCCCTGAAGCAAACCAGTCACACAGACAGGGGCAAGGTAAACGCCACCCAAGAGTCGCAGAAGGTGGTGGGCAGATGGCCCTCACCCCCACCCACCCCCCCGCAGCCACTCCAGGCAACACAAAGGTGCCCCCAGCTGCAGGGGAGGGCTGAACGTGGGAAGGAGAGACAATGCCTCAGCCCCAAAGCACTGAACCGCCAGAGGCGAAAAATATCCCTCAGTTCCCATGAGTGTTTGCAGGGGGAGGTAAGCCAGCTCAATCCTTAACCTGGTATTTCTTCAGATGTATACACGTAAAAACTACAGTCAGGTTAATCTATAGGGACCATTCCTAGACTTCTCCAAGCCCCACTGAAGTATTTCAGCAGATGTCTTTGCTTATCGTAGCTATCCAACAGATGAAGGAATGGCAACTAAGAGGGTACACGGGACCTAGAGAGGGGAGATAGTTTCATCACCACCTACCATCAAAAAGTAATGGAGTTTTTGACTGGACTCTGTGAGCCATGGCACCACCACAAGATTGTACCCCCCCCGCCCCTGTCAAGGCAGCAAAACCACCAGGTTGTGTACAAGAACAGATACCCATTCATGACCACTTCCAAGGTGGAAGGGGAGTTCCTATGTGCTCCATCACTGGGATATGGCATTTTAAACCAAAAGCAAAGCAAAAGGAACTGGTACATCCACAGAAGTCAATGTACGGATGAGAGACAGAGTCTCAAGATGTATAAAAGTAGAAAACAATCTTTATTCTCAGTTCAATCATTCGGCGGGACCTTCTTCAGCAGCAAGCTTCTTCTCTTCTTTTGTCTGTAACAGCTCCAGAGTGATTAATCAAAATGATTTAACAGACAATAAAGTTTGTCTCCCATTCGTATATTGACATTTTAAACAAAAGCAAGAACTTAAGCTGTGCAGACATGTTTCAGGACAGAACCCCCCAAAACTGTCATGTCTGGGGTTTGTAGTCCAAAAACACAAATCTGCATCACTCGATCAAGAACAAAAAACTAAACGAAATTCAAAAGTGCTTTGGGATTGAGGGCAACGAAGGAGCCAAAAGAGGAAGCAATCAGTTTCCAGCTATAATATAGCTGCTGTATGGTCACAGGCAGAGGTGAAACGAGATACTTGTTTCTTTATAACCATTAGCATGGTATTACGTTATTCTCATTTGTAAAATATAAGAGTCAAGTAAACACTTCCATATGTGAAAGGAAGGGCATTTCTTCTGTATTAAAAAGCTACTCCCATTTCTGTATGGCCACAAGGGAAAATCTAATCAAATACAGTATTACATATTTATTTTTCTGGTCACAGATGATACAAAAATTAGCAGCAGCATCACCACCATTATCGTTACAGGAAGACCAAATTGTGACAATAAATCTTTCATGGCCTCCAATTACATAAAAACAACAACACACCCCTTCTGGGCACGCGTGGTCTATCTACATTTCTGCCTTTTGTAGAAGCAGACCATGCTTTTAAGTGGCAGATGTGAAATCAACCTGAGATGGCAGGTCCCTTGCCTTGATGGCTAAAAAAACCCAGTGACATCCTGCCCCACAATTAACCTGCTGTGTCTGTTCCGTGGATGTTTGAGGATCTCGGAGGAAAGACCAGAGAGAGGCAGGCTTGTAAATATTTGGCAGAGAAACTCGAGTGTTACTAAAGAAATTAATTTACATTGAGCAGGAGCTAAAAATACACCCAGAGATGTGTCTATCGCTGGCTGCCTTCTTCGTTTCTATGCCAACCATCTGCAGAGTTCATTAAGGTGCGTCTGGCTCCCCCCAAAAAGCCAGACTAATAGGGAAATGGCCAGATAACCACTTTTAAGCCGAAGGGAAAAATACTGCTGGTCTGATTATTTTTTTATTTATGCAAAAAGAGACAGTCCATTAAAAAAAATTAGACCAATAGAGAGAGAATTTACTCATACTGTCCAAAATAAGCAAAGCCAAGATCCACATTATTGTCTGCCTTCACCAGCCTGCGAATTTCAGTGATGAAACCAAACTGAAGAATGCGGAATAAAATGATGGAACCTAGAGCTGGGCAAACTTTATGCATGGAATCTCCCTGCTCCCTGTCCCCTCCCCCACCCGCTTTGCAGAAGTGGAATGAATGATCTAAAATTAGTAAATAATAGTACGGATTTTAGCAATATATTCATTTATTTAATATTTATTACTAATTAGTATTCAAAGGCCAAATCATGCCTCTGGCAGGAGGTTAATGCAAACATTCCAAGAGAAGCAGATCAATACACATAAACCACAACCGTACTCAGGTTAAATGGTTCTTGAAGGTTCTTCAAAAGGGTTGCATGTTTGTGGTCCAAAGACTATTTTAAGGGGTCTGTCTCGGCTATCGTTCACAGAGAGCCCTTTAATTAGCATTGTTTCTTTATCACAGGAAGGCAGCACATTGCCAACTGCTTTAGAAACAGAGAGGATGTGGCAGCGTCTCCTCCCCTCCCAGCCCCTCCTTGCCCTGATCTCCACATGAACAAGCTGCCCAGATTCTGCCTGGAAAGGAGACAGCAGTGCTTAAGTCTTGCTCTATGAAAAGATGGAACCCGTGTGATGTGGCATCAAGTTCAGCAACTGTGGAGAACAGGTGGGCCCTTGCCATGACAAGCCTTAGATTAACATCCAAAAAGATTTTCGAAGGGCTGCTCCCAGAATCCCTCTGTCAGCAGTGACATGAAGCTCTGTTCTGATGGCACTTCCTAATTGGGTAAGGGGGAGAGAGGAAGAGGGGGTTCTTTTAAGTTAGGATCCCCTAGAATTTGGCACTGGTGTTTGACACAACAGCTGAAATTCAGGTGATCCTCAGAAATTTTGAGCCTTATGAGAGGATTCTAGAGGACTGCTGAAAACAAGCCCTGACAATCGCTTTGTGTTTGGCGAGAAGTGGTTAATTGATGGGGAAAGGAGTTCAGTTTCTGGGATTATCCCTTGCTTGGTGTCACTTTGTGAATGGTAGTGAGCACAAGAGGATATCCTGTAAGATCATCTTGACTGCTGTCATTGGTGGTGTCAACACAACACTCAAGTTGCCCTTTGCGATGGAAAACTTGGACTCCCGTTCCCTGCAGGCAATCTGGGCACAATACCGTGTAACAATATCAGGCTATTTCCTGGCATTTTGAATTGTGACACAGAAGCACACAATATCCTCCATTCATAAAACGGAAGTGCTTTTTATGAATGAATGAATAAATATAGCAAAAAAACACGTACACCACAGGACTAAACCCAGTGAGCAGCTTAAAAATTCAGGACAGAAGTAAGTGGTAGCCCTGGCTTGTGTGAGGTGCTTCCAGGCCCATCAAGTTAAAAATGGCACAGAATAAACATTTTAGCATTCAACACCCATCTGAGGCCCCCGTGAATGGATACAGATATCTCTGAGTTAAAGAATAAGCCCAAACAAAATACCTGATACTGAGGAGTGGCCTCGTTTTATGCACTTGGACATCACACATTGGGCAGTATTTGTTGGTCTCCAGGTAACGGACGATACAGGTTTTGCAGACTAAAGAAGAAAAATAGCAGGGATGAGAGGAGAAATGACTGCCAAGGGCCAGACCTACCAATAGAGCTGTACAACAACAACAACAACAACAACAACAACAACAACAACAACGGCAGCTGTTATTGTTGTTTTTATTTCCTTTTTTTAAATTATTTTTACAACTTATATGCCGCCCACTACCCAAAGGTCTCTGGGCGGTTACTGAATGTTGTTACTCAATGTTCTGGTAAATCACACAGCAATCACTTAGGAACCTGCCAACTCAAGATGTCCAAAGATGGCAGAATTCCCTCTGGACTACTTGTCCCTTTATAACCTTCTCTCCATACTCCACCCCACCCCACCCCACCCCAATTCCTAAGATGGTAAGGGCAGGCCCTTCTCTCAGTCACCTCACCTTCAAGGCACAATCATTGAGGAAACAGGAAAAGGACCTTTTCAGTAGGCGCTCCCACGTTTGTGGGACACCTTCCACAGGAGGCCACTGTTCTTTTGTCAGTAGCCAGTATGCTCCCCCACCCTTTCTTATTAGGGAATGTTCAGCAACTGAATTAACAGCTAATAAAAATTCTGCAATAGAGAATGCTGTGTGCTTATTGTCTTACTATGTGTGTTTTTAAAACTGTTTATAAATCAGGTCTTTCCGTATCTATGTTTCATTGGCTTTTAATCTTGTAACTCCATATATATTCACTGCATCTTTTTTGGGGGATAATTTTGTAAGATACTTTGAATCCTTACAAAGGGGTGGGGGGAAGAACAAGAAATGAAGCACTGAAAACAAAATAAAAGAAAGAAAACTAAACAGAGGAAGAACCCATAGAACACCCTACCGCACATGGCAACAGAGGTGTCTTTGTGGTATCATGGTTTGAAGAAGGGCCACTGGCCAGCAGCTGGCTGAAATATTCTGGGAGTTGCAGAAAAGGTACTTTACCAGCCTGTCGGGCCATCCTCTGTATTCTAGGAGTCATGACTGGGACCCTTCCGATTTGTACTAAATCCTCTGGGGAGAGCCACATTGGTAAAACAAAGGAAACAAATACTTGAAACACACCGAACTATGAAACGGAGAGAAAAAACTGATTTTTGGAAGCTGTTTATCTGTTAATGTACTATTGATACACTTTTCTGCATTTAAGACAGGATATAATTGCAAAGGAGGCTGAGGCCATCCTTTGTTGTAGATTCTGGGATGTCATGACAAAGAAACAAAATGTCAGATATTTCGTTCATTTAATGATCACAATTTGTATTTTCTACCTGAGAATGGGTGTGTAGTGGAATAAGGACTAATAGTATTGATACCTTCATACTTCTTTGGTTTCCAGGCACAGTGACATCATCTGCCACCACCATGGCTGATAAATCACTAACATCCCATTCCCTGTGATTTCAGAGGCAAAATCCAAGATTAAAGGTCTGGTCCTTGTGACAGTACTGGGCTGGTTCGGGCCTGACTGGCAATTAAGACTCACTAGCTTTTTAAAAGACCTATTAGAGATTAAAACGACTAGGATTGTTTCATTGATATGAATCAAGAGAGCTGCCTGCATTTTTGAACTTCACCTTAGAATTTAAGCTATGGGGACTCCCATTAAGAACACTACATTTCAGAATTCACTGCTATAATGATGATGAGTAGTTTTAAACCACTAAAATGGAATCTATCAGGGTTCAAGTATATCTCCCCTCTACTTCATAATGGTAGGTGTATGCGTCTTTGGGGCATGGATGAATTTCGGAATAGTTGTACCTTTCATTTTTCAAGTCAAAGGCTATAATAAGTCATTTTAAGTCTACAGCTCCCAGAATCCCACAGCCACTATGTGTGCCGGCCATACTGGCTGGGGAATTCTGGGAGTTGCAGTCCAAACAACTAACTTTTCCAAGCTGTGCACTCAATGGGCATCATGATTATTCCGCACGGTCTGTCTCTGACTCTGAAAAGGAAGCCCAAGGAGGAGAGGGGTCTTCAGAAAACCCCAAAGAACCTCCAGATTAGGTCTAAAACTTACAAGAGTGTAAGCATTCCACAATCGTTGTGGCATCTATGAAGTAGCCTCCGCACAAGGCGCACATCAAGTGAGGGTTGAGCTCTGTGATTTTTATCCTCGTTGTCCTGTGCATTTTGGATCCTGAGGAGCTCAGCAGGTCCTCTCTGAAAAGAAGAAGAAAAGGAAAACAGATTAAGGAGGAGAACGTAAATAAAACAGCTCTGGTCATCCTGCAGACACGATGGCATTAAGCCACACTTTTAAAAGCCAAATACATGTACCAGAGCAAGATATAACATAGAAATGATACATTATATGCAAAATGTGAATGAGTTGGAAAAGTTACTTTTTTGACAACTCCCTGAACCCCTCAATCAACACAGCCAAATTTACCAAAATACTATATTACTGTATTTTAATTGTGCATATTTAAAAGGATGCCTCTCATCAGATCAATAATCTGGTGCTTAGAATGAGACCCAGGTGAAAGCCCACTCCATCCAGTTATAAACTGCTACTCTTGTCGCCACCAGAGGGAAAAGAAGGAGCAGCCCTTTCCTTATTCCTAAATCCAGCTCTTTTGCCTGATGGATTTCATTTGCTCAGCTGAACTCCCTGCTTCAACTTTGTTGCAACCATAACTTGAATGGGCAGGTTTTCCTGCTTCACGGTATCCGGGTCATCTCTCTCTCTCTCCTCTCTCTCTCTCTTATAGGTAAACTGCTTTTGAGCTTTTACCGGTGAGGAGTAGCACAGAAATGTTCTAAATCAGTCAATAGTAATGATGACATGGGCTTTTGAGCAGAACTCTCAGTTACCTGCATTAAGCTCTAAATTAAACAAACTTCAATATATTTGTATTCTCAAAGGCTTTCACAGCCAGGATCTGATAGCTGTTGTGAGTTTTTTGGGCTGTTTGGCCGTGTTTTGGAAGTTTTTTCTTCCTGACTTTTCGCCAGACTCTGTGGCCGGCATCTTCAGAGGGCAAGGAGCTCAGGAAACTAGGAGTTCTAGCTGTGCTCTAGGGTATAGAGTGAGTGAGACTGTGGGGTTTTAAAGTTGTGGGAAAGGGGAAACTTGTCCTATGTAGGATAATAGGTATTAGACATTGTATTGTGATGGAGGGACTGTGCAAACCGAAACTGTGAAGCTGAATTCCTCAACACTAGAGATGAGAACAAAACATGAAAATGGCATTTTGTTTTGTTTTCCATTTAGTTTTTTTTAAAAAAATCATTTTGTTTTTTGTTTGTTTCATTTTTCATTTTTAAATCTATTTTTGACACTACTTAAACGGTGCATGGGGCGCTGCTGGCTCCCCCCCCCAGCACCGATCAGCTGTTCTGCGGGGCTTCTACAGCAAAAAAAAAGTTTTAAAAGCCCATGCTTTCCCCCACTCAATTGGGGAACTTTTTTTACCACCAAAGCAAGCGCCAATCAGCTGGTCTCAGGGCTTCAGCGGGGAAAAAAAGTTTTACAAGCCTGTCCCATTCTCCCACCCAATCAGGCACGTGGGGTGGGGTGGGGGAAATGGCGCGTAGTTTTTAAAGTGGTTTGCTTCAATGCATTCCTATGGGAAAAAGAAAAATGAAATGGAACGAACTGAAAACTTTCATTTAATTTTTCTTGAAAGGGGCAGTTCATTTTTTTGTTTTGTTAGGGATAGAAACAGAAAAACCAAAAATGAAACAAAAATAATTGTTTCATGTCCATCTCTACTCAATACTGAACTCAGCCACCTGAATTGGGTCCTACAGGGAAATGGCTATTCCAAGAATGAATCAAAAGAGCCATCAAACTGGAAAAAAACCCTCACCAAACTGAAGAAGAAAAACAGCCCCTAATAAACAAAGTATTTCTGCCATACATAAAAGGAGTTACGGACCACATGGACAAAGTGCTGAAAAGACACAGCCTACAAACAGTATTTAGACCCACCACAAAAATACAACAGCTGCTACGGTCAGCAAAGGACAAAAGGAACCTACTTGCCACTGCAGGAGTATACCTGATACCTTGTTGTTCTGACCAGGTATATATTGGGACTACAAAGCACAGCATCCAGACCAAAATCAAAGAACATGCAGGGTAAAAAACCCAGAAAAATCAGCAGTAGCTGAACACACCCTGAAACAAGCTGGACATGAAATCCTCTTCCAGAACATAGAGGTACTGGACAATACTACCAATCACTATGTCAGACTACACAGGGGAAGCCATTGAAATCCACAAACACAAGCACAGTTCCAACAAAAAAAGAAAGTCTAACAATCAACAAACCTGGTGTCAAGTTCTGAAAACTACAAACTGCAAAGGGTCAAAGTTCAATTATTCCCACCCAGGTATAAGCACCAGTTCACACAATAGAACTGCCAATGACACCCATCAAGACACCCATCAACCACAGAGAAGAATCCCTGCCACCCCTGATTAATCCCTCCATCACCATACAATGTCTAACACCTATTCTCCTACATAGGACAAGATTCCCCTTTCCCACAACTTTAAAACCCCACAGTTTCACTCACTCTATACCCCAGGGCACAGAAAGAACTCCTAGTTCCCTGAGCTCCTTGCCCTCTGAAGATGACAGCCACAGAGTCTAGTGAAACATCAAGAAGAAAAACTTCCAGAACATGGCCAAACAGCCCAAAAAACTGGCAACAACTATTCAATATCTATCCCCCTAATTTCTTCAGCTTGTCCTGCAGAAAAATAAAGTGCAATGCTGGTGGCTGACACCCTATCTATAGAACATCTTGCCCAGCATCCTTCCCTGGTTTTGGAGACCATCGAGTGCTTCATCATACACTTGCCAACACATCCCTTTCCCTTAAGAGTAAGGCACTTCCTTCCCATTCAGACTCTCCAGGAACTCAGTTCTGCACATACTCAGGCCATAGAATCATAGAGAAGTTGGAAGGGGCCAACTTCAAAGAATGCTGTCAAAGAACACACACACATGGCTCAACCAAATGCAGAGTGCAGCCCCTCTGGGAAGTGTGACCATGTTCCCTACATATTATCTCTTGGCTAATAATATCAGATGCCACAGGGAAGGGAGGCAGAGACAGTTCCTAGATTAGTGGTGGTGAACCTTTGGCACTCCAGATGTTTTGGACCATAACTCCCAGAATTCTGAGCCTAGATTGCCAATGACAAAGGACTGTGGGAGTAGTGGTCCAAAACATCTGGAATGCCAAAGGTTTACCACCACTGTCCTAGAGCCATGTGCCCTCCAAGGCCCTCCACGTGCCCTCTAAGGCCCTCAACACCTCAAATCTGATGAAGAAGCCAGGGCAGAACTTTGTGTGAGGTAAAAAGAGACAAGCAAGGAGCTTTACAAGAGCCTGACTGTACTCCCTACAGGCAGCCTTTTTATGGGATGCTGCTCACTTGCTCTGAGATTTCTGGTCTAACACCTCCACAGATCATATAACACAGTGCAAACGGAGAATCAACCCCCCTTAGGTTTGTCCAAATACCATGTGTACAACTGGAGGTCAGGGAGACACCCTCTATACCAGTGGTGGCGAACCTTCGGCACTCCAAATGTTTTGGACCACAACTCCCAGAATTCCAAGCCTAGATTGCCAATAACAAAGGACTGTGGGAGTTGTGGTCCAAAACATCTGGAGTGCCGAAGGTTCACCACCACTGCCCTATACTGTACATTTAATATACAGTATAGCTATGTGTCTTCATCTATGGGCAGACATGCATCCACTTGCAGCTGTTTATTATACAAAGATCCAAGCTGAGTAATTGCAGCTTAAACAATATGTGAACATTATACACAACATAACATGGGGGGGGGAATGAGTCAGGGCAGCCCCCCATATAGTGCTAGCCTTCAACTCTCTTGTGGCCCTGATCATATAAGCAATGGTGAGGATTACTGTGAGCCCCAGTGCAACATCTGGAAGTGCATGCTTTGCTCACCTCTAGTGTAAGCTTTATAAAGCCCACCCAGCCTGCTGCTAGTACACCAGCCCTCCCTCCCGCACACAGATAGACCCATACACATTCGTGAGCATATAAAGCATGCCCAGCACATACACGCTGGCTTTGTACTCCCTTATATCTCCTCTTCTGAACAACGCAGTCTGTATGTATCCATGTTCTTTAGAATTTGGTTTGCTGATTAAGAAAAAAAAACAAGCACGTTCTTGTACACGCTCTCCAGCATCAGCAATCTTGTACACACACACACACACACACACACACACACACACACACACACACACACACACACACACACACACACACACACACACACACACACACACACCAACAGCTGCACACATACCTTTTATAGCTACCATCCTGCAACAGGCATGGACATGGATTTCATATTCAGAGCCTGGAGACCTCTCCTCTCCTCCCAAATCATTTTGCTGTGCTTGATTTCTACCCAAGCCCTCGCATGAGGGAGAGGAATAGCTATGTTTCAGTGATGCTTGCCCATTTACTGTGCATTCTCATGCAGATACCATGGGGGAAGAGGGGGGAGTATATGTAGAGAAGGGAGTTGTCGGGCCTCCCAGCAGAAGATATTAGCTCTGTAGGGCTGCTTGAGACAGCATTTGAACCACCATTTGTTCCAAGTTTGTTATCCAAATTCTCCCTGCTGTCCAAACAACATTCCTCTTGTCCTTGCATTATTTATTTATTAAATTTATATACCGCTCCATCTAGCTACACGGCTACTCTGGGTGGTTTACAAAACTGAACAGAAATCAAACCCATAAACAATACAATACAATATAATAGATAGGCACAAATAAGTAAAAACATAATAACTAATAAACAATATATATCAAAAACATTAAACAAGAGCAAGCTGGGCTACAGATAAAAACATAATAAAATAGTAACAGCAATCATTAGTAGAACATATTAATATCCAGGGAAAGCCTTTTTAAATAGCCACGTCTTTAGGTGTTTCTTAAAGACTGGGAGGGAAGATGCCAAATAGATCTCAGGAGGAAGCTGGTTCCAAAGCCGAGGGGCCACCACTGAGAATGCCTGATTTCTCATCAAAGATTTGCGGGCCTCCTTCACCCTTAAATGTCCTACCTGAGATGATTGGGTGTTATGGGCAGTATTTTATTTCACTCCCCAAGTTCCTTGACCGTTCTCAACCATCCAATACAGTATTCTGGGGGGGGGGTGTTCCGTTTTGCCCTAGGGGCAGCATTTAGTCCTATGGTGCTTCCCAAGAATTCCAACTGTTAATACCCAACGAACACAGTGCAACCTTCATCAGTGAAGCACAGGGAAGGACACATGAAGAACAGCAATGGATAGCCAGTATGTAATGTGTCTTAAATGTCCTGGGCTGTATATTGTCCCTCATTATTGTAAGCCATCTTGGGTCCTTTTCCAAGGAAAAAGGCGGGGCAAAAATATTCACAATAAAAAATAAATAAAATAAATAGAAGTGGATATTAGATACTAGCAAGTGCAGGCAGGTATAGCACTGAAACAGAAAAATAGCCCAGCACTAGACCACCCAACACCAGGACACAACTCCCAGTAATTGTATGAGCTCCCATCAGGAAATGACAGAAAGGGAAGTTCAATCTATAGCTACAGATGCAGCTTCAGAAATAACATATAGTTTTTAGTAACATTTATATACCACTTTTCCTGTAATAAACTGAAGACAGTATAATCACTTCTCATCCCCCATTTGATCATCCCAACAATTATGTGAGATAGTAGGACAGGCCGAAAAACTTACTCAAGGTCACTCAGTAAATTTCATGGGTGAGTGATGAAAAGAAACTGGATCTTCTAAGTTTGGTTTCTGCTTCATTCCTGTTCAAGTATTCCTGGGGAAAGCACTGTAAGTACCTCCCAACCCATCAGAGGGAAGATGACCTCCAGCTATGGAGGCGGAGACAACAATATGGAGAAAAATTAAATGGGGATGTTGCTTTGAAAACTAGGATTGGTGATAGTAGGAAGCATGGCAATAGACTGGGTATACTTCCAAAGACATTTTAAAGAAAAGTGGTACCTAAGGGAAGATGGCTTTGCTTTTCCTTTGAAAATCCAGTCAAATTCGCTGTATTAAAAAAATGCAGAGGGAAGGGGGCATTAACTGCCTTCACAAGACATACACACAAATATACCTGAAGATGCTTTTTATCCTCACTAAGGAAGGGAAACCAAGTGAGATGTTTGGGGTATGAGCAACATTACAATATCTCCATACATATGCCCAAATTTAACAAACATCCCGGATTTGCACCATGTCTGGTTTTGGTGTGGTTTAACGAGCTAAAATAAATCCCACCACACACCCTTGTCTTGTCAATTACTTTTAAAGGAACTTCTTAAGTTATTCATGCATTGCTTTCTAAAAATTGTCTGAAGGGAAGAAAGAAAATGGAGGGTAAGTGGTGCTGTGTAGTCTCTCTCTCTCTCTCTCTCTCTCTCTCTCACTCTCTCTCTCTCTCTCTCTCTCTCTCTCTCTCTCTCTCTCTCTCTCTCACACACACACACACACACACACACACACACACACACACACAGGACCCCGTATCCACTGATTCATTATCCATTGATTCAGTTATCCACGGTTGGCAGAGAAAAAATAAATAAATGATTCAGCAGCCACAAAGCAAGCTACTGTCAGAAAGAGCAGCTGTAAAGCAAGCTATGGTCATAAAACAGCAGCCGTAAAGCAAGCTACCGTCACAAACAGCCGCCGGTAAAGCAAGCTACTGTTGCAAAACAGCAGCTGTAAAGCAAGTTACTATCACAAAACAACAGTTGTGGGGACATTTTGGTGTTTTCTCTTATCCACGGTTTTTATTATCCACGAGAAGGCTTGGAACCAATCCCCAGCGGATACTGGGGTCCTACTCTGTGTGTGTGTGTGTGCGCGCGTGCGCGCGTGTGCGTGTGTATACACACATACATACACACAATACATATATATTATATAATAAATACAGAGTGTTGGAGGCTCTTCACCACTGTTCTTATATTGCACCAACCACAAAAGTTGTCTAAATTAATAGCAACAATGCCCTTAAAATACTTAATAGGGGGAGTAATTTCACATTAAAACTGGCTGAACCTGTAAGTACAGAATAGTTTCAGCTCATACAAGCCACAATATCTGCTGTCTGAAGAAGGGGCCGGAAAGCCAGTGCCTTCCAGATGTTTTCAACTACAGCCTGCATAATCCATAACTGTTGGCTTTGCTCCCTGGAGCTGGTGGGAGAGGCCGTTCAAAATATCTACCTATTTATGATCTGGATTCTGGAACAATGTTTAAGGCAGACCTGGAGATACTGTACCCCTCCAGATTCTGGACCAAAACTCACATTATCCTTGGCCATTAGCAATGGTCACTAAGGGTCATAGGACATTCTCTGAGAACATCTGAAGGGCCACATTGTCCCAAGCAGTAACTTGGTTTCTGGTGTTCAAAAATGTGTGCATTTATAAGAGCTCCTAATTGTCAGGCTGAGAAATATTATTTCAAAAAATTCAGCAATGCTCTCAAAGGCAAAACAGAAATGACTATCTGATCAGACCCAGAAAATAAGGCCATCCATATAGAAGACAACTGGCACAGACTCCAACAGGTTACCCCTAGGTAGGTAGAAACCTGTCTGCAAAGGGAGACAGTTGTTGACTGCTGTTGCAGCTTTATTGGAAATCACAGCCATAACCTAAGCTAAGAATAAAAATGAATGTCTGCCTATTTACACATGCAGACACATTTCTTTGAGTGTAAATCATGCACCACAATTCTAGACCAAGAGCAACTGGATTTTTTGTGTCTCTGAGATACCAAGTCAATATACATATTTCTTACCCGTTATGCATAATTTGATCTCCTCTGGTGAGTCATGAGCAGGAAGAACATGCCATGTACAACATGGAAGCCTCATGCTACTGGAAAACCTGCTCAGCAGCACACAGATTTATACATATGCACCTGGTTTTTCACCAAGCCTCTCCCTCCCTCCCTCCCTCCCTCCCTCTCTCTCTCTCTCTCTCTCTCTCTCTCTCTCTCTCTGTGTGTGTGTGTGTGTGTGTGTGTGTATGCATATAACTTATTGAGAAGTAAAGCTGAGATTGCAAGCTTGGCTCTGCATTTGTATGTACAAAGAGCCAGATACTCTCCCATAAGCTCGACAATGTTTCAGGAGGAAACTGTGGGGACGTCTTTGGACTCTGCACCATATCTGAAGCAGGGATATGAAAAGATTCCAACAAAATTACTTGTACTTGATGAAAGGGATGTCTTGGGCCTAATTAAAAAAAAACCACTTCTGATTCCACAAGCTTTCTTGCTATGAGTGCTAAGGGAAAGCAAGGATGCTATCTTTTTTTCCTCATCAGGGTTTCTGCAATTTGTGCAAATGACTTGCACTAAATGTCATTTTTTTCTGAAACTACTCAGAGACATGCAGAAAATAAAGAAGGAATGGCTGATTGATGGTAAGGGATATGATCAACTCATCCAATGCTTCAAGCAGTTAAAAACCTTGCAACAAGACAGCCACAATTGTAACATTGTGCCAATATCTTACTGACAAATTGTGTAATAATTGTCCTTTTGACTTCGAGACCTCTCGTTGATACAGCCCGAAAGTCTCTCACTGGCACACAAGGAGAAGCAAAAAAATACTGCAGTTTTTGTTGTTGTGTCTACAGACGAGACATGCAAGGATTTACATTTCTAATGCAAATCCCACCATACAGATGGTGTTGTGTAACACCCAGAAAGAGATGCCACCTCAAGCAACATGAGTACCATTTGATATTCTTGCATGGCAGGCACAGCGATAAGCACAAGACGCTCTGGATTCAGACCAATACCCCGATTTTAAAAAACAACCCCCTAAAAGTGTTGCTGTTGTTTTCTATTTCAGTTTTGGGTCCTTTTTATTTTCCACTTGTTTTTAATGCATTATAGGGGAATCATCTCTCTCTCTCTCCCTCTCTACCCTCCCCCCTTCAGCTGAAGAACAGAAGTGAGAAAACATAAAAGAAAACCCCCAGGAAGAGGATGATGAGACAGAAGTAGATGTAGTCAACAAAAAAAATACCATCTGTATGCTTAGAGATCAACAGCACCAGAAGAACAAAACCTGCATGAGGGGAAAGGAGGGGTCAGGACGGGCCCCAGGACGGGCCCCTAGGTTTAAAGGCTAGCATCTTCTTTCCTCTCATGCCTGTAGTGACTTGGTGTCTTAATTGACCCCAAATAAGGAACTCCACAATTTGGCCCCATTTCTGTCCAGCCACAGCGAAGGCAAACAGCAACAACTGCTCTGCTCGTTATTCCCTGGATCAAACCCACTGCCTCAAATGGTGTGGGGGCAGTGAGGGTGGAAATATTTCCAAAAGCTTCGCTCGCTATTACAAAACAAAGAGAGAGAGAGAGAGAGAGAGAGAGAGAGAGAGAGAGAGAGAGAGAGAGAGAGAGAGAGAGAGTTATTTCCCATTTTATGGTTCAAAAAAAAAAAGAAATTTAGCAGGCTTCTTGTGAGGCAGGTGAGGGAGGTGGCTTCCTTTCCTTCCTTCCAACCAACCCCTCCCCGCCCCACCCCACCCCATCTGTTTCATGTGGGAAATGCAGCTTCATTTGAGGCAATCAAAGGCAGGGTAGGTGCAAAAAGGGGAGAAACAAAGGAAGGGGGAGGGGGAGAGAATCCTGCCATTGCAGCCTGCTCTCCCCTCCCCCCCTCCCTCCTCTTGCCCTTCAACACTATATATGCTGGGGTAGATATACAATAGGAGACGTCAGAAGCCACCACCCCTCCCAGTTCACTCAGGCAGCTTTACTGTTTCCATAGCAACTCCTATACTTGGCAAGAAGCCAGATTATTATTGCAACTAGCCATGGTGCAGGTAGAAAAGAGAGAAGGGGAGGGAAGGATAGCATGACAGGGAAAGCAGATGTGTGTGGGGTGGGGAATGCAGTCCCTTGTGGGTTCCAAATTGTTTTTCAGACTTACATCATTTCGGGAGCAAGGCGATTTCTGAAAACTGTTTTTTCTTTCTTAAATATTCATTGTTACTCTGCATTTAAGCAAGGCTAATCAGTTTCATTGTACAGTATATTGCTTCAGGGCCCCGGGTAGGCAGAAAGGCCACCTATAAATACTTTTTTCTTAATTAAATAATAAATTAGCGCTATCCTATACATACCCAGGGCAGGGTGTGGAAAGGCTATGTTTCTGGATTATCTGTCTATTGTCTCTCTTCACTATAAGCCACCTTGGGTCCTTTCCCAAGGAGAAAGGTGGAGTAAAAAATACTCAAAAATAGAAATAGATAAATTCAACTCCCAGCATCTCCAGACAGCATTCCCAGAAGCATAGCTAGGGTTTCTGGGAGTTGTAATCCAAAAGGGTAACCATGCAAAGCTCCAACACAGGCTCAAAAAGAAGTCCTCCCGTGTACAGTGGTACCTTGTATAAAAGAATTAATTCATTCCAAATGAAATTCCATTAAGCAAATTTTCCTTTATACAAATTCCCATAGGAACGCATTGAAAATGAAGTAATCCCATTTTTGTGTTGTACGGATTCTCCCCATAGGCAATTATGTTAAGCAAATTTCCCCTATCTCTGAAATTTTTATGTTGTACAGATTTTATGTTATACAAACCGTTTGTTATACGAGGGTCCACTGTACATGGACCATAACAGCATCCAGGGCCATTTTCCCTCAAAAGGTCCTAAAGTAGATTTCTTATTTGTGTTGACTGAAAGCGAACCTCTCCAGTCAGAAGCAGTAAGGAGCAGCCTGGTCTCTGTCAGAATAGAAAGAAAATTCGGAGATAACCAGGCCTATTCTGTGCAGCGAACAATTCTTTTGGTTAGCTTTTTCTAACAGCATTATCTCTAGATATGGTATTTGCCCCCAAGGAAAGTAGTTTTATGCAATAATTCCTCTCACTCCAGGCCCAAGTCTTTCCTACAAAGCCACGTTTGGGCTCTCTTGAAGCTGACAGTGATGAACCACCATTGACCAAATGTCAGTGTTAAAAGGAAGTTAGGAGGAGTGCTCTGATTCACACAAATGTTTGCCCTGGTTCATGACACCATATGGATCCCTCATGTGCCATTTTTATTTACTCCCCTCCTCCAACATCAAGACTTTCTGTTTTGCTCGCACAGAACTATATTCCCCAAAGCTCACTGGGAGGTCTTATGCTTGCAAGTTCCTGTTTTGCTGCCATGCATTCCTCTTACTAAAACAATATAATTGTCCATGGCAGACCTCCTCCTTTGAGAGAGGACTATTTCCTTTGGAATTGCAAGGAAGGGTTCACTGCTAGAGCATCTGCTTTGTCTGCAGAAGCACCCAGCTGCATTCTAGACACTGCTGTTCCAAGAGGGATCAGGTCTCATCTGAATGATGGCCATCCTTGTAGGGGTTTCAAAGTATGTGAGATATTTAAAGAATGGCTTTACCAATGTAAGTTACTAGTAAAATGTTATCTCATGGATGCCAATAAACAGTATACAGAATTCAGGGACTTCACATCCCACTTTTAGCTTCCTAAATTGAATGGGTTCATTCACCAAAATCTAGAAGCAGTAGTAAATTTATAAGTGAGGATATTGATCATGCAAGTCTACATGGCAGGACCCCAAAGACCATCTAAAGGACAGGCAGCTGTGTAGATATACGTCAACCATTAGTTGCAAAAGTTTCCATTTCCCTAAGGATTGGGTCTTTTGCAAGGCTAATGGATCTTAGTTGCTCACTCAAAACCAAGCCACCCTCAAATATTTTCTATTACAGCTATTTTCTATTAGCAAACTCCTCTCCCCAATGTACAGGGTGCAGTTAAGCACCAAAGGTATTGACTGATTATGTGTCTCCCAGTCACAGTAGCATGGCTTTCTGGCTCTTTTAGACTTAGGAGCGAGCAACATGTGACTCAGGGGCTGCATCTCAGCCCATGAATCACATGCTACACCCCCCAACATCCTTGGGTGCCACTGAACCTCCAGCTCTGTACACTGCTGGCTGACACGGGTTGTGTGGAGAGTCTTCTACCAATTCTACAGTTCTACACTTTCTCCTTCCACCACAGCTTAAGGAAACATATTAAAAACACTAGATGAGCCAAATAATACCCCCTCAAATAATAATGGGGAGAAGGGTTTGGTTTGGAGCAAAATAGGTAGAAAATAAACCAAGTTTTAGAAAACTAGCAGATTTTCTATTTCAGGTTTTTGAAAAGGAACTCATTAAAAAAACAGATATTTCTCTTTTGCCCCCAAACTTTCATCAATTTTTTTGAGAGAGAGATGGAGGAATAGCTGTGTTAATCTGTTGCTGCAAACAAATGAAAAGAGGTTAGTGATCCCTTAAAGAATAATAAATTTTATCCTACATACGCTTAAAGCAATGAATAGTCTCTGAAAGCTGAAGATGAAGCCAATAAAACATACCTGTTTTGAGGGTCTTACAAGAGTTCTCTGTTGTTTTAAACACCCCACACTCTTCTTTCCATCGTAAGAAAAACATTACTTTATTCCTGTGGATCACTACAGCATTTTTGTTGTTGTTACTCTTGTTGTTGGCTTGCTTGCTTACTTGCTTTTTTTTTGCTTTGAATTGTTATTCCATTTTTCCTTGGGGTCCAGGATCCGTATGACAAATGTCACATCAAAATATTATTGGAGCCACCAGACCAAGGCTCAGGAGATCTGAATTCAAACCTCATCTCAGTGGTGAAAACTCAATGGGGTGTGACCTACCATCACCTGACAGTTATCCCTACCTTTTCCTAATTTCGAGTCATAGGTACTAAAACTGAAAAGGGAATGGTGAGGTTGGGTTCTTTCATCCCTCCTCACTTTACAACAGTGCTTCCCAACGTTCAGTAACCCAGGTGTTCTTGAAGTCCAACCCCCAGAAATCCCTCCAGCCCAGGTGGTGGTGAAGGTTTCTGGGAATGGTAGTCCAAGAGCACCCGCAAGGTTGGGAACCAATGCTCCACAGTATCAAGGTAAGGAGCTGGCACTGTGGCTCTCTCAGGTATCATTCCATAGACCAGTGGTGGCGAACCTTCAGCACTCCAGATGTTTGGGACCACAACTCCCAGAATTCCAAGCATAGACTACCAATGACAAAGAACTGTGGGAGTTGTGGTCCAAAACATCTGGAGTGCCGAATGTTCACCATCACTGCAATAGACTGACATCAGTAGTTAGCCAGTTCCTATAGCTTCCTGCCTGATCCCGATGGCAAGAGGCCAACACCAAAAAAATGAAACCAGCCCGCATGTTGCCTCTCCACATTGCTGGTCGAGAGTGCCTCAGGCTGGCACCTTCAACAGCTACCCAACTCTCCAGATTCCGAGGTGTTCCTACCCAACCACCAAACCCCACTTTTATTCCCAGGGGAGGTCTGCCTTTCCATTCTATCACCATGAGCCAATTTCCTCTATGCTGTTCACACTCTTAATTCCCACCGCTAGTCCCACAAATCTGGTATGAAGGAGACACAGATTTGATTTAGAGCTCCCAGGTAATGATAGTGACATCTTAGCACTATAACACAGAACTGCTATCTTTGTTCTTTTGTGTCCCTGTCTACTTAGGAGGTGCAGTGGCTCAACTGGAGTCAGGAGGCCGGAGTCTAAATCTCCAGTCAACCATGGAAACTGACACTGCTAAAAACCACCCCTTCAATAGCTCTACTACCTGGAAAAACCTGTTAGGATCATCATATAATGGCTTACAACACACAAACACACACATTTGTGGGACCAAATTGCCTGCGGGGGTTTCTTTCTAGGGGGTGGGTGGGCTGGCGGCACCTACACAGTACAGTACTGTAGCAAAATTGCAAAAATAGGCTACAGGCAATACCTTCATAGGCCACTATTAAAAATAAAAAAGGAACACTGCAAGCTTTCGAGTGCAGTCAATCACCCTTCTTCAAAGCAGGTCCCAGAAGTTCAAACATGGTGAAAGATGTTCTTCACCAGGAGGTTAATTTTAAAGTCCTTAGTTAGATGGTGTTCTTAAAATCCATGGCTAGGTGATGTTGTAGCCAGGACAGGAGTCTTGTTGGAGGCAAGAAGGGCAGTTGTAAAAGGCCGTTTCTTAAGTCACACACCCCCGTTCTTCAAACAAAGAAACATGGGTCATATACTGTAGCATGTTAGCATAATCTAGACAGGCAGCGTGCATCATCACAACCCAGGGTGTCCATCTCTGTACATTACGATAATAACCTGTATTCAAGACACAGGATAAGAAACATACACCCACACCCTCCACAAAAGACAAAGTGCCCTTCGTTTCAGACTGGCTCTATATCATACCATGGGAAGCACAGGCCTAAACGTACAGACTGCTTTTTCTCAGCCCTCACACATCTGGAGCTAGGAAGCAGAACCTTTCCTTTATAACATATGGCTTGTGTCGTTCTCTGCCTCTTCCCCCACCCTTTCCTTCACTTAGGAGGGTTGGGGGAAGAGGCAGAAAAAAAGAAAAGAAAAGAAATTAAGTATTGGAGTCAAGCCAGGCAACCGACCAACGTGCTAGTACAAGCTGGTTTTAATAAAACCCTGATGCTAAACTCGGGATTTAATTCA
Source organism: Phrynocephalus guinanensis (assembly GCA_037367245.1). Lineage (NCBI taxonomy): Eukaryota > Metazoa > Chordata > Lepidosauria > Squamata > Agamidae > Phrynocephalus > Phrynocephalus guinanensis. Next base: position 30,685,425 of record CM074743.1, on the reverse strand, counting down.
CAACACATGGAAAGTACATATGGGTTTCTCCCTCTAGAAGACTCCTAACTAGATAACAATAATTGTTCATACATGTAGCCCTCCATTTTTCTGCTTAGAAGCAATCCCTCCTGAGTTCACCTGAGCTTACTTCTAGAGACATATATAACGAACTCCACTGCGGCTTTAGGCTCCCTCTTATATGTATCACATATTTTCTATCAGCTTTTCCAAACTCTAACCCAGTGTTTTTCAACCTTTTTTGGGCAAAGGCACACTTGTTTCATGAAAAAAATCACGAGGCACACCACCATTAGAAAATGTTAAAAAATTTAACTCTGTGTCTATATTGACTATATATAAAGTAATTCTCTTGAATAGGAATCAAATAAACACAAAGAAAGTATTTTATAATTACTTTATTATGAAATAGTAAACAGAAATATGAAAAATTATAAAATACTTTATTCAGTGCGCAACCTGGGCCTGTTTGGCTGAACACAAAGCTGATATTCTTCAGCTTTTCCAACGGCACACCAGGCAACATCTCGCGGCACACTAGTGTGCCGCGGAACAGTGGTTGAAAAACACTGCTCTAACCCATTCTCCAACTCTTGTTTTGTTCCCTTTTTTTAATTTAAAACCCAGCTGCTGCTCCCTTTCTTATGTATATGTACACTCAATATGTCAAATCAGAATCCCATATTAATTTGAGCTGACCTAGTGCCTATGTTTTCCCCCATCAGTGCCAAGGTTCTGTTCCAATAGACCGTATTTGAAAAGTTATGCAAAAGACAACATCTCTCCGTATAAACAGCTTTACTGAACTAAGGTTTCCAAAGCATGGATCCCCAGGATACTTCAGTGCGCAGAAGTCCAAGTGATGGGCTTGGTTTAATTTCTGAGAACTGAATTCCAAGAGTGCCTGAATTACAGCCTGAAACCACAGACTGCTGGTTCACAATCAGGGTTTATCCCCACATGCTGGGCTTTTTTGGACATAACATTCTTGCTAAAGGGTATCAATTTTCCATAGAATCTTGAGCTTAACTTCCCTTTTCTATTCATTAGCAGACCAACTTGAATTGGTTGAATGATCAGTTTTAATTGATGATTACAATTAAAGATTGGCAGGTCAATAGGTTAATCAGCAAGATGAAAAGACAAACCAAGTATCTAGACTTAATTCACCCTAAAACGCATTGGATAAAAAGAAATTGCAAAAGTCACAGCTGGAATGCAAAATTAAAAGAGAATACACAGGTCCTGGAACAACAGGGAACTTCCCTTCAACAATAAAAGCAATGATGGGCAACCAACGCTAATAGTCCTCTGGTCAGATCAGTGTGATTATGCCTTTTAAACTGCATTTTCCCATGAAATTGAAATGTGCTTATTTTTCTAACAATGTCCAGCTGTGTGATGCAATGAGAAATACTCTGGGCGAGTTGTTAACAATGCATCTGATGACAAATAATATTTTCCATATGGCATTTGTTCTACCAAGGAGTAGCAGCTTTCACTTATCATCTCACACTTGCCATGCAGCAGCCTAGCTCAATTTTCCACAATTGCGTCCTTTTTCCATTTTAGAATGTACTCTCTTTGTGAACTAATTCACAGTGGTTGTTTTCCAATCCTGGGCCATGTACTGTAATATAGCACACATAGGTATGTGCATAACTAGTTTAATGTTGTACAATACACAGATGTGTCTCATACAAATGCTTGCCTTTTTGTTATTACCACAGATTTACCCAAGCTTACATTGCATCAACCACCCCTAAGTTTGGAGACTACAGAAAATTATGGGCAAGGCAGGCCAATAACACACACCTAGGCTTCTGGATGGATGTGTGTGTGATTTGGGCACAGTTTGAAAAAAAGCAAAGTGTTCTGCTTATATACCGCCCCATACCACTACAAGTAGTCTCTGGGCGGTTTACAATTTTAATTACAGTGTGCAGGCTACACATTGCCCCCCCAGCAAGCTGGGTACTCATTTTACCGACCTCGAAAGGATGGAAGGCTGAGTGAACCTTGAACCTGCTACCGGGGATTGAACCCAGGTCATGAGCACAGTTTTACCTGCAGTACAGGCATTTAACCACTGCGCCACGAGGCTCATGAGGCATTTAAAAAGCCATAGTACAAAAAGAAGACTGCAGATCACTTGATTTCGAGCAACATGCATATACATGCACACATAAATGTTGATGTTGCACAAGTTAGTAAACCATTAACGTACATTGTGGCTGCACGGAGAGACCAAGTGTCACTCAATATGGAAAATGGCTGACATTCCATGTGCCTGGGGTGTTTGTCCAGAAGGATACTTCTGCAACTGAGCCGAATAACACAAACCAATATTGTTCAGAGCAGAAGTTTGATAAACCTTCATTTTAAGGTACAGTATAGCATCACTGTTCATCAATACATTCTCAAGTTTCTTGCTGAGGTCTCCAAATGTCTGCAGTATTGTATGCAAATAGCATAAAATCAGCTGAAATCTTGTGTCTTAGCATAGTAAGTCAAAACTCGGGTAGGTGCATTGAATCAGTGGGGATTTGTTGAATCAATTCCACAAATTCAGTGGGACTACCCAAGTTACAATTTACCACATTAAGCAACAGGATTTCAGCCATCATCTCAAATATCTGGTTCATCTGTACATGTATGTAGCATAAAATCACATTTTTCAACAAAACGAGTCTTGTTTAATTGTTCAAAGCTATCCTGCTGTTTTATTATATATACACATGGCTGTGTAACATCATGCTCAAATAGCAATACAGTGGTACCTTGTATAAAGGAATTAATTTGTTCCAAATGAAATTATGTTAAGCAAATTTTCCTTTATACAAATTTCCCATAGGAATGCATTGAAAACAGAGTGATCCCATTTTTATGTTGTACAGATTCGCCCCATAGGCAATTATGTTAAGCAAATTTCCCCTATCTCCGGAATTTTTAATGTTGTACAAATTTTATGTTATACAAACCGTTTGTTATACAAGGCTCCACTGTATTTATTTTCATCAGCTGTGCATGCACAAAAATATATAATGCCACATGACTTGCATTTTAAAATGATCACAGTATAGTGTGTTCTTTCTCACTATAAATGGGAGACTATTGCTCTCATTTTAATTTTATTTCTTTGTTTTGATGAGAAATGCAGAATCACTGATTATGCTACTATATTTTATTCCAGGATCAATTGGATATGCCATATCACATGCTTCCACACATGTAAACAGTCACATATTAATTGTATGTTAATGCACAACTGATAGAAATATGATGCTTTCTTGGGATAAAAAAAGTGCACAAGTGGTCAAGGTACACTTTAGAGAATAATTTTGAAGTTTCCTTCCTACCAAGCCTTTCATAATATGCCCATTTGTTAAACCATTCAATGAGAAATCAAAGGAGTAGTCAACTGATAGCCATTTTATAGATTTAATGCAATAAATGAAATTAATTCCCATAAAAGCCTTTCTGTATGATAGTTGATTAGTAGATATGGAGTGAGGAGGGTTGGATAGAAGGGTTTCAATAACTAAGATACCCACTCAGAATTTCCAACTCACCAGTTCTCTTTCTACTGTTTCCATTGAGGTTTTTGCATCTGCAAAGGTCTTTTGCAATGTCTCATGTTTTAATCTGGGGAGCTGTACAAAAGCTGATGTCCCAAGCCAAGAAGGTTAATTCTTATTCTTATTCTGCTTTAGTGTTTAATTACGTATTATTGCTTGCACCCCAAAGTATAAATCCAGTTCTTCCCACAGTACTCCACCTCACTGTGCCTTAATTTTTCATACATATTTCATGCTTAAAAACAGGAGAAACTGATATATAACACAGATGTTGCAGAAGCCTATCCTTGCTATTTTTCGCCATCTTGAAATACATTCAGAGAGAAAAGAAGATGAAAACAGGTTGCCATTTTTACTCACCTACCCGTCCCATTAACTAAATTACTTAAACAGCTGTTTATTTTTCTTTCAAAAGGGGCTTAAGTCTGGCTAATTTAAATTTGTGTAAATCCCACTGAATAAATGGGTGCATTTTAGCCAGGAGTAACAACTGGATTTAGGATCAGAGATACTGTATCTAGTTCTCTAGGACCACTCACTGGCAAACTTGCCATTGATATCTTTTAATTAATAATACAAACATTATATATGATTCAGAAGTGTCAACATCATGAACTGTGTGTGTCCTGTCCTGTCAACCCAAACAGAGTTACAGTGACCCTAATAGGGCATTCAGAGTAAGTGAGCTATTCGAGTGGTTTTCTCAGTTCCACTCCCCCAGTCAGTTTTCATGGTCAAGTGTGGATTTGTACCCTGTTCTCCAGAATCCAAATCAGTCACTCTATTCACTACACCCTACTAGGAATCCAGTAACATTTACATTATCAACATAAAGTTGTAGATTTTGTACACAAATCTATTGCTATCCTATATGAGAATTTTTCCCATTCTTTCATAATCCAGTTGGGTACACATTTATTTTAGATAATCATTAAAGATAAATATTCCTGGGAGTCAAATCTAAATTAATTTAGAAGACAGGCACAGGGTTGCACTGCTAATCTATTTACTTGTGTAATTTATGTACTATTTACAAAAGGTACTGTATAACCCATCATTTCTTCATGTAACCTAAGGAACCATATCCCATAAAGTACAAGTCTCAGGCTGCCATAAAATCACCCAACCCATTTTGTTTTAAGATGAGATTTGAACTCTATGGTCTGTTTCAGACTCTAACTACTGCACAATACTAGCTCTCTTAAAATTGGATACAATTCCATTCTGCCTAAGACTCCAGTGAAGTCAGAAAGCTTGTGCACTTCACTACACTAAGTTTCACAGTTCTGAGTTTAAATAAGTTTAAATGAGAGAGAGAGAGAGAGAGAGAGAGAGAGAGAGAGAGAATTCCATAATAACAGTACACTGCTCTATTTCATTGACTCAGTGAAATATTTTTGGTCTCTGCATTCTAGCTCTCGGGGGGAAAACACAACCCACAGACTTCCCTGGTTCAGATAAGAACTTTCCTTCATTTGGATCTCAGCCCTTGTTTTACTTCTAAGCAAGGGCAGACAATAAAAACTCAGGTAGAAAGAGGAGTGTCTTTTCCAATTATTACTATTCAAAAATTTAAAATGTAGCCTTTGGTTGGCATTATATAACAGATACAGTGGACCCTTGTATAACAAACAGTTTGTATAACATAAAATTTGTACAACATTAAAAATTCCAGAGATAGGGGAAATTTGCTTAACCTAATTGCCTATGGGGCAAATCTGTACAACATAAAAATGGGATCACTCTGTTTTCAATGAATTCCTATGGGAAGTTTGTACAAAGGAAAATTTGCTTAACATAATTTCATTTGGAACGAATTAAATACTTTATACAATGTACCACTGTACAAGTTTTAACCAAACCAAAGTATCATTTAAGTATCAGGGTAATATATATGCTGCTCCTGATATTGCAAACATTTTGCACCTTTGGCTATGTTATTTCAAAGATCTGCCACTGATCGTAGTATAGTATTCTATGGAATTATACAGCATTGCCCCCAATGCCCTATTGCAGTGGTGGTGAACCTTTAGCACTCCAAATGTTTTGGGCCACAACTCCCACAGTCCTTTGTCATTGGCAACACAGGCATGGAATTCTGGGAGTTGTGGTCCAAAACATCTGGAGTACCGAAGGTTTGCCACCACTGCCCTATTGACTGTGGGGAGCACTGAAATGGGTTTCATCCACAAGTGAGTTATTTCAATTGCCAGGTCTCTGCATTTTCTTAATTTTTCCAACTCTTTATCTTCAACTTGGCCATCTACTAGGATTGCAATGTCAATTATCCAGACACTTCTGCATTCCATTGCTGTTCTGCCTGGTGTGTTATGCTCAAGGTACTGTATCTGCCCAGTTGCACCCAAAAGTCCCACAAGAGCTCAAACAGGGTTGTTTTCTGACACCTTCTCTACCTGATACTCCCACAGATTCTTAGAAGCTGGCAGATTAAAATTTGCACATAACAACCAGTGTTTTACTTTTGCAATTATATCCTGCCTAGTTGTGTTATTTATCTGTGCAATCATTGTTGTTATGAGAGTGGGGAGAAATTGATTTAGCAACTTGAATACCCTAGAGGTGCTGATTATCTAGTACTGTATAAAAGGATCCCTGAATAAAGAAACAGTTCCTGGGCAGAAAAATTGGCAGAAGAGACAGCCAAAATTAGGGGAAAACAGCTTGTGGCTGAGTGGAGGGAGGGAGGGGCCATTCTGGAGAATGGCTTCAACCCATTTGCTGCCATGCAGATTGAAATGAGCAGATCCTCAAGCACTAATGTCCACACAACACAGTCTAAAGAGGGCTTCCTTCTTCTTTTTCTCCTCCTCCTCCTCCTCCTCCTGCACCACCACCACCACCAGGCCTCCCGCAGCTCACAAATTATCACATAAAGAAACCACCCTCCTTACTTCCTCAGTCTCCCAGTTTTATATGGTTTTCAGATGGCGCTTGGACCAACGCGATGGGCGCGACCTTCCAGCTGGGAACTGGGAAGAGATCAAACGGCCTGGCGCTCCAACCCTATCAATGATCCGTGAAGCACCGCGGCGCAGGCGGAGCCATTCGCCCACTCCAGCCTACGACGCCTCTCCTCCCTCCTTCCCTCCGCTTTAGACTCTCGGGTCATTCATAGGATCCGATTCCCTTTTCCTCGCTCAATTTGCTTAGAAACCTGCAAAAATATTTGCACAGATAGGTCAGCCAATAATCTGGCATTACTCAAGGCTTTGGGGTGGATGGATCGATCCTTCCTTCCTCCCTTCTTTCTTCCTCCTTATTCTTCCCCCCCCCCCTCTCCTTGGCCCTCCCCACCTCTTTTTCTCTGGGTGTCCCGACGGTAACTCCGCTTTAAGGATCTGGCTACAGACGAGGAAACCCCTTCCGGACCTAGGCCCAGCAGGGAGGCTTTCCCTACCCTGCACGCCCGCCGCCTTTAAGGCATTCCCAAACGGACATGTGCACACGCTGCTCTTCAGGTTCTTCCGCGCCACAAATGCGACCAAATCTGGCACAGTTTGTTGGTTTAGTTAGAGCAGGCATGACCAAACTTCGGCCCTCCTGATGTTTTGGACCACAAGTCCCAGAATCCCAAGCCTGTATTTCCAATGGCAAAGGACTGTAGGAGTTGTGGTCCAAAACATCTGGAGGGCTGAAGTTTGGACATGCCTGAGCATAAGTAAAAGTAACAAGAGTTACTTTTGTTTCTCTCTCCTTAATGGAAAGGTTTCCACTAAAAAAAAAAATGTTTCAAGACAGAGACAAAGAATATTAACATGATACATTTGTTAACTCTTAAGCTTAAAAAGAAAGGGCTGGGCTTATCAATGTAGACAGCCTGAAGCAGAGCTCTGCACAGCTAGAAAGCTTGCACATCCTTGCACCAAATACACTCGGTCAGGTATCAGGTACCAGACACAACAATTCAAGTCTCAGGCTTACTTCTGAATCAGCATGTTCCCATTTTGTGTATCATGTCCCATGGAATCTGACTGGAACTCCTCCCACTGAAATCTGACAGTAGCTTTTGGCAAAGTAACAGTATGTCCATCCTTCAGATGCAACAAAATTCTTACATTCCTTAAAGTCCCACTGAATTTACATCTGCTTACTCTCAAGTTAGCCTATAGTAAGAAATCATATCCTAAACCAGGGGTCCCCAACCTTGGCTCCCCAGATGTTCTTGGACTACATGCCAGCCAGGATTCCTGGGAGTTCATAGAATCATAAGAGTTGGAAGAGACCTCAAGGACCATCTAGTCCAACCTCCTACCATGCAGGAACCCCCGTCACAGTGCTCCCGACATATGGCCACCAAGCCTCTGCTTAAAAACCTCCAAAGAAGGAGACTCCACCATCCTCCTTTGTGTCAGCTTATTCCAGTGCCAAACAGCTCTAACTGTTATGAAGTTCTTCCTAATGTTTAAATTGAATCACTTTTCTTGTAGTTTGAGACCATTGCTCCACATCCTAGTCTCTGAAGCCATGGAAAACAAAACCCTCTTCAATGTGACATCCCTTCAAATATTTAAACATAGCTATCACACCCCCTCTCACCCTTCTTTTTGTAAGGCTAAACATTCCCAGCTCCCTAAGCCGCTCCTCAAAAGACATTTCTTCCAGACCTTCAGTCGTCTTGGTCGCCCTCCTCTAGACCCATTCAAGGTTGTCAGCATCCTTTTTAAATTGAGGTGCACAGAACTGGACACAGTACTCCAGGTGGGGTCTGACCAGAGCAGAATAGAGTGGTACTATCACTTCACTTGATCTAGGCACTATGGTTCTGTTGATGCAACCAAGAATCGTGTTGGTTTTCTTGGCCGCTGCATCACACTGCTGACTCATGTTCAATTTGTGGTCCACCACGACTCCCAGATCCCTTGTTGTAGTCCAAGAACATCTGGGGACCCAAAGTCGGGGACCACTGCTCTAAGCAAAAGCTCATTTGAGGCTTAATTTTATATCCAGTGTGATCACTATATCATATTGCATTTTTTTGCATTTTTGTTTAAGTACTCTTGTGTGCCTCTTGCTATCAGTAAGCCCAGTGGCAGCCTTATATCTCTTTACCTGAGAATAAATTAAATTTGGTTGGACCAAGTATACAATGGTTATGTTCTTACTGAAAAGATCAAACTTTAGTGAAAAGATCAAACAAAGCAGGAGAGCAGGACTAATAAGCGTGGGGCAGGGGAGAATTTTAAACTCTATGGAAAGCTGCCATCTCAACTCATGGAAGTGCCTACTACCACATGATTACTTTTCTTTTCTTTTCTTTTCTTTTAATTCCCTGAAGACATTTTATTTGACTTCTTTGAGGTTCTGCCATTCATCTGAAGTTACCACAGTACACAAAGGCTTTTCCCATTTTCATGGCTCAGCACTGCAAGAAATGCCTTCTGTACTTGCTCAGAAACACAGTCTTGATTTGGAACCACAGCTCTGAAAACGGAGTCAAGCCTTAATCAAGGAACAAGCCTAGAGAATGTTAACAGACAGTGCCCAAACATGTTTGGCGGGGAGGAGGAAGAGGATAAGCAGAAGGAGCAAGTTAAAAGAAGATTTTCCTCCTGTCTGTTCAGCTTTTTAAATGAGAGGCTGACACTCCAGTCCTAAATGCATTTCCTCTGCAAATGGCTAGCCCAGTGGTTCTCAACCTGTGGGTCCCCAGATGTTCCTGGACTGCAACTCCCAGAAATCCTGGCCAGCTCAGCTAGTGATGAAGACTTCTGACAGTTGCAGTCCAGGAACATCTGGGGACCCCACAAGTTGAGAACCACTGGGCTAGTGGACTAAGGAAAAAGTTGCAGTGAAACCAGCAGAAAGCAAATACGTCAGAAAAGTCTGCAGTATCTTAGAGACTTTCTCATTAACTTGATGTGCTATCCACTCAAGTTTCTTCCAACATAAGTAACTAGGTAAGTGTTGGCGAACCTATGGCACGGGTGCCAAAGGTGGCACTCGGAGCCCTTTCTGTGGGTACCCAACATCACTCCTTCACAGCTACGCTGTATTCAGGTTATAAACGGCTCTATTGGCACTTTGTGAAAAATTAGTGGGTTTTGAATTGCAATTTGGGCTCTCGGTCTCTAAAAGGTTCGCCATCACTGAATTAGATGAATTAATGACCTTGAAAAGGTTCAGCCCTGCTTAGGTCTTGGAAACTCAAGGCCATGGTTTCCTTTATTGAATAACACCTCTCTCTTTTTTTCTGCCACCTTCGACTTTTTCCAGAATTACTGTATTGCCCAGCGACCCTGGTCTCTTCTTGTCATGCCCAATCTATGGCAGCTTCAGCTCTGAGTTTATGAAAAATACTGTACATACTGTACTGGTAATCCGTATAGTCTCACAAGTCTCTTGGCTGTATGTTCTCTCCGCTGATTTCGACAGAGCTAATTTTCCTGCATAGTGGGGTCAGGTGACTCAGGCATAAATTGGGCATTTTAAAAGACAGCTTTCCTTCAACTAACCCTGGGACTTGGTATGCCTAGATGCCCTAAGCACATCCGATCTCGCCTGATTTCGGAAGCTAAGCAGGGTCGGCCCTGGGTAGTACTTGGATGGGTGACCACCAGGGAATACCAGGTGCTATAGGTGCCTGGAGTACGAACTGGCTAACCACTCCAGTATTCCTGCCAAGAAAACTCCATGGACATGGAGTCATGAAGAGTCGGTCACGACTGTAACGACACAACACACAACACAACCCTGAGACTTAGCAATGGGGAAAATTAAGAGACAAAGACTCCCTGGGGGAATTTTTGTTTGTTTTAATCAAAAGCCAGTGTTTCTCAAAGGAAGGCAGAACATCCTTCTTTGATGAGACTGCAAACGACCCAAAGATAGCAAGGGAAAGTTGCCATCTTTACCTCTGGCACAATCTCTCCAAATGCTGGCCAATGCCCAGATGGCAGGCTGCCAAAAGAGTGTGAATACCCTCCAAAAGCTGCCTGGAGGAAAAGGCAGAATCCCAGGATCAGAATGAAATCAGTCCATGTTTCAAGTCAAGCAAAGGCTGATCAGCACAAGGCCCTCCCACTCTTCCAGCCCACTGAGGACGCCAATTCTCCAAACACATTATTTAATTCTTCTTGTAGGTTTCAAGGTCTCTTCTTGATTATGCAACCCCCGAAGGGCTTTTTAAAGGGTTTGTAGATGTGTGCACTCTACCAAGGCCCAGGCAGATGATAGGCACAGTCCCATATAAACCAAGTGATCTTACTTCAAAGTCAATGAGCTTAGCTAAGATCAAGTTATCACAGAAGTACTTTGGTTTTTTTATCTGAAAAGAAACAAAGTCTTTAAAAAAGAACAAAAAAGCTACCAAGCCTCCATTTTGCCCCAAATTCTCTTTCCTTAATCCCAGGTATGACTCTGGTTACTACTTTTACATTGGAAACACACTCAACCTAACATCTTTGCTTTATATATTCTACAGAATAATGCAAACTCACATATCTACTTAGAATTATAATAAATTTCAAAGCAGTTTACACTAATATAAGTTATTGGGAATTGCTTTACAGTACACATAGGTTTAAATTAATAGTTTGCCCAATGTGTAGCCTGCATACTGTAATTAAAATTGTAAACTGCCCAGAGACTACTTGAAGTGGTATGGGGTGGTATATAAGCAGAATGCTTTGCTTTGCTTTGCTTTAAATTAATAGTTTGCCCAATCATTAACTTCAGGGTGAGTGACACATCCAATTCTCAACATTGGGAAGACTGAAAAGTATCACATGCAGAGGGTAGAATTATGGGAGTTGTAGTGTAACACATCTGGAATGAAACCAGACGGAGGAAAATTGAGGTGAATTCTGGATTTATTAGAGCCATTGTTTGAAGGGCCCTTTTACACTCCTCCTTCCCCACCCCCCTATCACAGGGTCTGAGAAGGCCTGACATTCTAATATGAACTGAATGGGTGAAACCTATATTCAGGCACTCTGCTTTTGCTCAGCAATGCTATATGTTGGTCTCACGTCATATCCTCAGAGATTTACATTCCATCAAAGCAAGTCTGGAGACTATCTTTGTTTTTTGTGCAAAAGAATCTACCACTGTGGGAAATGATTATTATTTGGAACAATGGACTCCCACTTGAAATTGCTGAGATGCAGTGTTCCATTCAGTCCAGAATCCAAGAGTTCTTCTAGAAAGCAACTCTGGCTCCTCACACAATCTGACTTTTCCCCTGCACTTCCTCCTAGAATGTAGAGCCTTTAAAAAGAGGTTGGTTTTCTCTGCACCATGTAGAGTGGAAGAGCTATCAATCTCCAGTGGGGCAAGATGATTCCCTACACCCGAATTCAAGAACAAAACTAATGGGAATTCTGCATCTACTTTAATGGCCGGTTTTCCCAGTCCACAAACATCCAACCCCCTCCCTGGCTGCTGGGTTATTGAGGTGTCTCTTTATCATGCCCACCCTGAAGTTCGCTGGATCTGAGGGGGAAGGGATAAAATTGCACCGTCAAAAAAACAAAAAGATGTCATAGCCCTCCCTTTTGAAGTAAACGGGCTTCTTTAAAAA